>OX418217.1:12680535-13220926 GCA_948455865.1 Conomelus anceps | reverse complement strand
GGGGTCCTTTGAAAACCACCATATATTGCTGTGTGCGCGAACCCTTCTTATTCCCATTTCCTATTCAATTTCCCTCGGTCGCGCGGCGGTGTCGGCCTCGGTTGAGTACGGTATATACTTGGCACAAGAAAAGGAAGCTTGCTGTGAGCCTTTTCAAAGAGAAGATGCAGTGCGAAACAACCCTCTCCCCTCACCACCTACACTATACCTAACAGCCCCCCCTTCAACCCTTCCACACTCATCTGATCATCAGCCATTTGTGACAGCCCTTAAATAGCTGAATGCCTTAGCAAGAGACCTCCTTACAATGCTTGGCTCGTAGTCCCCACAACTGGATGCATATCTATGTAGTTGGCATGTCGCCTCACTCACTTTCTCTCTTATAGGTTAAGTGTAAGAGAGGGACAACGTCCCCTAACTTTGCCTTTTCATGCACATGTATCATCAAAATTTTTATATACCATATTAATGTCATAAACTCATGTTTGTATATAGATAAAACGTTTATGTAGTAAGTGACTGATAATTTTTTATGTAGTACTTGGCGATGCCTGTAACAAGTTGTTCATTATTCAAAAATATATAATACGAGCAGGTAGACCTAGACTTTATACAAGTGGACTGATTTTTGATGAATTCAAAGTATTAACTGTAAGACAATTATTATTAAGAAACTTATTTATACATCAATTGCAATAGAGAACTATTCAAATTCAGACAGATTGATATAAGACCGTTAAGAAATCTAGTTTTGATTCCAAATCTCAATAAACGCATTTGCAGACATCAAACTCTCTATATTTGCTGTAAACTTCGTAAAGTGATACCCATAGATTTGATACCATTCACGAATAAAACTAAAACTCTTGAATAGGTACTTGGGTGAAGGCAAATGTTCATTTTAAAATAGGCTCTGTATTCTTATAATGTTGGATATAAGTTATTTTTAAGGTTGTTTTTAAGTGTTATTGTTTTGATTTTCATCCGGCGCACAAAGGCTTTGCTGATGGAAATCTGAAGTATACATTTTTTCCTTATATGTAACTTACTGTACGAACACAAAACGTAGTTTAATATAGTGTATCTGATTGTGATGTACTATTAAATTTTTTTATGTTTTGAAAAAAATAAAAAATAAAATAAATAAATCTTTATTGCAGCAACTCCTGAGGTCGTCAGAAGGTTAACAAATTGTCATATTTCACATTGAAATAATTTTGTCTCATACAACATTGCTAGAACGTTAAAACAGACAAAAACACATAATCACAGTTAAACTCTGTTAGCCTACCTACCTATTGTAATTTGTCATTTAAAGCTGGCGTATGTGGGGACAGTCTTCATAGATGGGGAGTCATTCCTTCGCCTCAATGTGACTGTGGAGCCCCAAAACAAACTGTGAGACACATTGTTGAGGTCTGTCCTACCAGGCTATATCCCCATGCTGCTGAGGATTTTGTTAACGCTGCACCAGCAGCTCTTGAATGGCTAACCGATTTAGACTTAGCTTTATAAAAATTATTGTCCCATGTTTTAATCAATTTTTACCTCTTGACTGTGATTCCTTGTGTATGTACATTGTACATATTCATGGAGCTACTGATTTTTCCATGTTTTATTGTTTTATGTTCGACTTGAATCTTATGACAATCAATTATAAATTTGAGCACGTAGCACAACAGTTTTTGAAATGTGTCAAAAATGCCATACGCTATATATATATTTAAAGCTTGCCTATAAATTGTCTACAGAGTCTTGGCCTTTCATAGAAATTCTCAACCTATATAATGTGTTATTCATCAAAAAAGTTTCACTCTATGCTTGAAAATTGGATATGGCGGATATTTAAGTTCTCTGGAATGGTATTAAACGGTTTTACACTTATAGAAAATAAAGTTTTTTGTATGTTTGAATAATTGTAACGGTGAGTAATCAAGTTATAAAAAATAAAGTTTTTTTGTGTGTTTGAATATTTGTAACGGTGAGTTATTTCTTGCACGTGTGTTGTGAGTATGTATCACACGCTGTGTAGTGAAGTTTTTCAAATTATCTTTCACATACATCAAACATTGTTAAACAAAGTAGGGTCAAAATTTGAAGCAGTATAAAATTCTTCCTGTAGTCAGCACGTTTTGGGAACCCCACATATTAGTCCTACAGCGTTTCTCTGGATGCCAAACAGTTTTGAAGAGTATGCTCTTGACCCTTAACGAATTGCACCATATGAAAGGTGAGATTGAATATGGGCAAAATCTACACTACTGTCAAAATATGAGTACTAAAACAGGTTCTAAATTTTCTGATCATGAAGATTCCTTTATTAAGTTATCTTGCAGTGACATCAATAATTATGTCTGACCAATTCAGACCACCATAATAAAAAAACCCCAGGAACTTGGCTACTCTTTGTTGTCTATGGAAAGTAACCAGTCTTCTATTGTAAGTTACTTCTAAATTCTGAATTTTTTTGGAGTTGAGGCCCAGCAAATTAGACTCACACCAGCTCAGTTATACCATTGGTGGCTAGTTTCAGGGAATCATCAGATGGTGAGCTTAGGAATACACAAAGATCATCCGCAAATAGATAACATTTGGTTGAGGATTGACTATCGTTGACAAATCATTTATATAGATGATAAATAAGGTAGGACCCAAAAACGAACCCTAAGGAACACCATGAGACACTGGCAAGTACTTAGACTCTGTTCCATTGAATGCCACCTTTTGGAATCTACCATCAAGATAAGAATCAATTACTTTTATTGCTGTGCTCTGAAAACCATAGAATTCAAGCTTTTCCAGTAGCAACTTGGGAGATATGGTATTAAATGCCTTGGAAATGTCATACAATCTGGCCCAAATGGAATTTCTTCTCTCAAGTCACTTTCAATTGGAATCACTGAATAGATTATAAAAATATTCATCCATTATTGTCTTTCAATTTTTTTTAAAAGAGACAAATTTCAAAAATATGTTACAAAACTAATTTTTAAAAATATAAAGATAGATATCTCTAATATATGAAGAGTTGAAAGAAGAGGATGGAAACTTCAAATATAGAATTAAAAAGAAAAGTAATTTGAAAATAATAAAACTGGAATCTCGTCTGTATTTTCAAGTAAAAGATTCATTAAAGCACAATTTCTTAATTTCTTAATTGTAAAGTTACAATTTCTTAATCTGAGATTAAAGCCAACAAGTGGAAATTCTGCATTGTTTTCCGAATGCAGACGTAATTCAGCCTTTAAATTGGTAACACATTGAGATGCTGTAATAGGCAATCTCCGTGTGGTTAGTTGGAGCAACAGTCAACTTGCTCCATCTGTTTAATGTCCACACAGACACTATTGCATTAGGGTATTTGGAGAAGGGCGTTTGACTGCTCAATCTTAGGAGAAAGGGAATCAATCTTCAACCCCCCCCCCCCCCCCCCCGGCAGCCACCTTTTATCACATGTAGCATGCTTGTCAAGTGCTATTTGCAAGCTAATGTTCATCACTATCAAACCTCAACACTATCATCAAATATTGAATTTATAACTCTTGAAACTGATGCAAAGCTTGCCTATAGTGACGGCCATGGAATTGGGCGAATGTTTAGAATAATTGCAAAGAAAAGTGCTGAATTTACATATAAGAAATTTACAAAATTGAAATATTCAAAATTTTAGATTTCCCTACCAGATGAGTTTATGTTTAAAATATCCTAGTATTTTGCATTATTCAGATTTATTTCTGAATGCCTTCAAAATAATGTTAATTTTGAAAGTGGATTTAATTCACGAAGTATACAGCCGTCTTACTGTAGTAACTCCGACGGTCGTGGGTTCGATTTCAGTATAAAATTTATGTACGATCATCATCCACTTTGTTAATCACGCAAAATATGTGATTTATGTACGCATTTGCAAAAAATAAATGTAAAAACAAAACTAAATATCACTCTATAGTGGAACTTCGACGGTAGTCCTGTTGAAATTTCACTCTGTAATCTCTAAATTCCACTGAATTAGGACAATTCATTTCCAAACATAAATGCTCCGGCACAGACTCGATTATTGTAAACATAACAGCTACTATTTAGAAAATAAATTATCGCATTGAACATTGTCAACATAAATAACAGCTATTGTTTAAAACAGAACCAAGTGCAGATGAAATAATGAGTTTATTGATAAAAATGTTCCTATAAAACTGTCACTGAACCAATTTAATAGCGTAAATTTTGTAATTTTTGGTTGTCTGGACTATTTCACCGGTACGATTTGGCGCGTAACGTCACAAATTTAGCCCTGCGTATGTCAGCCCTGTTGAACTACAGTAATTTCTACGCAATAATTATATCTTGTAACAACTCTACATACCTCTAAACTGTGAAATAGAAGGTCTACAACAAACGCATTTCAAAAGTTTCTATAGAATTTGAAGCTTTAATCTCATATTGAATCTGACGAGAAAGTTTTTTTTCACACTTGGGATCACGAGTGCGTTACAAGAGGTCTTTGACCCGGCTTAATACTATTTGATGTGATACACGCAACGTGATTGGCTGACTCACGCACTGCGGCGTGAAAAACTCCTTTGAAAAGCACGCTCAATGTTCTTCACATGATCCAATCCTTTATGCAAAGCATCACGTGTTTTCTGCAATTACGGAATTGAAGGGGGTGATTTTTGCAGACCGCGACTCGTTTATACAGC
Source organism: Conomelus anceps (assembly GCA_948455865.1). Classification (NCBI taxonomy): domain Eukaryota; kingdom Metazoa; phylum Arthropoda; class Insecta; order Hemiptera; family Delphacidae; genus Conomelus; species Conomelus anceps. The sequence goes on along the minus strand of OX418217.1, from coordinate 13,216,226 downwards.
AGTTTGATAAGCAACTCTTTAATATCAACGGGGGAAATAACGAAATAAGTTTGATTCACTTCATGCTGGGATTCAATTTGTTCAAGGACCGTCAAAATGGTGACAATTATTACGTAGAGCGTTCTCGTGGAGAATCTAGATCTTACTGTATTATACTGTAGTAACTCTGTACGGGCGAAGGTGATATTGTGGAAGATATCCATAATGAATAATAAGACTTAAAGCTGTCCCAAACACATCTATTTGAAAAAGTGAGATACTAGTTTCGGATGTTACTCCATTACCAATCTTAAACAAACTAAAACTAAAGTATAGAGTAGCTTAATATGTACTGAACACGGAATGATACTATTTGCTAAGGGATCGGCTGACCTTCATTGACGGTTTGTGATTGACTGAAGGCCATAAAAAATCACGCCCTCTGGTGGGAGGAGCAACAAGCAAAAATAAGAATCAAATCAAGAACTAAAAACCGTGAACATCAAGAAAGTAATACAGAAGTAAATTAGGCTAGAATTGAATCTTTTCAACTTAGAAGGGAGCTTCAGTTTTTACGGTAAAAAGATTCAATCCTAGCCTAATTTACTTTACTTGTGTATTGTTCTTCTGTATTACTCTCTTGGTGTTCACGGTTCTTAGTTCTTGATTTGATTCTTATTTTGGTTGTTGCTCCTCCCACCAGAGGGCGTGACTTGTTATGGCCTTCAGCCAATCACAAACCATCAATGAAGGTCAGGCTATCCCTTAGCCAATAGTATCATTCCGTGTTTAGTATAATATATTAAGCTACACTGTACTTTAGTTTTAGTTTGTTTGAGGTTGATAATGGAGTAACATCCGAAACTAGCATCTCACTTTTTCAATAAATGTGGTTGTGACAACTTCAAGTATTATTAGTCATTATGGATATCTTCAGCAAGCAGTAGGCCTCTTATTTTTTTTAATAAATGTGGCTGTGACAACTTCGTCTTATTATTCAATACTGTAGTATATTGGTAGTACTGTAAATTAGTGTAAACTTGGGCAGCAAGTATATGTATTGTTCATGACAGCGAATTGATAAGTCTCAAATTAACAAATCTGATCCAGCTTTGCTGCCGTGAAGTCAAGGTTTGTTCACGTGTCTGAGATGAAGCAACTGCCTTTACAACCTCTTTACTCCTAAGAATGATATGCTATTAAACTCAATCTCCATCTTATTGAGACTATGTGGGGGATAAATTTGTTCTGCAGACCACGTAGTTTAAAGAGAAAATAGTATGCATTAATTTATTATGAATTGATTGAGAAAGCTCAAGGCTATTAAAATTTGTGTTTTAGTGAAGTAAATTAATAAAAGGTGTGAGATAGGCTATCATAAGTATACATACTTGAATGTTCAGTGTTTAAAAGATTCTGCTTGTTGCTTCAACGTACCTGTAAAAGATGAATAGTTCTTATATGAAATTGGCCACGAATGTTCTTACAATGTATGAAGTAGATTGAAGTAAAGTTGGATGTTAGTTATTCTAGGGCTTGTTGCATTTCTATTGAAACACTAGTTTCATTATACATTTTATTTTTAGTCATTGGGAAATCTCATAAAACTCAGTAGAATATTATTTTATTTTATGCAATTTTATTGCATGCAATCTAGACAAACAATATGAGGATAGCTTGAAGCAATAATAAAGCAGTCCAAATTGGAGCTATACAAATTTAAAACGCAACCATTAAAATGAAGAATGATGAAATAGAAACTTATACCTCGAACTCAATACCTCGAAAACGTTCGGTCCAATGTGAGTACATTTATTATATATTTACAATATAAAACTGAATGCAAATCGTTAAATTCACAACAAAAAGTTGAAAAATATCAAGTGGAGCAAGGAAATTATAGGAATACGTTTTGTTCTATGAATAAATACCCCAATACTGTTAAACTTTGTCAATTGGATTGAGTTCAGAAAATAAATTATAATCTATGTAAGTACTCTTCAAATACTCGAATTCGTAGGTACTCAGGCTAAAAATGCTCAATGCAAACAATTAATCAATCACCGTGGAACCTTCTCATGAAGAGGAATTTGATATACATATCAAGATCCATCATTTCCATTGAAGTTCTATCGAATTACGAACTGGATAACAATAATTTCATGCTTTTTTTTACGAGGTCATATGAACATCCCAACAACATTTTGTCTAGTTTTTGGTTACAATCGATTAGAGGATAGGATTCTCTTATCGAACATCAAGTAACAAAATAACATTTACTTATTCAATTTTTAACGACTAATATAGTTCTGTAGATGATCAAGAAGTTCAACAAAATACTGAGACAAAATTCCCTTGAGAACTTTCCACAATGATTCAAAATTTAACAAACAAGCTCCCAATTTGAAAAATGAACTGAAGAGCAGAGAATACTATTTATAGACAAGGAGAAAAAGACAAGGAAAAGTGCTTATCAGGAGTTGATGAATTTTATAATATATTATACATTATAACAATTAAATGTTGTGTGTAATGCAAGTATTTTAACAATAACAACATTATAATATTCAAAAAAGGATCAATCCCGCTAAAGTTGAAACGCAAAATATGAATGTTGATTAACTTTAAACATGGGAACAAAATTTGAGTAGAAGAAGAAGAAGAAGAAGAAGAAGAAGAAGAAGAAGAGAGAAATATTACTATACTACGCAGGAAAGAAGTGTCAAAAAATCAATAATATTATTGTTTAAGATCAATGAATTTTTCAGAGATCCATTGTTTAGTTTATAAATAAATTAAATTTGTTTTATTATTAAAAAAATACATGAAACCACCACTGAGGAAAACATAATAACTGCCTATCGTATAAGTGTTGAGAGAATGTGAATGAACTTTAAGTTGAAAATATCCTAGGTAAGATTCAAAGAAATAAAGCTCACTTAATCGGAAATGTGAAAAAAATAAATAAATAAAATACAGAAACTTATCCTATCCGATTTTTTTTTATTTCGCAAGTATTTTAACAATAGAAAAAATAAATTCTCAATCAATTCTGTTTGCTTAAAAGTTTTACTTCATGTTTTACCTCAACAAAGTAGGCCAATACTCCAACGTTTTATTATAAGAAATTGAAAGTAAACAAATAATTATTCATCAATTGTTTTGCAAGTATTTCAACAATGAAATCAGTATGCACTCGATTAATTTTAAACGAATAACGAATTTTACTGACATAAAAGTTCCACTCCAAGATTCAAATCAAAAAATAAGGGCAAGGCTTTTTGATAAATGTTTCACAACACGAAGTCAATAAACAAGCTTTCAAAATTTAAAGATTGATTGATTAATTGTCTTTGTTGGGGGCGGAGTTAGGACGCTTGGTCCTCTCTTTCACTCAACCCTTAAAGAGAGAGTTGAAAGATACATGACAATAATGAGGGAGAGAGTGAGAGAGTGAAAGAATAGGAAAAACAGTAAGTAACATGGGAAAATTACAAAATAGTTTTGCCCTATTATTAATAAACTAAGTATAATATATTTATCACCGATAAATCAATTATGACCGTGTTCAGCGTTCTTCCTTTGTCATTTCGAATATATATCAACTATATTATCGAAAAAAAAAATAATATTCAATCAATTTCAAACGAATAATCATCAATTTTGTTTCTCATAAAAAGTTTACACCAAGTTTCTCCGCAACAAAATAAGAAAAGACGCTTTGGCACCAAAGTGATACAACAAGCATTTAAAAGTCGATAAACCAGCTGTCAACATGAAGAGAGAGGAAGAGAAAGAGAACGTAGAAGAGAAAGAGTTAGAGAGTGAGAGAGTGTACCTAATATATCCATGGTTGAAGCCGGTGTAAGATGACCATGCCGGCCGTTGAGCCACTACTGATGGTGCGACACTTCCCCCACCGAAGGGTGCAAAATCCCCCCTCCCTCATCCCCCACATTATTCCCCCACCACAATCCACATTCCACCGCACCGTGACGCTAGTATTGCCTCCCACCAAGGGGGAAATCCCACCCACCCCACAACACGGAAAATCCCATCCCCTAAACTACTTCTTTATTAAAACGCGCACTGCACTCAAGACTCTTTCAGAGCAGCTTGCACTATACTTTGAGCCTTCATCGCAAGGGTTAGGAGAATCGTTAAGTGAAACCTGCAACCTGAAAATTTGTGAAACCGTTTTCTTAAAGGCTGGTGATGATCATTATCAAGCGAGAAAATTACTTAATGAGGAGTTTAAAACATCGGAAATTGAAGCAACTTCTTAGGAGCTGTTCCATATTCATGACGATTTATTCCAAAGACTGTAAAAATTATTTATGATTGTTTCTCTATTAGGGTGCTTGAAGACGGAAGAATGAAGCTTGTTTTGTGATTTTGTCTTGAATGAATTAATACGAATTCAAATTTAAAATGCTTAGTGTCAGAAAGAAATTAGAAATTTAAAATTAAAAAGTTGAAATGGATAGTTAGGAAGATTAGTGTAGAACACTATAGCTTAGTCTAATCATGACTCACTCAGGACCTGCTACGGAGCTTGGATTTGTGAATGGTATTCTTTACGAATATTTCCTGAATGTTTGTTGAACAATGCTTGAAACGTAAGCTTGAAAACTACACGTTTATAACTATCTACAACGAAATTGAAACTCCCTATGATAAAATCAATAAAAATCGTTTTAAAAAATGATTTATTATTTTCGCAAAAAATGATAAAATTCACAGTTGTAAATGATAAATGTGTTATACATGTTAGTCATAAGCATGTTCGTGTTATAATTACAAGATGTTTACAAATGTTGAGCCAAAAAAGGAGGCCTATTGCTTGCTGAGTTCAAACAATTTCCTCGCAAGCAGGAGCACAATATTTATAAAAATGTTTTTTCATGCTCAATTTGTGTTATTATGCTTAGTCAATCAATAGGGATTGTCGGTCAATACAAGAAACAAGAGAATGGAATGCAGCTTTCTGATTTGGTATAATACAAGATTATTGTAGACTAGCGGATCACCCGTGCGTTGCAACGGGATTTTAGTTATAATAGTGTTACCTGGCGAATTCCCAAGAGCCTAGCACAAACCGCACCTTCCTAAAATGTTTGAATAGAATGTTGGATAAATTGTTTGGATAAATTAATTGAAATAAAAAATTTTGTTTTTTTTCATCAAAGAAATTTTGGATGAAACATAGGGAGCTTTGATTCACCAGTCATATGTTTCCTACATGACTACAATGCTCCGACTACACAAGTCTGCAGACAGCGTAAATGCTAGCGCAGCTAAGGGCCCACCATATGATTAAAAACAGTTGATTTCTATCAGCTGTTCCTTTAAAGATAGATTTCTCATTTTGTGTCCTTCAGTGAGGACTTTTGAACTCTCAACCTTCACAGGAACCCTCTCGGGACTATTCTACATTATGCCTGAAAATTTCAAGCTGTTAAATAACTTAAATCCCGATCGGTGCTCTCGGTAATAAAACATGGTGATAAAACTTAGAAGAAATGTATCCAAAATCGCACAATATTTGGTTTCTAAACGTTTATTATTCTGTTAAAAAAAGTAAATTTAATTTTTTATAGCTAAAGACATTGTCAAAATAATTTTCAATACTGTTAAATAACTTAAATCCCGATTGATGCTCTCGTTTTTTCAGGAAAAGGCCGCGTAAAATGCCTTCGGAGCCGTGACAGACAGACACACAGAAATTCAGATAAGACTTGTTTCGGCTACTTTAATGTATAAAACGTAAAAATAACAAAAAAATATATAATTCTGATAAATGTACAGACAAAACTCTAATTTTATTTATATAGATGTCTCTCTTCATTGCGTAATATACGCTCTATTTATAATAGCTACTTTTATACGCAAATTTCTGAACTGTATTTATGATCTCATAAACTGTATTTCTTCAATCTAATGTTGTTTTCAATTGCAGCTCATTAGCATTGACGGTTAGAGATTGATTAACCTCGCCTGTCAATTTCTTGATTTTCTTTTATTCAACTTCAATAATTAAAAGCCATTGCAGTCTTTATTCCTCTTAAGTCTTCCCACTCCAATCACTGTTTCCAATCAGCATTTTTATTAAAAATCCCTTCTCCAGTTCAAACAGAATAATCTAAGCTTGCTTCTCAAGATTTTACAGATAATAATTGCGAAGTTCAACCCTAACAGAAGTACATCTAGTAGAATTATTCGAGATCAAAATTCATGAATATGGATGAAGTAAGAGGCTGCAATGCAATTAGTCGTAACATTTAATGAAAATACTATCACGTAGGCAATGAATTCTACAGTAGTCAATTAAAGAGACCATTCTCATAATAATAACAATTAATGTATGCTGTGAATATCTTATGTAACGAATGAGCAGCAATAAACAGTAAAGTGATAACAGTATTACGATCTGTAAATTGTATTCAGCTCTGGATAACATGGCATGTATCTAATATAACATCGCCATGGTATACTGGTTAGATAGATATCATGACTACTACTTCTACGATCCAGGGTTTGGTTAGGAAATTAAAACGTGGCACTTTTGTGTCATCATTCACTTCATTACTCACGCACAAGTCACCGGATAATGTGTGAGTCATTCGTAATAAAGATGTTAAATCTATTAATGTATTTAGAAAGATAAGAGAATTTGAGATAATAGGAGATCAGTATAGAAAATAGACTGTACATGGGTAGTAAACAATTTCCACGCAATAAAGTTATTGATTTTTTGGAAATATGAAACGTTCAAGGTCAATAGAGATTGACAAGAGAATGTCAAGTTTTATATAATTTTAAGAATTATTTGAAAAAAACAACTTTATAGTTAAGAAGATACAAAAATTGTATTGTTTTGTGTACCGAAAGTATTCATTGAATTTGATAGAATTAAATTGAGAATTTAAAATTCATTATCACAAATTCAACAATATTGTTAATGATTGTAATATCCTCAATTATTTTTTCCATTATTTATGAAAAAAAAAAAAATAATCCACAATTGGAAGTTCCGACTGTGATAGACTCTAAATTGCCACGTGTATTACAAACGAATTGTTTGAAGGGCACCCCGTCGTGACAAACTCAAAAATGAACAGTTGAAAGATATGAATGTGGAAAAACCCCAAAATCCCTCTAATCTGTCACCGGAATGATAGAGGACATTATCAAAAAATTAGCTAGAGTAAATAAATCGAATATAATTTGTTATTTGGAAAAATAATTTTTTCTTATATTTATTATTTATTTATCTATTACAAAGCACAATCAAGTAAAGATACAACAGGCAAATTTGTATCTTTACAAATATTCAATTAAGAATCCAAATTTTGAGGTTATAACCAAGTTACGAGGTTAATGGAAATTTACACTGCTTGAATTGTCCTATATTTTTTCCCACCCAGCCATCAAATTCACCAGAGATATTCAATTGCTACGGTATGGTCATCTATAAATAACATTCTAAGCGGTTGTGAAAATTTGTTAAATAATTCATCACTTCTAAAATGTCATATAACGTAATAATTTATCACTTCCCCAACTCAGTGAAAAATATTTTGGAGAAATAATTTGGAAAAAAGTAAAAAATTCTACATAAAGACCATTTATGTGATAATATTTTCTACTTTTTTCGCTAACAAAGTGGTTAGGAATCACCTTTAGCTGCAGGCCCTTATAACATTGCTTGAAAATCGAGGTGCGACTGTTCAGGGGCTCCTATAGAAAAGCCATACGCTTATTATCGTAACATTTCAACAAGTAATTTTGTACAATAAATATGCTCGAATAACATATTTTGATACAATTATTATTTATCAGGTTGGAATATATCATGTACTATACATTTGTTTTGAATATATCTTCAGAAATTCTTTTAATTCTGTCAATTAATATGTCTTAAGTAGTATTACTTTCCATGTAATAATAATCATTTGCCACTTATTAACGGTACTTGAAGCAAAATTTAATTTTAATCGCCTCTACAAAACAACTCCTCCCTAAATCAAAGCACAGTGCGTTCGAAAGTTGAAAAATTAGAAAAAATCCGCTTAATAATCCGAATAGTGAATGACCTTCATTGAAGTTTACACTCAATCAAATAAGGGAAAACTACAAGCGACCTACATCCCCCACATTCGATGGAAAAATTATCAGCGTAGAATAACGACAATAATTCAAAGGCGTGCTGCACCAAAATTATTGGTGGGATGAGAAGTTGGTGTCAGTTGGTGTCTGGCACCAGCACAGGTGGGTTCGGCACAAGCTGACATCAACCGCCGCGTAGTGGGATTGGTGCAAATCCTAAATAGCCCACCCAATCGGTCGATGCTGAAAAGCCTCGGCACGAAAACCATCTAGTCATGACATCGGCGCCCGCTTTCCACCGATTTTCCCCTATCAATTTTCCGCTTTTCACATAATTTTATTCAGTTCTTACCCTTATTAATGACCGGTGCACCTTATCACTGCTTTACCATGAAATTGTACCGTCACAAACGGTCTCTACTCTCTTAACATGCAATAAATTTAGTAGGTCTTGACTGACATATCAAAACTCAAATTAGAAGCGTCACAATTATATTAGAATACAGTTTGACAACAAATTGGATTTATATTTTAGACAAATGGAAGTCCTTTCATTGAATTATTGAAATAATGAACAGAACTCACAAAGACAACGTAAATCGCAAAAATACTCTGCTATAAAATCACTTCTCGGTGGTTCGGAGCCCACCTAAAACTGTAGGTCCAACTCATCAATCACCATACTTCAACTTATTACCCACGCACAGGTTTCAGACATATGTGGGCTTCATCCTCAAAACAATAAAAATAAGCGTATGGTTTTTACTTGTGGGGAGACCCTTACGGGTAGTTCCACCTCGCCGTTTGAGACATGTCAATCTCTCAGAAAAAACACAGAATAAAATTTTATGTTGATTTTTTGTTATGAGGCCCATATGATACTTGTTCGTGGGAAATAAGGTGAATGATAATACAATGATGTTATGAATGATAGACTTACAATCTCATGTGGGTTACAAACCATTATTTAAGTGATTTTGGGAAGTGATAGCCGCGAGCCGTGGTAGGTATCTGTTCAATCATATAGAGATAAGCTGCGTTCTCCTGGGTCCTGTTTGTAACGGTGACCGATTAGATTGGCCAGCAAAAAAGACACTGTTCTCTCCTGTAAAATCACTTCCCGGTGGTTCGGAACCCACCTAAAACTGTAGGTCCAACTCATCAATCACCATACTTCAACTTATTACTCACGCACTGGTTTCAGACCTATGTGGGCTTCATCCTCCAAAAAAAAGTGATAATAAAAATTATGACTTAATATCATAGCAGCCGGTGACCCTACAAACCGCAGTCCCGAGCGCCTGCGACTGATAATCATGGAATTTATATCTATATTCGAAATTTGTTTTCGTAAAAATGGTTTCCACAGTTTCTGTTATTTTTCTATTATTATAGGTTGGGAAGGTATGGCCTTTAATCCTAACTCGATCCTAATTTGTCTGTCTATCTATTATAAGTTCTTTATTTGCCATTTATAAATAAACAATACATGAGTTAAAATAATACTTTAAGTTACAAAACAATATTTACAATTCTATATAATCTATATAGTAGTAATATACTGTATACTACTTCGCAATTTATTATGGCTTGAATAGGATGTTGAAGAAACCATATAAGCATAAATGTTTCAAAAAATTACTTATTTCGTGGCAAAATACCAATTTCAACCGATGTTTGATGTTTCGTTTTGTGTTATATCGTGATTTTCAAACAAATCAATTTAGTGAGCGTTTGAAAAAAATGAATTTTCAATACTTGATTAAAAAAAAACAAATGTCAATCAACAAAACTCTTCAGATCGCGTATCAACTTTTTTTTTAATATAAATTCCCGCATAGGCATTTTTGCCTGTGTGCGGGAAGGAACTCAACTCAAATAAATGATATATTGTTGAAAATAGTTGTAGAATTGAACATTCCTGCAAATGATTTCTGCTTTCAACTATAACAAAGAATCTCATTAATTTTATTAATTTATTTTCAGAGTTACATCGAAATTTACGTGGAAAATTCTACGAATACACAATCCACCATTTTGCCAGGCAAACACAGACTGACAATCATAGATGAAAAATGCATCTGTAAACATTGCAGCGACGGAATAAAAACAGTAATAGAAAACTGTTGGCTGCGATGTTTTTGAATATTTTCCCGTTTAAAATGAATTAAAAGACAAACGGACTCACGGAAAAACGCTCGGAAAACTGTAACTACCGTGAAAATTCAATTAAATACTTGATCATGTCAGAAACAAACACAGGCGGAAAATGCCAGCTCAAAAGCGGCATTGGAATGGAGCACTAATTAAGCAGTTTTATTGATATTTTCTTGACGAAAAGAATGAGCCGCTTCCACATCGGTGGAAAAATAAGATTTAATGTGGATAAAGTACTTTTGAAGAGTATAATTTTTAAAGCATAATTTGGGTCTGAACTGGGATAATCGAGTAAAATTCAATGCAAAATAGAAGTTTCTCAAAAATGAGTAAGATTGTTAGGCTACTGAGACATTGCTGGCTACCCAAGGTGAGTATACCACTTTTATTCTATTAACGGTGGTTCGGAACCCACCTAAAACAACCTACAGTTATTACAATTAATTTTTTTAAACATTTACGCTATTCAAGCTACAGTATATTACTACTATAGAAAGTATATTATGGAATTGTAAATAGGTTGATAAGTCCAGCTCATCAATAACAATCATCCAACTCATTATCCATGCACAGGTCTTAGACATCCAAAAAAATCTATTAACATTCGGTAGCCAGCCCTCCCCAGAAACACTCCCATATGGATTTTTCATCTAATTATACATATCACATAGTAAAATATTAGATTAAATCTACAGCATGATATTTTACGGAACTGGCCTCCAAACTAGGTGGTTTATAGAAATTTTAATGTATAATATAATATATGTATTTTTATAATATTAAAAAAAACAAGATTAAAGATAAGGAGTTCCAAGTACTATGTAATAAGTTATTGACCTGAGTTCACAAACTCATACCTACTCATGATTACAGTGTTAATTACTGTACTTACACTTATAAGTGAAATACAGCTTACTGTACGTAGAACTACAGTAATAACTGTAATACTGTAGTATTTACACTTTAGTCACAGTATTTGAAACTAAAAAAGTTGTATATGATATTTATCAAATTTTTGATCTGAAAAGGTGCTTAAAAGTTGTCGACTATAAAAATGATTTTCATTTTATGTGGAAACTTTTAAATTTGTATTGACTCTTCTAAACACGGACTTGTTCAAAATTAGGGGAAATTTGTGCAATTTTTTTTCTGAAAATAAATATATTGGATTGAAAAGTGAAGGACTAAAGGATTGAAACTGAAGGACTGGTAACTAGAAAACTAAAATATAAAACATTATAGGAATAGTACATGATTATACTCGATTTTAAACTTCGGTTCTACATTGTAGCATTTGGTATGCAAATGTTATTTGAGAGTTTGAGCAAAATCACGCTAACGATGACACTATTTCTAACCTGAGCCTTCTACGCTCCTGCTCTCTCTGAATGTAAGATATTATGAGGCAAGCTGAGACATAGAGTGGTCAGGTTAGACATAGTGGACACATTTAACGTCATCTTCAAGTAGTTCTGCTTAAATTCTCTATTAACTAACATGAATGTAAATCAAACATCTAACGAAACTTTTCAATGATCCAAAAGCTATTGATAATTTAACTTCTGTTACACAGATATCATTCAACATCCAATGTGTAACGAATTCTCGTAATAGCGTAACAAACATTGCCTTCCCAAAATAGGTACATTTTTTTTCTGGAGGATGAAGCCCACATAAGCCTGAGACCTGTGCGTGGGTAATGAATTGGATGATGGTGATTGATGAGTTGGAACTACAGTTTTAGATGGGTTCCGAACCACCAGGAAGTGATTGTACAGCAGAGAACAATGTCTTTAATAGAGCTTTTTCTTTACTTATATGTCTCCATCATTTTTCAATCATTTCCAACACTTTTAATCATTGCATTCTTATATGATGTAAGTTTTATGTTTTATTACATGTATATTTGATATTAAGAAAACTAAATTTTTCATGAAATTTCATTTCAATAGAGTGTTATTGTCTGAATTTTAAATGATTCCGTTGAAGATCAATAAATTTCATCTCAATTCTTATCCCTATTATCATTTTTGTTATTTATATTTACTTCTAGGTACATAATGAATTTTTGTTGACAGTTTTTTGTATAATATCACATAGCTTGTTGAATAATATATTGGAATTGCTTCAGTAGTTCTTTTAATTCCATTGTAATATAAAGCTGATTGATATATTAATAAAATATATCAATTATAAATTCTGTTACAACTAAAGGCAATATAAGTAAAAGATGAATAGCAGGAATGAGGCCTTATTCCATCTAATTTTTTGAATTTTCTGAATTTAAAACAAAAATTTCTTCAAGTTTATCATTGATACATCTTATTTAGCTGAGACAGTATGAGAAGATACGATTCTAGGTGGGTTCCGAACCATAACAGAGCAGATTGCTTCAGCCGACTGCTTCAACGTACAAGCATTATATTTGCTGACGCAAGAAGGAGAATTATTTTATTAATTTGGGAATGAAGTTCACATGAGTCAAACACTTATGCGTGGGTGAATGATGATGTGATGATGTTATGATTGTGAGCTACAGCTTTTTGAGAGTTACGTTTCATGATTTGTGTTATGGTAATTTATGAGACAAAAAATTAAAATAGATATGATTTGAAAAAGTGTGCTTATGAAAAAAATTACATTTAAACTCGGTGGATTGAATTATCGAATGGAATACCTTATAGCGGAACTGCAGTGTAGTCGGGCCAAGAGTTTCTGAGGACTGTGGCCTAGAGTCAGGCGATATACTAAACCGTGCCAGGCACGTAGTCTACCTTGAGCGGTGCAGGCGCATCGCCCTAAAAGCAGAAACCCTGTCTGCTGCACAAGTAGCGTCGTAAACAAGATATACCGCCCTATGACATTTCACGTTTAGGATTATTCCAATAGCCACATAAACAGACAAAATATTGGTCATGACGGTACTGTTCTAGAGTATTATTTATTTATATAGACAAAATAACAATAAATGGAAAGATGTAACAGACCTGAGTCCAAAACTGCTCTCTTCACAAATTTTGGTTAATCGATTTCTTAATGATCTTAATGTTTCTTAATTATCGATTTCTACTAAGCGTATAACAGTTGAACTTGGCAGCAAATGGACATAAAACATTGAATACCATGTTATTTTTGTCAACTTAGAGCTTTTGCTCACCGCAACTGTAGCATTAAAAAAAATATATGCAAGAATGCTCCCAAAGCCCGTATAGCAAATTCGTTGTCGATTGACTGTTCATTTAAACGGTAGCCTAATATTCCCTCGCATAAAGTGTAAAAAATACAGTTTTAATGATGAAATGCCGACTAATCTAACAGCCATGAATCTTCAAGTCTATGGAATAAAGATTTGTTAAATTTATGAATAATGAATTTTATTTCCAACCGAAAAAAACAAAAACAAATAATACAAGTTTTGGAAAAAATATCCAGGAAATTAACTGGCCACTACCTCCAGTAACTTACATGTGGCCAGTGTGCAACTAAGCTTAGAACTTAACTTATACAAAAATAGTTTGAGTCCAGTCAGCATATGTAGTGCAAATACTGTCTGCAGTGCAACAGAGTAAATTAGTTTCTAGCTCTTGTCATGTTCATTTTTTCAACTTAGAATTCATATCAATTTATCTAATTGAATTTATCCAATTAAATGAATTTTAAAACACACAAGAATAGCTTGAAAAAAACTGAGTTGACCAAATGAAAAGCCGTGCATAGCTAAGGCTTAGTCTAGTCTGCTTTGATCGAATAAAACGCTACCATAGATATTTTTTTGTTGGTTATTTGATTTTTTGGTGTGGGTGTTTTTGGCTGTTGTGTTATCATATATTTTATTCTGGGGATTGAGTTCTACAAGTATTGTTGGAAGAATTAACGGCTTATTGTACACAACTAAGTCAAGTTTAAAAGGTGTATACAGGCCTTGAAGACCTGGATGGAGTATGTGGCCTGTATGAAGAGGCCTGAAACCGAACATTCTCAATCTCCTAGAATATAATCAAGCTGATGCGACTATCAGAATAATTTACTTCCAGGAACTAAAGTTTTATCACAGCCTCTCACAGCGCAAAGTTTGGTGGTAATTATGAAAAATGCGTGTGCGGTAGGTGCTTAGCAAGCCAGTTTCGGTTCAACTGTTGGGTTGCAAAGGTAATCAACCCCAAAACAGCTTCCCGACCCGAAATTTGCCCCGTTTAGCATTTTCCGAAATAGTTTGAGCCGTAAATGCGGCCGCCGTTACCCAACTTTCTGCACGCACCTACAAACTTTCGGCTCTAATCGAGTTACCATTTAGCTAAATCATACCATCCCACTGCGCCAATAGTGCTAACTTTGTTGGACGTTTAGGCCTATTCCAACTGTAATATTAGACCACGCAATTCCTGTTAGAAAGTACAGTTGCCGGCATTCATTTAATGAACAGTGACACTTGTAGTTATGTCACAACCACTTTTATTGAAAACCGTGAGATACTAGTTTCGGATTATCAATTTTAAACAAACTGAAACAAAAGTACAGTGTAGCTTAATATATACTCGTACTAAACGCAGAATGATAATATTGGCTGAGGGTAAAAGTGCCTCTCATAGGCTGACCTTCATTGAAGGTCTGTGATTGGCTGAATGGTGACACTTGGTTGGTGGTATTGAATTGGTTGAAATAAATTTGATCATTTAAACTAGTATTGGAATCGTTTCTTTACAAACCTAGTTATCTCCAAAGCTTCTAAAATGTCCAGTTGTCTGCCTTTGCCAATCAAATACAGAAATTCAACATCTTCTCCAGCCTTGAACTTGTAATGAGATGCTCTGCAAAACTTGAGTCTCCTGTTTGAGTTTTCCAATCTCTAATATGTTCATTGTTTCTACGTTTGAAACTTCTATCGGTCTGACCCACATAACAGGCATTAAAATCACCGCAATTTAATTTATAAATTCCACTTATCCCAGATATCAATTTCATCTTTACTACACCCGAACGAGCTCTTTAAAATAGGTTCGGTTGAAAACCGTTCTTTTTCAACTCTTTTTCTAATTTATCAGGTACTGAGCCAAGAAAAGGTACGTTATCCATGACCTTTCTACCGTATCAGTTACAGCAATGTTAGCACTGATTGATAGTCTCCTGCTCATTTTAATTAAAATTTTATCAACAATGATCTCCTCATATCCATCTGTTTAATAGTGCTAATCTCTTTTTCAAAGTGGTGTTTACTCATGGGTATAGTAAAGCCATAAATCATACTATTGAGAGCTGCAAGTTTGTGGGATAGAAGTTGACATGAGTAATGAGTTATTACTTTTAGAAAAGCAACTCATACCTGAATAACGGTACTTAATTGTTTTTCACGGTTGTCCTTGACTGCATTTCATTTAGCTTCATATTTTGTTTTATTATAATGTTTTTAATTGTTTCGTTCTAGCCTACTTGTGCATTATTCTTGTTTATCACTGTTTGGTTCTTGATTTTGACACTGATTATTCCCTGTTGCTCCTCCCACCAGTGGGCGTGACTTGTTAGGGCATTCAATCACAGACGGTCAGCCCAATCAATGAAGGTCAGCCCACGAGAGGCACTTTTACCCTCAGCCAATAGTATCATTCTGTGTTTAGTATATATTAAGCTACTCTGTACTTTTGTTTTAGCTTGTCTGAGATTGATAATAGTGTAACAATCGAGACTAGTATCTCTATATTTTTAATAAATAATGTGATTGTGACAACTTCTAGTCTTATCATTCACTATGTTCATTATGAATATCTCCCACAATATAATCTTCGCTACTTCAAAGAAAGGCATTTATTTAGCAATACTCTTGTAACCTTAATAATATTAATAATAACGTTTGACCTCAGATCTGGGTGGCTCAGATCTGGTGTCAGAGTTATCTGAACAGTTCAATACCTCTGCTTTGAATTAATGTATCCTTCAAAACCTGGATTACCAGAAAGACGAAATAAGGTTTGCGGGGTGAAATTGATACCTTTCTGGAAACACCCGACTCGGGAGCAAGTCTGTGCTCTCAACAAAACATTGTAAAATGTTTCCAGTATAGGCAGTATCGTAGTCTAATGGTCCTCTTCCGGAGTGCACAGCTAGATAACTGTATTTAGGAGCAAACTTTGATGCTTCTTGTTCATCTCACATAAAATTATTGCCATTCAAAAAACAATTTCAATATTATAATCTCTCATATCGGTTCTGAAATAATTTCTCTAATCGGTTTACAACCTCTCATTAATTAATAAAATGAATTAATTGATTGATGAATTGCAGTAATGCTTATCAAGAGTATCTGACGATATTATATCTTGATTCAAAAGCTAAATTAAACAATTCATTACGCATATATTGTAATACTCTGTAGGGTAATGTACAATTAAAAAGAAAGATTTTAAAAAAATATTCGAGAAAAGCTCTTCCATTTATACAATTCTGATTAAATATTAATATTTTTGAATTATTGCAAAAATCAACTTTTGATGCAGACCCTATAATCTCCTATTACTACAATAATGATGCTAAAAAACTATGACTCATTACAACCTTTGTACCGATTAAACAGATTTGGTATCTGTTCAATCAGATATATGAGAAATGCTCTCCTGGGCCCTTTTTGTAAGGGTGACCAATTGAATTGGCCAGCAAAAAAGACTTGGTTGTCTGATGTAAAATCACTCACCGGTGGTTCAGAACCCACCTAAAACTGTAGCCCCACCATGTTTCCAATAACATGGTTGAAGCGGCGAGGTGGAACTATCCGTAAGGGTCTCTCCACCAATAAAAGCCGTACAAATTTACTTTTTTACCGATTAAACCTCAAGCAAACACAACTACTTCTTTTTTTACTTTTTATGTGAATTCAATGACTTGCAGTGAATTCAATGACTTGCAGTCAAATATTTGAATGCAAGTCGTTGAATTCACATAAAAAGTTAATATTAACAACGCAGTTCGTCATGGAATATTTTTTTTTGTACCACTCGTATCCTATTTATGGTACTATCCATAGAATTACTATTATATATCTATTCATTGATGGCTTATTTATCCATAGGTTTATTCATTTATCTATGAATTATCGACCATTGAACGAATAACGTCATTTAATGTAGTTAGAACCCCGTTTAAGAAGCTATAAAAGCTCGAAGAACCATTCAATCTGTAACTGCAAGCAAAAAACGGCACATTTACTCAACAACTATCGGCTCACATTATCGAACATTTACGGCAATAAATAAGCCACTAAAAATCGGTTGTCGGTCAACTTGATAGCAGAAAGGCTACTAGAGTACATGAGAGAAGGACACAACGTTTAAGATTAGGAAGCTTAGCGAAAATCAACACAATAAGCAAGATGCGAAGACTGACAACATAAGGGTGTTGACAGGACTGGTCAGGGGGCCACTAGTGTGTTGTGAGGGGGGCTGTTAAGGACAGGGAGGGGAATCTCTGCTGCTACTGTTCATGCTGCTCTGTTTGCTTGAGTTGATCCCGCCATAAAGACTCCAGCATCGGCAACATCGTTGAAAATGTTCAGCTTATCACTCGCAAACTATAAAATTGAGTCGCCTCAAGTGTATGAGTGGCGAAGAAAAAGGGTGAAAGAGAGGTGAGAAAGAATTAGATAGACTAACATAAAAGAGTGAGAGAGAAGAGGGTCATAGAGATAAGATTATAATTTTGCAGAATATCTTCTCATTACTAATGGACACAAGTTCAAGGCTGAAGATGTTGAGTTTCTGCATTTGATTGGCAAAGGCAGAGAACTCAACATTAGAGATAACTCTGGAGATAACTAGGTTGGTAAAAAAGTTTCCAATACTAGTTTAAACGATCAAATTTATTTTAACCGATTCAATACTTAGTTTCATCATAATTATTCTAGTCTATTCTTTAATAACGGTACTTTTTGTTTTTCTTGTTTGACCTTGACTGCATTTCATTTAGCTTCATTTTTCATTTTATTATAATGTTTCTAGTTGTTTAATTCTAGCCTACTCATGCGTTCTTAATTGTTAATTTTTGCATTTTGATTTTGACACTGACTATTCTTTAATACTCCTCCCACCATTTGAAGTGACTTGTTAGGGCCTTCAGCCAATCAAAGACCTTCAGTGAAGGTCAGCCTAGTTAGTGAAGGTTAAGTGAGAGGCACTTTCGCCCTCAGCCAATAGTATCATTATGTGTTTAGTATATAGGTTGTTTCGGAACTCTCTACCAATACTTCTAGGCAGTGTTTCTGGACCACTAACAAAATTAAATATTGTAATAAAATTTTTCTAAAATCCCCAGTTACTCACACAGCCGCCATTTTTTTTTTCACTCATTATTTTTTTATTCGAACACCTCTGAAAGTATAATTTTAAAATTTAGCATACAGCTTTATAACAATTAAAACAATGTAAGAAAAAAAATTAATCGAAATTTTCCGACATCAAAAAACAAAATGGCGGCCATTTAAAATATTTGAACAGGATTAAATTAATAATGACTGTTGATATCAAAATTTGCCTGAAATAACGGTTTTTAGATATTTTTAATGCAAATCCAACGATACCTCATTTTCTAAGATAGGCCATCAATTAACAGAGATATGCTACTTTTTAGGATCTGCGGTGGTTGGAAGCGAAAAACTGCAACCCGTTCTCAACCACCGCACACCCTAAAAAGTAGCATATCTCTGCTAATTGTTGACCAATCTTGGAAAATGAGGTATCGTTGGATTTGCAATAAAAATATCTAAAAAACGTTATTTCAGGCAAATTTTGATATCATTAGCCATTATTAATTTAATCCGGTTCAAAGATTTTAAATGGCAGCCATTTTGTTTTTTGATGTCGGAAAATTTTGATTAATTATTTTTAGGTTGTTTTAATTGTTATAAAGCTGCATGCGAAATTTCAAAATTATACATTCAGAGGTGTTTGAATAAAAAAATAATGAGTGAAAAAAACAAAATGGCGGCTGTGCGAGTAACTGAGAATTTTAGAAAAATTTTATTACAATATTTACTTTTGTTAGTGGTCCAGAAACACTGCCTAGAAGTATTGGTAGAGAGTTCCGAAACACCCTGTATATTAAGCTTCACTGGCTGTACTTTAGTTTTAGTTTGTTTGAGATTGATAATGATGTAACAACCGAAAATAGTATCTCACGGTTTTCAATAAATGTTAATAAATAAATAAACAAATAAAATTCATTCATTGATCTTTACAACAAAAAATCAAAAATTAATTATTACTCTTTATGGATATCTTTCACAATATCACCTTTGCCACTGCAAAGTTTTTAATAGATGGAAAATGATGAAGAGAGAAAGAAAAGTTAGAATAAAGAGAGAGGACATTGCTCAATAGAACAGAGTAGAGACAGTAATACATCAACAATGAGGGAGATGGGAAGAAAATTAGTGAGAAAGGTAAATAGAGAAGAAATAGAGATACATGAAGTAAGATAGTGAACGGTTGTCTTAGAGAGTTAGATAGTGTAGGAGACGAAGAGGATATAAGGGAGAAATGAAAGGAGAAAACAACTTGGTGAAAGAGAAGGAAGAAGTGTGAGAGAGTAGATATGACCAAGTTTTAACACGAGGGATTTGGTGGGATGTCGAATCCCACAGGCTTACAACACGCCAGATACCACTAGCTTTCAATTCCAAGTATCCACTGCTTGGTGCTTGATGCTTGTGCGCTGAAACTGCTGCTCCCATCGCGCTACAACTAACTTCTCCATCTTCTCTATCGGTGATCGTTTCAAAGATAAGACTGTCCTGGGAAACCTGGTCTACAGTTTTGGACTTCCTCTAGCCAAAATTCCTCTCTCAAGTTTTTATAGAATCGATAAAATTTGGTACAGTACACGCACTCTACTCAAGATTATATTATTTATATAGTAGACTATACTCTGTTAAGGGAAAAAAGAGACGACGTGAGCAACGATGCGCGTGCGAGAGTGTATTTTCGAACAACAAGACCGATTCACAGTAGCATATAAGTAAACCGGTAACGAACCGTATTAGAAGCCCTCAGTACGACACTGCGACTGTGATCGAACTATCCTAAGTGTGAACTGGTAGAAATTAATCGATCGGTCTACAGCTGAAATGAGTCATCACTTTGTCACTCACACAAACGCAAAAGTTAGTTTTGGTTTGTCTCCTGTTTCCGTGAACAAACACCAGTATTCAACACCAGTAGTATTGCAACAAAAACCCTAAAACGTTTTTGCTGAACATTCGTAATTTTCTCAAGACTGCTATAATCCCTCTGAACGCTACAGCACTCACCGGAGGGAATATCTCTGTTCATAAAAGCATAAGCGTATGGGTATTAATTATTGATGCTCCCATATTTTTAACCCAAATATTGTAAATATTTTTAAACCAACCTCACGGGAGTTCAACCTCGCCCTTTAAGCCGTGTTACAGGGAACATGCTGTTGTACTTTTTAAGTGAGTTCCGAAACAACGGGCAAGTGACAATAAAGAAAATAACATCAAGTCATTGGAGCTCGGTCACCCTTTCAAGCGCAGTCTTCAGCACTCGTGACTGAACATGACGATTCCATACAAGCAAAATCATGAAATTTTAGTCACTTCGGCTCTCAAGGTACAATGATAAATTACATTTTTTTTTTTAATGTAAGTTCATTTTGGGAAAATTTTTCCGGTTTTAGTCCTTAACCGAACATGTGCACCAAATTTATGTTGTACTTGATAATAAAATAAAAAAATTTAGTTTGTATTGTATTCCAATATTTTCTAGTTTCTATGCATCACTTATAGTTTATGTACAATTCTTGATATATTGTTACATTTCTTGTGATTGGCAATAAACACATTTCATTCTAATTCATTTTTTTTTTTTTTTTTGTTAACATAGCTCCGGAATTGAGAATTGCCATGAAACGCTTTATTTTCAAATTATTCATTTTGCGGAAATTGTGATTGGGAAATTTGGGATTAGTAATTTCTGAATCACTATCATGTACGTCTAGGTTCTTAACCAATCACGTTGTGTTCCAAGTTTCAATTTTTTTGGCAAAATCTTTTGAAAAAACGCTACATTTTCAAGAACCTTCAACTTTGAGCGTAAAGTAGACTCCCTCTAGTTCGGCTCCGGGTGGATCGGCCTCCGGACGATCCGGCCGGCCTTGAAAAAACTCATCAGAAAAAGTAAAAGAAAATAACGAGAAAAGTTTCTTTCAATTTTCATTGGTTTTACCAATTACATTGGTAATGTCATATGTGTAATCCTAGAACAAATATTCAGTTTGTTTTGTACAGAACATACAGTAGGTTGATGTGTTTTTCTGTTCAGTTTAATCCTTAGTATCGGTATTGACTTTAAAATATGTGTTACAAAAACGTATCTCGCAACATGACTAATTCAACTAAGATATGTCAAAAGCTTTTCTTTGCTAAGTTCATAATGTTGTAAGAATGTTTAAACAACGATTTTTGTTTATTTTAAGACGTAAATAATTCATTTAATATGGTCATTTTTAACTTTGATAACAACTCCGGTTAGTCCAGCCATTTCGTAGTTCAGCCGGTGGTCCGGTCCCGAGATGGCCGAATTAGAGGACTTCAATTTAGGACTTCAACTGAATATGCGTACCAAATTTCAACTTTTTTGGTTCCGTGGTTCTCAAAACACAGTGAATGAGTATGCGAGTCATTGGAATTCGCTTTTATAATATTTGGATAAATATAACTGTATACGAGAAGCGGCGGGCCGCTTAGGGCAGTTGGTTGGCGCGTCGCAACTTCTGCTTGCTATCGTTTAAGCAGTCGTGGGTTCGAATCCCACTCATCCGTATGGCATCTATGTGTAATCATTCATCTTATTACCCACGCAAAAGTCTTGGGCTCATGTGGGCATCATCAGCAATAAAAAAATATCTTTCTTAGACAACAGGTATCCTAATATAAATCGATTATAAAAAATCGCAATGAAAATTATTATCTTTACTAGACAACAGATATCCTAATATAAATCGATTGTTAAACTAAGTAACAAGTGATTAGTCTCTCGATGTAAACTCTATGGGAAGTGCAATGATTAAGAGGAAGGTACATTAGAGATTAGACCACCAGTAGTCACTTACAACACTAAACGCGCCCAATTATTAGAGGTGGATTGCCGGCCGTAGACGGCTAAGGACTAAAGGACATGACTGGCTGGGTCAAGTTAATTCACGACTACCAGGATGCTAGTACAGGTGAGGGGTGGAAGAAGAGATGGATGATGAGGAAAAGGAGAAATAGGAGAATGTGGTAGAGTAGGAGCAGCAGAGGTTCAAGAGAACAAAGAGACTGAAATTTACAACCCCAACATAAAGAGAGAAAGGGATGGAAGTTGATGTGATGTGGACAGACAACTACCGAGTGATAAAGACAGAGTGATAACAAGCCAAGAGTACTCGCTGCCGCTGAGGCAGAGTGAATGCAGATGAGAGTTCCCTAATTAAAACAAGGTACAGTTTACCACCTCTACCCACTCACCCATCCCCAAATACCCCAAAGCCGGGCTCAAATTCCCCACTCGAAAACTGATCGACTCTTGTTTTTTTGTCTCATGCCTGATCGCTAGCTGCTGTCTTTGAAACCCGATTTCATCACAAATCAGGTTTCGTTTCTTTTAGGAGGAAAATTCAGCAGTCATTTCAAACCGGGGCAGACAGGAAAACAATTGTTGTGTATATTGAGTATTTATATTGGAAAGAAATATCACCTGCCAACATCAGTCGACGAGCTAACGTAGTTTTTTCATTCATTGAAACAGTTGATAGCTGCATGCAGATTGGAAAGTTGAGGTGGAAATTGTTTCATTACAAGAGTATCGCATATCACGTAAACGAGATACGGATATGTTTTACGAGTATATAATGTGAGAAATAGCCTTGGAAAACATACTATAAGAATGAAGTATACAATGAAGGTGTACTCCAATGATAATGATTGATGATGGTTGATGATGATGATGATTGATGATGATGTGTTGATGATATGGATGAGAATGAGGAGGAGGAGGAGGAGGAGGAGGAGGAGGAGGAGGAGGAGGAGGAAGAGGAGGAGGAGTAGTAGGATAAGGAGGAAGGTGGGGAGGAGGAGAAGCAAAAGGAGGAGGAGGAGCAAAAGGAGGAGGAGCAAAAGGAGGAGGAGCAAAAGGAGGAGGAGGAAGACGAGCAGTAGTAGTAGGATGAGGAGGAAGGTGGGAAGGAGGAGAAGCAAAAGGAGTAGAAAGAGGAGGAGCAGTAGTAGTAGGATGAGGAGGAAGGTGGGGCGGAGGAGAAGCAGAAGGAGGAGGAGGAGCAAAAGGAGGAGGAGGAGGAGGAGCAGTAGTAGTATGATGAGGAGTAAGGTGGGGAGGAGGAGAAGCAGAAGGAGGAGGAGGAGGATGAGGAGGAAGGTGGGGAGGAGGAGAAGCAAAAGGAGGAGAAAGAGGAGGAGCAGTAGTAGTAGAATGAGGAGGAAGGTGGGGCGGAGGAGAAGCAAAAGGAGGAGGAGGAGGAGGAGCAGTAGTAGTAGGATGAGGAGGAAGGTGGAGAGGAGGAGAAGCAAAAGGAGGAGGAGGAGTAGTAGTAGTAGGATGAGGAGAAAGGTGGGGAAGAGGAGAAGCAAAAGAAGGAGGAGGAGCTAAAGGAGGAGGAGGAGCATTACTAGTAAAATGTGGAGGAAGGTGGGGAGGAGGAGAAGCAAAAGGAGGGGGAGGAGCAAAAGGAGGAGGAGGAGCAAAAGGAGGAAGAGGAGATGGAGGAGGAAAAGAAGAAGATGACGATGAAGAAGAAGAAGAAGAAAAGGGATAAGAGAGAAGAAGAAATGGGATAAGAAAGAAGAGAGATTTTTTGATAGGTTATGGCACATTCTAGAAATCAAGGCTGAATTGAATCGGGGATCCTGCTAGTATATTATATTAGACTATTAAAAAAACACAATCTTCGGAAGTGAGCCCTATATGAATAAAAAAGTATTTTTAATTACACTAAAAGTAGTAACAAACCCCTAAATAATCGGATCTAATTGGCTGTTCTCAGTTCTAAGCACAGATTGACGGCAAGCACAGATTTCTTTAAACATGATGTATAAGCATATACTGTAGGATTCATATAACTTGGCAGCGTGCAGAAGATGGGAGGACTTGCTACATCTGAACCCAACTGCTGCCAAGTTATATGAAAACTACAGTACTTATAATATTAATAAGCGTTTAGTAATTCTTGAGTTTTAATGGAGAGTAGAAAAGAGCAACAACCCTAATGACTTTCAGGAAACGGTTGACGTGGAGGTAGTAGAAAAACTTTTCAACTAAAGTTTTCCAAATCCCGAGATTGTAGCAAATATTTTCATTAATATGGACAACTCTTTCGACCGTAAATTGTCATTGTCATTTTGACAATGTGAACTTTCAAAAGTAACTTTTTGAAAGAAGTTCAGAGTGAGTGCAGGCGCCACTTTAAGCTGCTTCAGCTTCTTTTGAAGGCGCTTGTCATTTTATTTATATTTCATAGCGTGTCAGTTTGAGTGGGTGTTTGGGGGGAGGGGAGTGATGGAGAGGGAAACAGCTTAAACGAGGAATTTTAAGTAACGTAGAATGTTGGCTGTCATATTTAATGATTTATGGTCACAATGGCGCTTAAAGGTGTGTCAGTGTCGGGGTCATGAAGCCGGAAAGGAACGAAATGACAGAGAGGAAAGATCAAGAGGCCACTATATATATTACAGTATTTTTTATGCTCTTCATATATAAATAACACACATATGTACCCTTATAATATCGAAAAATACAATATTATAATCTTATATTAGAATAGAGCCCAAGTAAGTGTGATGGAGGGTGAACATGTTCGTTAAGAGATTTCTATTTCCATTGAAAACTCCTATTAAATAATAATATGGTGCAATAAATAATATATTCTTATTACTTAGATATAGGCTGATGTAATGTCAACTTTTTCTCGCTCACAGGCCTTCGGCTCATGCGAGGAATATTTATATATATTCCAGGATATATAAACGAGGATATATATACAAAACTGTAAATCTGTATCATGCTTTATGAGTTGTATGATGAATAAATCTTATTCTTATTTTTATACTATTCCAAAACGTTATTCTATGGTAGATAGGGTGAGAGTAGCTTGTTCACTGAAATCTTGTGACTAGAATCTCCTACATTTTTCACAATTATTTCAGAATGATTTTATCAGTAATTTAAATCAACTGGTCAAATATTACACCTTATAGCCTCTCAAAAAGACCTCCCAGAAATTTGAATATTTCGCTAACATGCATATAATATATGCCAGTAAACAATCATTAAAATTAGATATACAATGCTTCTACAACGTCAGAAAATTAGAAGAGTTGACTATCAGACAATGGTCACAGCATTGGTACGCTTGCTCCCAATTATTGTATATGCCTCTTGATCCAAAATTGAGATAGTAAGAATGAACCAATCACAATGAAGTTCAACAATTTATTTAAGTTTTTGTGTTAGCTTGGAAATAAATCTGAACCTCTCATACTGTTGTGTAGGCTACCGCCATCCAAAATTAGAAAGATATTTATTTATTTATTCATTCATTCATCCATTCATTTATTTATTTATTCATTTATTATACGGAACACTATCAAGTAAAGATATTGTATATTTTAAACTAGCTATCGGCTGGAAAGTACAATTCTTTCATAATCATCACTTTGGGCCTATTAAATGTTTCATTAAACAAATAATAATACTCACATGCCGGACCTTTCACACACAATAACGTTTGATATTTTCTGTTTCCTCACCTGTAACAGAATCGAATTTCATTAATGAGACACAAGAGCATAGAATTTTAAATTCTAGAGTCTGATATCTCTAAAGAAATATTCTCAAAATTCCATAAATGAAGCAGAAAAGCACAGAATTTCAATTTCATCAGTTAGAAATTCCCTGACAAACAAACTGTAGAATAATCTCGAAATTTTAATAATAGAAGAATATTATTGTTCAGGATGAAATATAAAATTCACATTAAAATCACACTAATAAGGCCATTTCTTCTTAGATTCAGGTACAAACATCGAACAGCAAGACACGTTCTCTGCTGTAAAATCACTTCCCGGTGGTTCGGAACCCACCTAAAACTGTAGGTCCAACTTATCAATCACCATCATCCAACTCATTACCCACGCACAGGTCTCAGACCTATGTGGGCTTCATCAAAATTACAATTGTAAGGAGAATATTATGGTTTGTGTACAAATAGCAAACTCACATCGAAAAATTATAGTGGTAAGAGGAAGGAATCTTCTTAGATTTAGACACAAAGTTTGGCTCCACATAGAAATTATAGTAGTGGGATAAATTATTGTTCGAATCAGGTACAAATCTCAATGCACATCAAAGTTATAGTGGTAGAAATTATTGTTAGATTTAGGTACAAACTTGGTAGAGAGGCTCACATTCATATTGGTAACAGTGGAGGAGTAGATCATATTGTTATGTTCTCCCTGTATTAAGTTTAATTCAATAATTATTCCAGGCGCTGATAGCGTACAAAGTTGGTCGCACAAAACAGCATCACGAGCTGATTCGCATTTGCTTGTACCAAGTTTTGGCAGTATCACTTGAGATTAGCCTCCTATATTTGCTGCCGCAGTATAATCAGTAGTCACCAGAACTCAAACACAAATCTCCCAAACTACTACTTGCTCAAGTGTTAGTTAGATTAAGGTAGACGTAAACAAGGTTAAACTGAGGTCCTTGTTGTAAGTTACTTGTTGGTCGCCAGGTTTGCCACGGAAGGTAGGAAGAAAATACCGAAACCATCCAATAGGCCTTGCGAC
This sequence comes from Conomelus anceps, assembly GCA_948455865.1. Taxonomy (NCBI): domain Eukaryota; kingdom Metazoa; phylum Arthropoda; class Insecta; order Hemiptera; family Delphacidae; genus Conomelus; species Conomelus anceps. Next base: position 13,189,138 of record OX418217.1, on the reverse strand, counting down.
CAAATTTGATGAGCTCCATAATAAACAATGCTGATGAGGAGCAGGATGACTTGACGAGATCGTGTAACAAGGTTCTTAAGAAAATCAACTGTCTAAATAATAATTTTCGAATTATTTTAGAGCGATCAAACTAAATATAAATACCTTAATCTATCATTGAGTCATCCTATGACTTTTTCAAAATGTTCGGAGCCTTTAGCTGATTTTTAATTAAATTTACCCGGTTGGTGTAATTTATCCTTAATTGCAGCGCGCTACCGCAACTGCAGTGAATCTGTATAATCAGGCTTCAACGACTCGAAAAAACCTATGAACCCTATTTATAGACAATTCATGCAAACGAGAAGAATAAGAAAACAAGGAAAACAAAAATAACGAGAAGAATAAGAAGAACAAGTAGAATGTCACAAACAAGAACAAAAAACACAAGAAGAAAAAGAAAACAAAAAGAATAAGAACAACCACAAGAACAAGAAGACCAAGAAGAACAAGGAGAACAAGAAGAACAATAAGAACACGAAGACCAAGAAGAACAAGAAAGAAAAGGAGAACAAGAAGAACAATAATAACACAAAGACCAAGAAAAACGAGGAGAACAGGAAGAAAGAATATGAAGAAGATGGAGATACAGAATAAAAAGAAGATAAAGAAGAATAGGAGGGAGACAAAAAGGAAGAAGAGAATGGTGGAGGAGGAAGATGAGGTTGAGTAGGGAGAGGTATAGGATGATTAGGAGGAAAAGTAGGAGGTGGGGGAGAAGTAGTAGGAGGAGGATAAATCGGGAGGAAGAAGATAAAGATGAAGACGAACACGAAGAAGAAAAAGAAGAAGAAGAAAAAGAAGTAGAAGAATAGAAGAATAAGAAGAAGTTCTATAGTAGTTTCCGGTCCGTGATCCTGATGCTGATGATAAGGAAGAGGGATGGAGGTGAGAATTTAAGAAGGAGTACGGCAGCAAGATCAGTGTTGTTGAGCTCTACTCCAGCAAAGGCAGAAGATAGAAGGGAATATAGCAAGCAGCGCTAGCTAGCCAATGAAGAGAAAAGAGTCCATGTTTGCAATAGGCCATGTCTCTCTCCTGCTATGAGAACAGGGGGATATGGTTGGTTTGTTTTTCAATTTTCCGTGACATCTCCTTGATCAGCTCCACTGTCAACTCCCCCCTCCTCCTCCTCACCACCACCCTTACAACTTCTCCTCATCCTCTTTACTTCACTCATTCTGCTTTGCGCCCTCTTATTTACAGGCGAGTGAATCACGTCTTCATCCTTTGAGGAGGAGGGAAGTCTTTTATTCTTTCTCTCTCTCTCATTTCCCTTTCCAGCCCCTCATCCTCATTCCCTCACTCTTTCCACTTCTGTCTCTGTCCCACTCGTTCCTGTTTATCACGCAGATTTATTCGGTCCGTTTCAAAAATTGTTTCAAGCTCCATCACGAATATCGCGTGCATTCAATTCAATTCTCTCTCTTTTTATCGCTCTTCCACTATTCCTCACTCACTCACTCCGCTTCTCTCTCAACAATGTTCTATTTTCTGTATTTTCCAAGACAATTGGCACAATAATACTTCGCCAGTTTTACGAGTCACAGTGTTCGACATGAGTCCAAACTTGGCAACTATATAGACAACGTTGAAATTGATTTCTACATTGAGCACGATTTCCGAGGATGAGAAGCGGATTTATTCTGCGAATATATTATGTGCAAATATATGACGCTTCAAAGATTGACGCTTGATGACAGACTACAGGGTCACGGAATAGTCGAATATAAAAATGAGTGAGAGTTGGATAGAGAGGAAAGAGAGAGGGCGAGTGTGTGTGTGTAAGAGAGCGAGTGGGAGAGAGAGAAAAAAGCGCACGAGAGAGAGCAGAATATTGTTGGAATGGGTTGAACGAAGTCAGAAAAAACAGAATCATAGGAAAAGGATGAAATGAGCATAGAAAGAGGATGAAAGAATGGGCGAGGCTATGAGTAAAGGAAGAATAGAGAAAATAGTATATTAGAAATATTACGTAACAGTTGTGGTAAGCTGGTGTCTACCGAACGAGTACGATAGTTTATCATAGGATTAGGATAAGATTATCATAAGAGTACGGTAAACACCTTATCAGATGTATTATGTACGTTATTTTTCGTCATACAAGTCTAAAATAGCAGATAAGTTGAAATAAAAAACTATAAATTTATTATTCTTATACGAACATAACCTCAATACACCAAACCACAGCAGTTCTAGGTGAAATGGGCAATAATGGTCCTATATCAGCTGATCTAGCTTTCAGTCAAATGGTTTTTCAGTGAAATAGTAACCACCCATAAGCGTGCGGTAATAATCATTTGAAGATCTTCACCGCACAGTGTGCGGTAATAGTGAACAAATGACATCGACTGATTTTGAAACAGTTGTTAACCAAGTAGATTCCTTGACTGGTAAACTGTCCATAACCTACAAGTATGACGCAAAAATATTTTTAAAAACAGATGGTTAAGAATGAGCTTATAGAGAGATGAATATTCAAAGGATTTGAGTTATTTTATGAACTGATTATAAACGTACTAGTTAATCAGATTGGAATATTGCACAGGCACATCCAGCTGCAAAACAAGCTAATTAGGCTGACGCGAATGAAGCGAGTCTGCCGGCTGATAAGCTTATTAGCCAGGAGTCTAGTCTAGACCTCTTGTATAAGCAGTCTAGCTGAATCTATACATCCTAGTAGTCTAGTCTTAGCTAGCAAGTCTAGTCTAGCCAGAGAGCAACAAACCAATAAAAATATCTAAAAAACGTTATTCCAGTCAAATTTTGATATCATTAGCCATTATTAATTCAATCCTGTTCAAAGATTTTAAATGGCCGCCGATTTGTTTTTTGATGTCAGAAAATTTTGATTAATTTTTCATGATTGTTATAAATCAATTTTTTTATTGTTATAAATCTGTTTGCAAAATTTCAAAATGATACATTCAGAGGTATTCGAATAAAAAAATAATGAGTGAAAAAAACAAAATGGCAGCTGTGTGAGTAACTGGGGATTTTAGAAAATTTTTATTACAATATTTACTTTTGTTAGTGGTCCAGAAGCACTGCCTAGAAGTATTGGTAGAGAGTTCCGAAACAGCCTGTATATTTATCTACTCTGTACTTTAGTTTTAGTTTGTTTGAGATTGATAATGGAGTAACATCCGAAACTAGTATCTCACTATTTTTAATAAATGTGGTTGTGACAACTTCGTCTTATTATTCATTATGGATATCTTCTACAATATCACCTTCACCACTACAAAGAAAGTTATTGTTATTGTTATTGTCATTATTATTGATTATTATTATTATTATTATTATTATTATTATTATTATATTATTATTATTATTATTATTATTATTATTATTATTATTATTATTATTATTATTATTATTATTATTATTATTATTATTATTATTATTATTATTATTATTATTATTATTATTATTATTATTATTATTATTATTATTACTGTTACTATTATTATTAATATTTTATTGACATACATGATTCATAAAAGTATCTGCTTCATTTGAAGACGTCAACATAGTATCTGGCCCAACTTAAGACAACATTTGACGCAACATAGTTAATAATATGGGGAAGAGAATGATGTTGGATAGAGAGTGAGTTTTAGCTGTTGAGTTGGGGCTGTAGATTATTGAGTTGCGCGTTGATTAGCCGGCGTCTGAACTGAAAACTCGACACTGGAGGCGTTGATCAATTAATTGATGATCATCAGCTGCCAACTGCCACACGCCTCACGCATCCCGCCATCATGTCGAACAAACAACAAGATCTTCGCCCGGCCAATCTTCAGTTATCGCCTGCAGGCCCAATCTGGCAACTGCACAGCTCCACCCGATAGGAGAGGACAACTCCAACTAATCTGACAAGGCAAGCCATCATGAAAGATAAATGGCGGGTGGCCTATATCGCCCCTTCAACACCATCATCGGAAAGAAACTTCATATCTCCATCAATTTATTATGTTTGCAGTAGTTGTTCAAAGATTATCTACAGCAATTTTTATAATTGTCTTTGATTCTTTTCTAAATTAGAGAATGGAAAGATATTCGTGGATAAGAATTTTGAAAATAAAAAAGTATGTTTTAGAATTGATGCAGCCAGAATTAACAGAAAGCGTTGTAAAGCCGCGTCTCCACCAACCGAACATGTCTGCCAAACATAGTTGGCGAATTCAAAAAACGGACAAGCATTAAACATATGTGTCACCGAACATGTTCATAAGTTCAATTGAAATGCTCGGTCTGAGAGCGAACAGTGACGAACAACAACAGGTTCCCGCCACTAGCCCCATCACACCAATCATAATGTTCGAGAAGGCATCCACACCAAACCAACACTAAACAATGTTCGACGACATCAGATAATTCCAGCGAACACTGTTCGCCGAGCATGTTTGGTTGGTGGAGACGCGGCTTTAAACGGTCATAAATCAAGTAACTAGTAGTTCTGAGAACAGTAGACCCCACTCGTAAAAAAATTACCAACAGTAAAAAGAATTGATCCAAGTAAAACGATTGAGTTGAATAACGGAACTACAATAATGTTTCATGTTATATTAGATGTGATTAGTCTAATTCACCAGAAACTCCTTACTGTGTTAGGCCTAAGATATTGTAGATAATTTCTCATAGTTATAATTTGATGTAAAATTAATGCAATCTCATTACAAGGGATCTACATCCCAGTGAAAATCACAATACAAATCAATTTACCTTCCAATCACATAAGAAAACCAATAGATTCAACATGTTCCAGTTCAAAACCGAAGTTCAACAATCCATGTGCGACTACTTTGAAGTGATTTAATGTGGCAGCCGAGATACAGTTGATTCGACTAAGTGGTGGCCGTCGGAATCTGCCTCTGGGTTATTCACATCTGACTAAATAACTACCTACACAAGTCTACTATCACTGTCAGGTCTCGACACAGAATTCAAAATGATTTCAACTTGCGCGAGTGTGCTGACTGTTGCTGTGCTATATATGCATGCGTGTGATGTGGTCGGTATGGCAGAAAGTGAAATATATATAGATATAGAGTGAGAGTGTGAGGGATTGAATTTCGAGACGGGTATGAGAGGGAGTTAGAGAACTTGTGCTATATTGGGGTGAATTTTGAACTGTCAAGTGGTGTACAGAGGCCCCATATATTCAGTAGGATAGGGCATTAGCCGAATGTTCTGTTTCTGTGATAAGGCGCCTGCCCTGCCTCTCTCACATATGTGGTGTGAATTTAATTATCATACACGCATTGCTTATTATTTGCCTCTGCAAACGGCGACATCTCGGTTTGTTTTGCCGCCATTTGTTGTTGTGTACAAGACAATACATGCAACTAAATGTGCTTGCTTTTCATTGAATAAAATTGCTGGGTTGATGTGAGAATTACAGAGAACAACAGGACAGTCCCGAATGGTCAGTAGTATTTATTACTGGTTTTTATGGAAGAAATGCTGGAGTTTTAAAGATTCAAAAACAAGAGAAAAGTTGTTTTTGATAATAAAATATTTCCAACTTTTAATCAATTCTTTGATTTATTTTCAATTGAACATAAACGAACTCACAACTTCAAAACAAACCTGAGATTCATGTGAGTGTTGTTTCAACATGTTGTTCCTCTTCCACAGGCCTTTGGCCATAAGAGGAACTTTTTATTCATATTTATTATATGCTTTGTTATTGTAAAGGTTTTATGAAGAAATAAATTTTAATTTCAATTTCAAAAATTTTTCTGTTACATGATTTTTTCTTTGTATGCTTTACAAAATAAATTAAATTCAATTCAATGTTGTTACATCTTGTTAGTCAATTTATTTAATTTATTTTTCCATTTATTATAAAAATACTATATGTTTGCTCTATTGGGGCGAGCCTTATGGGAATTTCAACAGTTTTCCAAAATTTATTTTTTCCTTAGCCTATTTATCATTTTGAAACTTTTCTACTTTATATACCCACTCCATACTAATATACCTATACCCACTCCATACTAATTCTACTCAGTTCACAAAAGAGCAAAGTACATCGTTGACAGGCCTGTAGTACAACCAACACCACAGGGCTCTTATCGTGCGGGACACTCAAAAAATAAGTAGAGCACAAACATTTTGATCTTTATAGGAAAAGGTGGAGGACAACCGGGGTTTCATTAATGGGTTTTATTGAAACTTCTCAAAATAGAACAAATTACTTTGTCGATAGGCATGTAGTGCAAATGATAGCCGGTATTACCAATTATGAAAAATCTATTGAATTCTATTAAAAGCGAAACCCTTGAAAAGATACAATCAATAATATTGTTAACCAATTTTTTCCATGGAAATTTTTAAGAGTTTATTTTCTTAGTTAATTTGATTCGTGCAATTTGATTTATTTATTGAAATAGATGTTCTTCTCCAAACGAAATGTCTAATTGATCAATTATTTTCATTTCTACCTGGTCAAATAATGCCTACAAGCAAATTGATTTTTGAAATCTTAAGAAACTGTTAGAATTTGTCTTAATAAAGAGAAATTTATAGTGTTTTGCATCTAAATATCGTCAACTTTATTCATTTATTTTTTTGGTTGTTAGGAAAATGTAATGTCCCCTGTGTCTTGTCTGTATAATGTAGATTTATTTATCCTGAATTTCATCAAACGAAATTTTAATTGATCTATGAAATTATAACCATATGAAAAATTAAACGATTTTCATTTCGAATCTTAACCCATTTAATTGAAAAATTTAAAACAATTAAAACCAATTTTTCTTCTTCTATTTCTTCTTCATCATTCGTTTATATTATTTTTAATTCGTCCTCATTTTTCGATTTTCTTCCTCTTATAATTCTCCTTCATCTCCTCTTTTTCTTATATTCAATTCTATTCTTCTTCTCTTCTTTTTATCTCTCCTTCTTCATTCATCCTTCTTCATTACCCCTTGTTCATTCCTCCTTCTCCTCTCCTTTTTCTCCTTTCATTTCCTCCTCTCCTTCTTCTTCTCTCCTTCATTCCTCCTTCTTCTCCTCTCATTTTTATCCTCTCCTTTTTCTCCTCACATTTTCTCCCCTCCTTGTTCTCCTCTCCTTCTTCTCACCACATCTTCTCCTTACATCTTCTCCTCTCGTACCCTTCTTTTTCTCCAACTTCTTGTCATTTCCATTCACTCATCGAAGATCTTGTAGATTGAGTGCGTCCCAGTCTATAAAACTTCCTGAGAAATTATTCAGTTAGCAGTCTGTCTACTGCAATCTATATAAATAAAATTAGAGTTTTGTCTGTACATTTATCAGAATTAGATATTTTTTGGTTATTTTTACTGTTTATACATTAAAGAAGCCGAAACAAGTCTTATCTCAATTTCTGTCTGTCTGTCTGTCTGTCACGGCCCCGAAGGCATTTTACGCGGCCTTCTCCTGAAAAACGACAGCATCGATCGGGATTAAAGTTATTTATCAGTATTGAAAACCTTTTTTACAATGTCTTTAGCTATAAAAAACTAAATTAACTTTTTTTTAACAGAATAATAAACGTTTAAAAACCAAGTATTGTGCGATTTTGGATACATATTAAGCGGCCTTCTCCTGAAAAACGAGAGCATCGATCGAGATTAAAGTTATTTATCAGTATTGAAAACCTTTTTGACAATGTCTTTAGCTATAAAAAACCAAAATAACTTTTTTTAACAGAATAATAAACGTTTAAAAACCAAGTATTGTGCGATTTTGGATACATATTAAGCGGCCTTCTCCTGAAAAACGAGAGCATCGATCGAGATTAAAGTTATTTATCAGTATTGAAAACCTTTTTGACAATGTCTTTAGCTATAAAAAACCAAATTAACTTTTTTTTAACAGAATAATATACGTTTAAAAACCAAGTATTGTGCGATTTTGGATACATTTCTTCCAAATTTTATTACCACATAAGAACAAATCACGTAATTTATCATGATATATCAATCAGCTGTTCTCAAATATTCTCTCTGATAACTATCACTGAATTGTTTACGTTCTAAGTTGTTTACTAAGCTGCTAACAACTTTATGATCGTTGCTAACAAAAAGGCCGAAACACATTTAGTCTTATTTCTAAACATAATCCGTACGAAGGACTGGCACAATAGCTAGTCAAAAACTGAAATGCTAAGTGATGTATCGACTTTGGTTGTGAGATGGGAGGGGGGAGTTTGGCAAAGACACAGACGAACAAGAGAAAGTGTATATAGTGCGCTTGATATTACCGAGAGGGGCGTCACAACATCGCTTGAAAACTTGAAACTAAGTAGACAGACGAGCTGAGTGAGCTCTCTGATTCAAGATCAAGAGATATTTAGTTTCCGTTGGCACACTTCAATTGGATTACAATGTCCGTGTTGCTTTGGTTTCAACAGTACACTCTGCAAGGAGGAGACTTCCTCTTTCCCAAAGTTCGGGCCCGCATAAGCGATAACTTAATCTTCAAGAAGTGAGTCTCAGCCAACACAAACTTGAACGGTCGCCATTTTGAATTGAAAGACAAGCTTTCAATTACTTGAGCTCGCATGATCGACTGTGCAATCGAACAGTGCGGCAATTAGCGTTGCCAATTGCAAATAATGTCTGGTGGAGGAGAAATTGAATCAGCACTCCTTCAATTTGCTGGCAATAATCCGAAGTTCGGCCGCTGTTTGTCCGATCAGTCTCTGAGATGATAATTAGGTTGAGAAGGAATACTCAGTGGAACCCTCTCAACGATCTCACGAGAATCATAAGAGATGGTTCCAGCAATAAAAGTTCAGTAGTCTAATAACCATCAGTAGATGAATATAACAAGAAGAAGTTCATTCATGAATAAATATTATTTATTAGTTTTACTCATTCCCCATGAAGAACCTCTATGGAAGGAAGCTCTATGAAGTCTAAAACCACATTTTTTCAAAAAAGTTCTTCAGTTATACTTGGAAAAATTTGAGTTCTAGTTCATAAGAAACGTTCAAAGTTTCAGTTGCATCTTTTTTGGAGTGTGACAGTGCTTTTTTAAAATTAAAACAAAATTAATATTCTTTATCTGTAAAAAACTCATTAATTATTGTGCTTCAAGGTAGAGTTTTAAGTAAAACAGCGACCTAACCTAAGATTTTGATTCCTATTTTGCATTAAATTTTGTGAAAAGCAGTTTTGGGCAATAGCCTATTGTATTCTCATTGATTGTATGCTAGTTAAAGGGATGAATGAAATGCTTAAATTTCATTCTTGTATTTGATTATGATTATCAATATTTTCAATATTGAGCATATTTAAATAACAAAATATGACCAAATGAAAAATTCGATGTGAAATAACAAACAAAACATTGAATGTCTACTATTCGTATATCACAAAGTACGAACAAAAATAATTTGATATAAATAAATTAAATTAAATTTCGTTAACCGTACTCAGTTCTCTACTTGAAAATGGAATCAGAATCTGATCTCGCATTTTTTACTGTAGGCATTCTATCTGTCCCGAATTCCACAAGAATAGTCAATTAGGCAAAGGATGAAACGTAATGAAATACGTTATTTACTAGTAGAAGTATGAATTTATAATACAATGTTGTATGGCTTAACGTTATTTTGATCAATTATCTAACTTGTGCATTTGCATAAATGGTATCAAAAAACTAAACGTCTAGCTCAGTTTTTTGCCTCCAAAATCAATAAGAAATTGTGATTAATACAACAAAAATTCAGCAAAACGATGTGAGTGGTAAATTTCAAGTGTTGATATTTCGCTTTCAAATTTCCCAGAAATAATTATTGAATCAAGCAAAAAATTTCATTCCCAGTCATGACAGACAATTTGCACCAAATCCTGCACCAAGGAATAAAGATGAAATTGAACAAAAATTGTACTTCACAAAAGAAATCAATCTTTGAAGATGATTAAAAATTTCAATGAAATATCACAAATCAAAGCAGATGTAATTAATTTAGCACCAGAAAATTTATAATATTTATTAATTTTTGCAACATTGGAAGTAGCTTAGTTTCTTGCCTCCAAAATCAATAAGAAATTGTCATTAATCCAACAATAATGCATTTGTATTAATAAAATTCAGTTTAACTATAAACTACATGAAAAAATGTCAAAAAAACAAAAAAATACTTTGAAAAAAATGTACACGAGCTTCAAGACTAATATATTAAAGCTTTTGCTTTTGCTATTTTGCTTTAAATTCTACAAAAACTTTTAAATCCAATTGAAATAGATAGGTGGGCAGTAGATATTTCATCAGGACAGAAAGAAGATTTATTTCATCTATTTGCAGTCCAGAAAAAAGATGTCATTGTTAAATTTCAAGTGTTGATATCTTGTTTTCAAATTTCCCGAGAAATAATTATTAAATCAAGCAAAACATATCATTCTCATTTATGACAGAAAATTTATTGAGCTAACACTATTCCTTTCAAATTTTGTTAAAAATCACAAAAATTGTCACAAATCCAAGCGATGCAGACCATTTCCAGTTGAAAAATAAATAGTTTATCGACCTGACACAATTCCGGGTCCAAATTTTGCAAAAAATTGTCATCGCTCGGTGAAAATTTATTCGTAGTTTGCGCACAAATAATCTTCGGATAGCGAATAATATATGGGTGTAGAGGAGGTGGAAGCCAGGAGCCATTACAAGATTCGAATGTGACGCTGCGGGATGGTGGTACAGGAGGGGGGAGGGAGCGTATTTCAGCAAGGGGAGTGGCCAGGACACATTAAATAGAGGTTTGGCTTCAGTCCAAAATTGGAGAGGCCTGTGGGAAGCCATTTGCAGGGGTGGTAATGGGAAGTGAGGACCGGGGGTTCAGGAGGGGGATTTACAGTGTGTTTGGGAGATGGGAAGTTGACGATGAAGGGTGATGGAGGGGGGCGAGCAGCAGAGTGAGGTCACAGGGTCACAAGGAAAGGGAAATGGTTCACCTACAGAGCACAAGTAAATAACCTGGCCGCCTGACTGGAATGTGGAAACTCCAACTTTAGCTTTCCAGTAACTGTTGTTATAACTGTAGAATTCACGAAACCGAAATCAATACCTCTGCTCACTCCCTGAATCTACCCTTTAGAGCTACGTTTCTCCAGCCCCGAAAACGGGACGAAAACTTAATCTTAGGGTCAGACTACACAAAAAACCTTTGTCGCTTGCTGACAATGTAGGACGAACAATGGAATTTTTGTGTAGTCGAATCGAACTTCACATTCCAGATTCCGTTCAGTTCTCAGCGACTAAGAAATCGAGGCTATATAGATGCCGGTAATATCCAGGCTGAAAAAAGTATTGTTCAAGATTTTGTACAGCCCGCTAATTTTTAGGGTCTACCAAGAATTATTGTTCAAGACTATAGGATTGGAACTGGTAATTCATATTCAACATTCAACATGGAAAAATATTGAATACTACATTAAACAAGATTTTTAAAGTGATGTGATACAAGCAGGTAACTAGACAGACTAAAATTTAAGATAATTGTATTACATAATTGCCCCTTTCTATTTTATGGAAGCTTATCAGTAGACCATCCACTGTAACATGTAGACCTTCTATTATTGAAATTGGAGGGCCATTAATAATTTGAAGATGTGAGGGAAATTTGTTGACTTAAAACTTGTAGGGAATGTTTTATTTTGTATTGATTGCATTCTTGTAAAATACAAGAAAAATCTGTTGAAGGTGAAGAAAATATTCAAGTGAATTGAATGAATATATATATATATATATATATATATATATATATAAGATAAACGCTGAAAATATCAAGAGGATTGATAATATCATAAATTTTCCTCTATGTGTAATAGATTTTGATTTCTAATAGACTTGACAACTGGTAGATAGATTCTAGTAAAATGTTCCTGGTTTTGTTTATAAAATCGCATACCAATCAATAGGTGACGTTGACGTTAAGCAGAGACAATTTTAACAAAAAATTATCTACAATCGTATCTAAAAAAAATCTCTGGAGATGACCCCAAAAATGTCAGTGGTATGTCACGAATTGAAGTAGTTCATGACCAGCTAATTTACAGTGATCGTTTTTTTTGTAACTTCATAACTAGCTTAGTTTCTCGCCTCTAAAACTCATAACAAATTGTCACTAATCCAACAAAAAATCTATTTGAATTTATCAATTGTAATTCAACTACAAATTATACGGGAAAAGGAAGCAAATACTCCAATTTTGCTCGAAGAGCTTCAAGGGTAATCTGTCTAAGGGACGATTCTCGTTGATAGATAATGTTATCAATATAACGATGAGTTTCAGGATAATTATAACGAAAAATGACAAAATTGAATAATGTTCAGATTCAAAATAACATCGATGATCGACATCAATGCCAATGTTAATCAAGTAGACAAAAACTTTTGTGCCTGTATCAGCCTTGGTCGTTATCAATAGATGAAATATAATTGACTATTTTTTAAGCGCAAATAGAATGCAAATATGAGACAGATAAGATAAAAAAAGTATTATAGAGAGTTTATTATAAGAAGTCCATCGTTCTCAAAACCCGTCGTAAGGCATGAGTGGACCACTAATATTGCAAACTTGACTATTTTAACTTAGCTTCAAACCAACTACAAAATAATTAATGATAATTAGCGATTTGCTTTTATTAGTGGAGGAGTTTTTAGTTTTTAAGACCCTCAAAAAAAAATCTGAAATATTGGAGTTACAATATTGGACCTACTGAGTTCTGGTGTGTACACGAAAATAATTAAAAAAGTGAATTTGGTGATTAAAGATTAAACTGACAAGTGAACTTACGGCAATAACGGGACCACACTCATCATCATCACACACCATGCTCTGAAGGAGTCGCAGAAGTGTCTCAGCTTCAAAATCGCTGTAGCACTGACATTATTATTTTGCTGACTGTGAGTATCAGTGGAGGTGTACTTTTGAGGGGGAAGAATGAGAAGGCAATGTTGGCAGTGATACTGGAGGCGAATGTGGAGGATGGAAAGTTGGATGAAGTAGAGGAGGAGTAGAAGAAGGAGAAGGAGAAGCAGGAGAGGGAGAAGTAGGAGAGGGAGAAGTAGGAGAGGGAGAAGCAGGAGAGGGTGAAGCAGAAGAGGGAGGAGTAGTTCAAAGGGGGGAAAAGTGCTAAAGGAGGAACTGCCGGCGCATTCACTGATAACGTGGAAGAAGGAAAAGGAAGCTGACCACGTCGTGACGTGTCCGGAAAGAGACACGCTGCTTTGTTCGCTGCTGACGCTGGCGGTGACCACGCTGACGTGATGACGGTGAGCTGATAACGACACTACGCGTCACGGTAACTGTCCTCTTTAAATAGTCTCTAGAGTGTTGAGGGTGGGGTGAGAAGGAAGAAGTGAACGAGAGAGTGATAGAGGAGGAAAGAGCGATCGATAGAAAGAGAGTAAGAGAGAGTGATTATATTAGATTATCAACTTTATTTGTGTAGATTACAAAATGCACAGTTTTAGATTCTAGATTATGAAAGTTAGAAATTTTTGTACTGTAATTTGTTCTATGAATTTTACAAAGCTAAACTGAAGAACTATTCAACGATATGAATATGAGATGCAATTTGATCACGATAATATGATAATGATGTATCTGCATAAAACGGCGAAGTTTGAACATATAAATGGCCATTCTTGGAAAAGGATATTCAAGGATATCCTTCTTATCAATACTTGACCGAAAAGAGGAAGAGTTAGAGAGAGAGAGAGAGAGAGAGAGAGAGAGAGAGAGAGAGAGAGAGAGAGAGTGAGAGAGAGAGGGAGAAAGTCCAAAACAAAAAGTCCTGACATCATTCGTAGAAAAATTGGAAGATAGGCTACTTTTCTTGTCAGTTTTTGTTGTTGATCGCTTTGCATACTGTTGCACTTTTTTGTCATTGTTTATTTGTTGCTATGCATTCCACTGTTTAATAATGACTTTTTTTTATTGCTGATGATGCCCACATGAGTCTGAGACTTGTGCGTGGGTAATGAGGTAATGATTACACATAAATCCCTGACGGTGGAGTGGGATTCGAACCCACGACAACTTAAACAACAAGCTGAAGTTGTAATTGGTATTGTTATATTTCTATTTTCTTATTATTTGCTCATAACAATGTATAGTTGGCCGAACGATAGTGAGGTCTACCCTTTAAGACGATCGGCATTTTCTCTGTCTCTCTGTCTGTCTCACGATTACAGACGAACGCCTAGACCAATTGCTATGATTTTTCAAATGGATGTTCCTTATTCCTAGGCCCAGCGATGTATATATTTTTTTTTCAAATTTTAATAGGGGAGCTAATATTATTATTAATTAATCCATTTTATAGACCTAACCTACTGAACTTGCTGGCCAAACAGCTTAGAGGAACAGCTGATAGAAGTCAACAGTTTTTAATCATATGGCAGGCCCCTTAGCGGCGTTATTTACGCTGTCTTTGAACAGCAAAAGACTTTGCACTTTGCATATAGGCTACCTAGACCAATTGCTATGATTTTTCATATGGATGATCCTTATTCCTAGGCCCAGCGATGTATATATATTTTTCTCAAATTCAATATGGCGGCCGGTTTACTAACGATACAAAAAAAGTACAGCATGAATAATAGCATACAACATTTGAATAAATCCCTGGAAACATTGAATAAACAAATAAATTGCGAAATTAATTTTCATTGTAGAGTAAATTACTTTACAAGCACCCTTATTCTTGGACGTGAGGTCTACTGTTCACAGAACTACTAGTATATGAATTACAAAGTAAGTGTAAAAATGATGAACCACCGAGAGAAAAATCAATAATATTTCTCTTACGAATACGCCGGAGACGGTCAGCGTATCCATTCAATCAAACCAAGAATCTTGATGGAACAGATAATAAACAAAGTAGAACACTCAGGGACAGCTGCGACAAATACATACTAAAATGAAGTTCAAATACAAATAGAGTGAGAAAAAAGAACGTGGGACGAAGAGAATGATGCGAATCATCGATAATCGACGTTCATTGAGACGTGAATTACGTCGTCGCTGGAAGGGAAACGATTCGGGTAAACACTTGCCAAGCTGTTTCTGGTGAGTTAATTAAAATGGAAAGCGCGTTTGTGGTCCACGCTCCTCTAAAAAAGGCATCTAGCCTTCGATGCAGGTCGACGCACAATATCTAGTGTGCTCGTAACTGAAACGACAGACTGTCCGCCGACTCTGAACATAAAGTGGAGTTTGAAGACCAATCCAAACATACGAGAGCTGGTGAGCAAAACTCCTGCTCAAATCTATCCACTAAAAAGCTGTTAGCTGAGATGAGATAACAAAGAAGTGTGACTGGTCTTTGCTCATGACTATAGTGACCGATGGAAAAATAAGAATTATTACTGTAAGACTGTTGTAATGATAATTGTACTGATAATTGCAGACCAGTCTAAACATACGAGAGCTAGTGAGCAAAACTTCTGCTCAAATCTATTCACTGAAAAACTGTTAGCTGAGATGAGATAACAAAGCAGTGTGACTGGTCTTTGCTCATGACTATAGTGACCGATGGAAAAATAAGAATTATTACTGTAAGACTGTTGTAATTCACGCCACCAAATCAGGCGGCTCTCAAAAATTGCCATGTTGCACGTTTGTGCTGTGAAAGGTCAAGAAATGAATTCATTTGAAAGCCGGAGTCAGTTTACTTCCAACTTGGTAACATGGCAGATTTTCTACTACCTTCAACTGCTGGCTTGGTCCCATATCTGTCAACACCGCAATCTACCAGTCGCCTAATTTGATGACTAGCTATATATCAAGCTACCAAATTGAGCGACTTTTGAAATTGCGGTGTTTCCAATTCGTTCTATGTAGATATTATGATGTTGAAGATCCATCTTGTTTCCACTAATTATATATATATAAATGAATGTCTGTATTCCCTATAGACTTCAAAACTACTTGACAGATCGGCATGAAACTTTTGGAATATGCTGTGTGAATATTAGGGATGGTTTCTGACCATGAATTTTAATAGGGGGGCTAATAATTATTATTAATTAATCCAATTTACAGACCTAACCTACTGAACTTGCCGGCCAAACAGCTTAAAGGAACACCTGATAGAAGTCAACCATTTTTAATCTTATGGCAAGCCCCTTAGCGGCGTTATTTACGCTGTCTGAAACGCAGAGACTGTGCACGTAGGCTACCGTGCAATCGGAGCCTTGCAGTATGTACGAAACATATGACTGGGTATGATGAAATGTAATTATGCCGGGTTGATGACATCTGTTAACCAATGCAGCTAGAAATTTGAAATGTATTCACAGTAGGACGTGGCGAATAATAAAATCAAAAACCTAGCTTCTACCCTAATAGTCGTGGGAGGTTTAAATTTGAAATGTTCATTGAGAGGTGGTGAGTAAGGTCTTACTGTGTAAGAAAACAATGAAGGAGGCGTCTCTGATCAGCTGGAAGAGCCCTAGGACTAACTTCTTCCCTAATAGTCCTAGAAGGTTGAAAATTGAAATGTAACCTCAGTGGGAGATGGCAGATAATAGAAACAAGAATTTTTTATGAGAACGCAGCAACACGCGTCGGGCCAGCTAGTATGTAATAAAAACTTAAAAAACACCTTTAAGTGGAAATTAACTCACGTTATGGCATGACGGCCTTTTCACTCTGTTGTCAAGAGCATCGTCAGACGATAGTCACTCGTGTGTACTGTGAGTCGTCTGACGATGATCTTGAAACGGTCGTCACGCCATAACGTGAGTTAATTTTCACTTAAACGTTTTTTAAAGTTTTTATTATATGTTGATATTGCTGTGACAGATCAAGAAATGAAGTTACTCTAACTTGAAGTTAGAAGCTGGAAGTTGGAATGCAATGTTAGGTTCAGTAGCAGTAGCTATTTTGTATAACTCTAGGTAATTTTTAATTTTTCACATTTATTAATTTTGTTTAATTACATAATATGCACTAACATTTATCATTTAACATAAAATTTTAACAACTAACTTCATTTTTGAAAAAATATTTCAACTATATATTATATAGCACTAAAAAAAAATAATATTAACAGACTCATATACCCCAACACATAGTTTTTTATAGTGGGGTTTCTAAAGGTGAATTACTGATATAAAATATTCTGTATTTATGAAGTTTAACTAAAAGGATTTTTGTAATTATTATGTTATTGATTGAATAAATTTTGATTTGATTTGAATGAAGTTGGAAGCAGTTATATTGAAATATGCGCTTATCAACATATCACGATCAGTGTTGCCAATCTGTGCTTTGAGGTCTGCTTTCAGATGCTTCAGTCTGCTTTTAGAGCCGTCAATTTCGTGAAGTGGATCATAGTTCTCAGTATAGTTAAAGTAGCTATCTATTATGTGGATAGTTATTAAAGTGCCCGTAGAAAGCTTGTGGAAGTACATAGTGTACAAGATTTTTTTTTTTTTTTTTGAGAAATCCCAGGAAAGTCACATAACAGTGCTAGCACAGTGAAACATTCCATACTCAAGGATAATCTCTATCGCAAAATCAAGCCCATGCTGTGCAATGAAGCATGTCTTATTGAACCTGCGTTAATTCATCGTGAATACACTGCATGTATTTCATTTTGCAATGATGATTATCCTGGAGTATTAAAAAAAATTTTTTTTTAGAAGGATGAAGCCCACATAGGTCTTAGACCTGTGCGTGGGTAATGAGTTGGAGGATGATGTTTGATGAGTTGGACCTACAGTTTTAGGTGGGTTCCAAACCACCGGATGCTCCACCGTGCAGGAACCCTTATATAAAACATTCTAAGGAATTCCCCGAAGAAGCAATCTTATAAGTCATGTCTAGAGTCATTATCTCGCCACTTACAATAGACTTCATGCATATCTAAATCAAGGCCCACACAAAACCGCCCAATTAGTCATTTTGAAAGACCATTTTGCAATTTTGGTTACACAAAAAACTTTCCGTTGAATCAAAAGCGCGCGCAATATCTTGTAACTGGTTGGTTCTTGTAAGAAGGCTTCCAGTTGAAACGTTCAAGTTTCCCGGTGAAGTCATTATTTAGAGAGTCTTCTTGAATTATTCTTTGGTCTTTTCAGAAGAGGAGGAAACAGTAAAGATGAACTTCTTCCTCAACTCATGAAGTGAATCGTGATTTTAAAGTTTCAAGCTGCTTTGTTCAGGAGAACTTTCACCTTTTAATTGCTGCCTTCGGGGAATATTCTTCGTCTTCTCTCGTTCCTGTACCTTTCCTAGTCCAATGTTTGGCCCTCAATCAGCGACCTAAGACGAAGAGCTCCAGGTCATGTTCAATGAAGTAGTAGCATTCTTCATTATTATTCCAGTTTTGTCTTGATCGGTTTTGAGTCCGTTCTCACCCATAAATATATATCAACGTAAATAATGAATGGAAAAAATTGAGAGATATTTCATCTGGGATTTAGTTGGAATAATCACTGGGAAGTTTTTCAACTCTGGCAAAAAGGAAAAGGAGAAAAAGAAAATTTAGGAAGTCTGTATTTTTGATCTACAAAAATGCTCTAACGCAATAAGTGTCTTCATTTGTGCAGAGTTGCAATTGATTTATCAATTTTTAATCATGCTCTATACTCTTTTGAATTATAAATCACGCATATACAGCCAACTCTCGCTAACCCATCTTTCTGTTCATGAAATTTATTGTCAAACTTGAAATAATTATGGTATGTAATGCCTGTCATGAGGGTCAAACCGATAGAAGTTACATAATATGTAGAATAAATGAACCCCTCTTGTTAGTATATTATGGATTGGAAAACCCAGAAAGGAGACTCAAATTTTGCAGAGCATCTCAATGCCGGAAAAATGTTGTATTTCTGCATTTGATTGGCAAAGGCAGGCAATTGAACCTTTTAGAAGCTTTGAAAATAACTAGGTTGGTAAAAAACGTTTCCAATACTAGTTTAATTGATCAAACTGATTTTATCAATTCAATACAACTAACTTGGTTTCATCATAATAATTCTGACCTACACTTCAATAGCGGTACTTTCCTGTTTTTCTCGGTTGACCTTGATTGCATTTCAGTGAGCTCCAATTTGTTAATTTTAAATTGATTTAATTCTAGCCTACTTGTGCATTGTTCTTGATTGCTGCGTTTTATAATAAATTATGTTCACGGTTTTTTGGTTCTTGGTTTGGACTTTTTATTTTTGCTTGTTGCTCCTCCCACCAGTAGGCGGGTCTTGTTTAGGCCTTCAGCCAATCGCAGACCTTCAATGAAGGTCAGAATATTAGAGGAACTTTCTCCCTCAGCCAATAGTATTTTTCCCTGTTGAGCTATTCTGTACTTTAGTTTTAGTTTGTTTGAGATTGATAATGGTGTTACAACCGAAGCTAGTATCTCACTATTTTCAATAAATGAGGTTGTGACAACTTCGTCTCATTATCCATTACAGAACAAAGTATTTTTTCCTGGACAATTCAATCGGTCACCCTTATAAAAAGAGCCCAGGAGCTCGTAGCTTATCACTATCAGATTGCTGCACATCACTTTTCGGGTACTAATAAGGTACACAACAGTACATAGTACGCTATAATAATGAAATTGTAGGAATGATATTTGTAGGCGGCTCTGGTAGCGCAGTTGGTTGGAGCGCTTGTCTGTGATAAGATGAGGGGCTCTGGCTGGCTTCGTTTCCTGCAGCCTTAGGTTCGAATCTCAGTCAGCCATGGATGTTTATCATCATTCACCTATTCACCTCATTACCCACGCACAAGTCTCCGGACTTATGTGAGCATCATCCGGAATAAAAAAAACTGTCACGAACGTAGAAAAATGATAATTGAATACCACCTTCTAAAATCAATTACTAGCAAAGTAGTTGGTAGCTGAAGCCCTAAACCCTCAAATCCTCCAGAATCAATCACTCTGGCTCTTCTTCTAGCTTCCAAAGATACGCCCTCCTCACCCATTCCTATCCAAGTAAAACTTGACTCACACCCATTAATCCACCATCTTGATAATGCAAAAATCGATGTTGAAAAATTGTTTGACCCAATTGAAATTCAATTCTCGTACAAATCGTGTGCCCCAGATGGTTCCCCGGATAGATATCAAGGTAGGGAGTATTTTCTTGTCGGGGATGTTCTCCTCTTCCCAAAACGATTCCTCTTCTGGTAAAAGGGGGGAGGGAAGTGTCTTCTTGAGGAGCCGTTTTTCGAATCTGACCCAGTTCTTATTCTACTTCTCTCTATCTGCCGCGCTATCGTCTTTCAGAATGTTTAATTTAACCCCTCAGGGCTGAGGCAGAGGCACATCCGCAGACTCCCTAGCACTTTCTGGCTGAGTTCCAAAACTCATCCTCCCCTCTGGACCCTGCACCCCCCTCGGGGGGCACTTATATGGCGTATTGATCCAGACGCGGCCACCAGCAGCAGCACCACCACTCGTGAAGATAGTCGCATACCAGCGGCCTCAATTCAAACCCTCAACAATCCACTACATTGTTCTCGCTATAGAATAAAACCACGTATAGACCTTCACTAATTGAAAATCGCATCGATTATGCTCCTATTCAATTAAATTGGTCGATTTTCTCAAGCTATAGAAATTTGTGAACAGGAATTTTTTCATTTTCGAACTTTTACTTAGTATTTGGGAGAAAACTCTAAAAATCGTATCGGGTTTGTCCCTATTCAATTAATTAGGTTGTCTCATAAAAACCAATTTCTCAGAATTGGGAAGTATATAAAAGACTTATCATCAGAATATATCAATTGAAATACTATGATATATTTGGAGAATGGACTGAAGATACTAGATTATATCAATAAATGAAGTGATGTGCAAAAGCTATCTATGAGATTCAGAAATGAGAGAATTTGGTAGAAAATGGCGATAATATCCAAGAAAGATATAGGATGTGGGATTTTGTCAGAACGAAGCAATTTCTTCTTTCTTTTTTTCAAAGGATGAAGCCCACATAGGTCTCAGACCTGTGCATGGGTGATGAATTGGATGATGATTAATGAGTTGGACCAATTGATGATTAAGGTGGGTTGCGAACCACCGGGAAGTGATTTTACAGCACAGAACAGAATATTTTTGCTGGTTAATCCAATCGCTCACCCTTCCAAAGAGCGCCAAGGAGTTTCGTAGCTTATCTCTGATTGAACAGATACCTGACTACAAGATGAAAAATGTATAACTGCACTGACCATAATACTGGTTGAGGAGACAAAAGGAATTGCTATCCATTAGAAAACTAACATGAGCGTTTTGAAATTAATTACATTTACAATATTATAATTTTACTAAGTATTTGTGTGTATGGACTGTAGTAATATGAAGTACACAACAATTAATTCACAACAAACAAGTAAATATTGTTTATAGTTACGCCAACTCCATCCAAGCATATCATGAAGAAAAATTAATAGATTGTAATAATTTGAACATTACAATATCGTGATATTCAAGTTACATATAATCTAAAACCAAATAAACAAAATTAAAAATAATATGACAATGATAAAAGAAAAAATATTTCATGGAAGGGTGTTGGAGAAACAATTATGATAAAAATTAAGGTAATAAGTTGAAGAGAATGAAAAATGAAAAAGATTGTAGCATTAGAGGAAAAATGCCATTCGAGACCAGATAAATTCAACATGTTTGAGCGAATCACAATTTGCAGACACCAATCTCAACAAATGCTTAGTTATTACATAACTTATTTGAAGACTGTAAGAACATGATTCCGGATAAAGTAGGAACTGTAGAAAAAAAAAATTTATCCATGTAAAAAATAGAAAAAAAGTAGAGAGATTGCTAGAATTTAGTAGGGAATGACGATAATATCCAAGAAGGACAGAAGATTTGAGATTAAGGAGGAACGATAACGATTCTGACAGGATGATGAAGAACGATATAACTACAATGACCATGGTAATGATTGAAGATAATTTGATAGACTAACTAGGCTAGACTGAAATCCAATAAATTATGATTCATATTTGAACTTTTGAGTCAAAATACCCAACAGAGTATATCGACATTTTCGTCTTCAAAATAAAAAAAAATTTTCTTAAATCAAATTCAAAATAGAAACCATTTATTGGTTCCACCAACTTATGAGAAATATTACTCCTAATTCGGATGTTTGAAGGTTCGGTCAATTGAAATTCGGATAAACGAGATTCTGTATTGAGAGAGAGTGGGCAAATCAAGTGAGTAAGCGCTTCAACCGTGGAATCCTCTTCTATGCTAAAACCAACTTATAATATATTCACAAATAATTGAATCGCGAAGTGAAAATAAACGATGGGCAATGAATTCGGAGTGGAAAAATGAAATTGGAAATTTCTAGGTATGCGTAGCAGTTTTCCTCACTCTCATTTTCTCGTTTGCATGCTCACTCTTCATCTCTCTCCTTTTTACACTCTCATAATCTCACTCTATCTACTCTGCGATCACAGTCATTTACCTTTAAACTGAACCAAGAAATATACAACACTCAATCAAATTACAAAGCATGTTTTCTCTGTAAATGGAAAACTCAATCCTCATCCAAACACGGTGTTAATTAACCGAAATTATTGCTACAAAAAATGACAGTGTATTTTCCACAGAAAAGTGTATTGAGATCCGCCATAGCACGTTCAGTATAGGTTGTTCTCCATGGCTTTCTTTAATAAAGGAGATTTTTCTGTAGATTACGTCTTGAAGACTCCAGTTAAGGAGTATAAGACAAGCCAGATCAGCAATTGCACAATCTTATACACAAGTTACCATAATAACTAAATCAATTAGTCGAGGTGAGGCTTAAATTTGATGAGAGTGGAAATCTTGTACACTATAAAAAGCTTTATCAACTAAATATTTTTTCAATTCTTTTTAAACATTTCTATATTTTGAAGACTTTAAAAACTGCGGTAGCTTTTTGTAGAGTTTCCTACCAATATAGCTAGGTTTTTGTTTGAATAAGCTACTATTGTGACTCACCAAGTGATAATTTCCTCGGCTTCTTGTATTATAATAGTGTATATATATTATGTATATATTATTATATACATCGTCTACTTGTATTGTAATCGTTTGGAGATCGACACTTGAGCGGAGGCCTGGGTTGGATAGAGAGAGTGGGAGAGAGAGCAGTAGAGTGAGAGGGAAAAATAGATAGACACTGCGGCTGCTCAGCCTAAATGCAAAGCCTTGCTTACTATTGAAGCTCACATTTTCATCATAATTTTCATTCTTATTTTACAATAATTTCAATATTTACTCCAAAATTCACTATCACCACCATCATTATTCATGCATTCTCCCAGAAAGTCTTCATTCAGAATTGAAAACTTTATTAAATAATAAGCGTATGGCTTTTAATGGTGGGGAGACCCTTACGGGTAGTTCCACCTCACCGTTTGTGCCATGTTACGGGGAACATGGTGGACCTACTATTTTAGGTGGGTTCCGAACCACCGGGTAAGTGATAATAAAGCTTGTAACATCAAGTCATTGAAGCACTTCATTGAAAATTGAAAATAAGTTTACTGCACACATAATGCAACATTACATTTTCGATCAGCATGACCAAACCTGTGCCCTAGTAAAGAAGAGAAACAAAGTAATAAGTAGGTGCCTCGAAATGACTCTTTACAAAGAGTATGAGGCACCACAAAATAAAACAAAAAACACAATTGAGAAAAAATGATAGTTTTATGCTGCAGTCGAGCAGCCTTTATTATTCTACATTATAACTATTTGATTTACTACTTGTTTCTAATACAATTGTTGCACTGCAGGATTATATAATGTTAGGTTATCACGTATTAAACACAAAAGAACTCACCTAGCAATGCCATACGAGCCTTTTCATCTAATATTTATTTTTCCCAACTACTTCTCTTGAATGTGCATCCTCATTTATCCTCTTACACCCTTCATCTCTCAAGTATAGATGCAAATGCTAGTCCAAATAATTATTAGAGTATCGTTGTCCATCAAATGGGAGACGGCAATGAGAAACATAATACCACCTAAAGTAGATGAAAAATGGTATCGCATATAATATTTGTAAGTTTTGTCATTCTCAGTAATCACTTCATGAACAGTGCAAAATGTATTTGACACTAGAGAGACGAATAAATTAGTTCATTAAAACCATTTTCAGCCATTTGCATCTTCGTCGTGCTGTCGTCTGCTATAGATGGAAGAGGATGCGGAAGACAATGCGAGAGAGAGATAGAGCTGAGTGAAAGAGAGTGAATGCCCGAAGGAGGGTAAGAGAGGGTGTGGGAAAGAGCGAGAGAGATGAGTGTGTGAGGGAAAGAGCGTGAGAGTGTGTGAGATAGTTTGAGAGAGAGCGGAAAACAGAGTGTGGGTGTGACAGAGTACGATAGTGTGTGTGAATTGTAGAGGGTTGCAGCTTGTTTATGCATGAGATGGTAACATGCTGTATGCATCTGTATCCGATTCGGCGGTTAGAAAGTGTCTCAGACTGTACTATCTCTGCTCGAATCTGATTTCCATCTGAATGAGCTTGTTTTTGGAAGAACAGAAATAGAAATAGTTCCATCTTTTCAGCAATTATAACAGCTAATCCTGATACAAATAATTGACAGTTAAAATTTTTCAAAATTGATGATTACCAATACTTTGTTACATGAGAGTCAGTTTAAATTTGAATTGACATTAGTTGAGTCAGGTTTGGTTAGGTTGAATTAAAGGTTAGTTAATTAAGGTTAAATTAGAGGTTAGTTAGGTTAGGTTGAACTAAGGGTTGGTTAGGGTCAGTTAAATAAAATTTTAGTTAGGTTAGGTCAAATTAAAGGTTAGTTGGGTAAGGTTAAATTAAAGGTTAGTTAGGTTAGGTTGAATTAAAGGTAAGTTAGGGTAGGTTAAATTAAAGGTTAGTTGGGTTAGGTTAGTTTGGGTTGAGTTAGTTTCATTAGGTTCAATTAAAGTCAAAGTCAAGTTGAGTGTTGAATAGTATAACTATTGTTACATCTACATCTAATAGTTAGGTTAGGTTGAATTAAAGGTTAGTTAGGTTAGGTTGAACTATAGGTTAGTTAGGGTAAGTTAAATTAAATGTTAGTTAGGCTAGGTCAAATTAAAGGTTAGTTGGGTAAGGTTAAATTAAAGGTTAGTTAGGTTAGGTTGAATTAAAGGTGTTAGGTTAAATTAAAGGTTAGTTGGGTTAGGTTAGGTTAGGTTGAGTATTTTCATTAGGTTCAATTAAAGTCAAAGTCAAGTTGAGTGTTGAATAGTATAACTATTGTGGATGTACAGTAAATTATGCATATTGGTTTGAATAATTACGTTTCAATATTGACTTTCAAGTCAAACCAATATCCATAAAATTTACTGTACATCCACAAGAGTCATACTATTCAACACTTAATTTGACTTAATTCAACCTTATTAGTTGAAACCAACTCAACCTAACCTAACTCAACCCAAGGTAACTTAAAACAGGTAACTTTCTATTAAACTTGACTCAATCAACCTTCAATTTAAACAAAACAAGCCTGACTCAACTATCGTCAAGTCAATATCATGACAACGTAAATAACGCTAGTTCAAATACATATAAATAAATTGAATCTAAGATGCAATATTGGACTAGTGTGGTTGATGGCCAAACATTTTGGAAACGGTGGCTTGGTAATGAATCCTATTCTTTCAACTTTGAACTAGTATCGTAAGTTAGTATGATACAATAGAAGAATATGATTCTCTATGCACTCATATCAGGATCAGAACAAGAATATGAATAGTATATATTTGTAGAGCAACGTAATGCTGCATCAATTTTAATTGGGCAACTTGCAAATAACAGTAGCGAATCACTGGAGCGTATTAATTTAAGGGCAAGCACATAGTCGTGCTTTTTTCATTGGCTAACTGAAGCTCGGAAAAACACATACCGGTACATGAGTCAGCTTTATTATTATAACAAACTAGTGTGCATGATTGGCTTGATTTACTAAATCTCTCATTGGAAATTTGTAAAATCAAAGACTTCAATGCCGTAGAATATCAGATGTACAAACAATAAGAGACAAATGAAACAAATCAAGTAGACTGATGAAGAATCCAATACCGTAGTATAATAATATCATCAATGTACAAAAAAGAAGAGACGTGAATGAAAAAAAAAAATTAAGTAGGCAGATTATTGCCATATTGGCCTACTTAACATATCCAATGCAGGAGTCTATTGTCATCGATATTCTTATTTGAAAAACGGTATTTTTTGTCTTTAGATGGTGTAATGAAGCAAAATTTTATAAAGCTATTCTACAAGTAGCTAGAATTGTCACTTTTTTGTGGCTCTAGTAATTAGCTATATTTTTTCGGGACTAAAAACGAGAGTGAAGGTCAATTGGTTGGAAAAATCATACATTAAATGGAAATGCAATAAAAACATCTTGAAATTCTCAACCAGTCCAATGATTTGTAATAGTGTACTACTATGTGAATAAACATCAAATAGCAGAGAATCTACTAAATTAGAAAAATTGAATAGTCTACAGTTTGATTTGAGTTAGAATTTTCTTTTACTGTTTCACATAAGTCCTACTAATAGGCATGTTTTTCTTCATAAGCAATTAAGACAAATGGCTGTAAAGTAAATCAACTTTAAAATTGAAAACTCAAGGATACAACCGGCCTTGAAATAAACTGAATTACATTCAAAAAATGTTTCAGTTTGAAAGTTTGGTTTTAAATTTGTATGTACCCGATCGTGAAAATCGATTGAGAATCTCGATATAAAGATAATCGATATCAATGTACGAAACCGAACGTTCCTTTAACGATTCTCTCAGTCGATTATTCCGGTAAAAAATATATTATGGAAGTGCTGCCGAAAGTTTTCAAGTTGAAATTATTATTTAATATTTATTATTATTATTATTATTATTATTATTTAATATGATCTATTATTTTATTATTTAATATGAATTTGTTTATTATTATTATTATTACTATTATTATAGTTTAATATTTAATTTGAATTTGTTTTTAGAATGTCTTTAACCAGTTCTGGAGTTATAAGAAATAGAGTTAATGGAGTTATAATTCAATTTAATAAGCTTGTGAAAAATGGATACCAAACTGAAAAAAATAGAGAAGAAATTTAAGGCGCTCGTATTTCACAAAATATACCTTGTTAGAAAAGAATTACCAGTGCAATGGATAACATCGAATAGTTCAACTGTAATCAAACGTGGAAAATGAAATAATTAAGAGCTACAGCTAATTGAATGTCCCCAGAAGTAGATTTCCTATATTTCACTAAATAAATGATGTGTAATAGTATATTACATTACAAGTGCGGGAAATGGTGTTAAACATACGAGTATGATAAGTTAACGCACGAGACGAAGTCGAGTGCGGTATTATCATACGAGTATGGTAAACATCTTCCCGGACGAGTTACGTACGATATTTTTCGTCATACAAGTCTAAAATAGCAGATAAGTTGAAATAAGAAACTATAAATCATTGTTATACAAACATAACCTCAACACACCAACTCAAGGTGAAATGTGGCAATAATGGTTCTAGATCAGCTGATCTAGCTTTCGACCAAATGGTTTTTCAGTGATGTGGTAGCCACAACCACCCATAGAGTGCGGTAATAATCATTTGATGATTTTTACCACACAGTGTACGGTAATAATCATCCAATTACATCAGCTGTTTTTGATTTCTGTAAACAGCTGTTTACCACATTGATTGCTTGACTGGTAAACTGTCCATAACCTACAAGTATGACGAAAAATATTTTTCAACTTGGGACTCAGGAAAACAATTATTTTTTATTGCAACCAAAAGTCGAATCTCAACTACAATTCTAATTATTTTCGCGAGCCCTATAATCACACATTTCCTATCAGGGTTATAAAACTTTTATAGTTATAAAACTTCGCAAATGATTGCCCTAGTTCGACTGTTTGCTTTGCTTGGGTGCTTCCCGCCCAAGTGATTCTCTTTTCCCTCAAGAAAAAAGAATCAGTGAATTTGTGCCGTTAGGCTTCAATGCACTTAACAACTTTCTTCGGGTGTGCGCCTATAGTTGTCAATGATGAGGGGTTGAGGAAGGGGTTGTAGGGGCGTGAGAAGAGGCTTTAAGGGCAAGTGAGTGTGTGTGTGAATGCGTGGACCGGCGATGGGAGAGGGTTTGTGTTTCAAATTGGAAGCTAGCATCACTGTAGTTTCCAGCAGTGAGCAAAAGCGAATCCATGTTCTTCTGTGTAGTAAGCCGAACGGTTCCCATTCTATTGGTTCTCTACTCAATTGTAGATGTTCTAAGGAGAATATCTTTGTGTGTGTGTTTTTTTTTTTTTTTTTTTTTTTGAGGATGAAGCCCACATAGGTCTGAGACCTGTGCGTGGGTAATGAGTTGGATGATGGTGATTGATGAGTTGGACCTACAGTTTTAGGTGGGTTTCGAACCACCGGGAAGTGATTTTACAGCAGAGAACAGTGTCTTTTTCAACAGGATGTTTCAAAATATCTTCACGCCTCCCATTCGGTGGGGTCGACAAGAAATAATATGCGAGTGATTTTTTTGCGAAAATCAAAAATAATATATTTTTTATGGAGGATGAACCCCACATAGGTCTGAGACCTGTGCGTAGGTAATGAGTTGGATGATGGTGATTGATGAGTTGGACCTACAGTTTTAGGTGGGTTCCTAACCACCGGAAAGTGATTTTACAGCAGAGAACAGTGTCTTTTTTGCTGGCCAATCTAATCGGTCACCGTTCCAAACAGGACCTACGAGAACGCAGCTTATCTCTATCTGAATTATCTCTAATTTTAGTAGAGTTCACTGGTAGGTTGAGTGTAAGATAGGGCTATTTTGCCCTAAATCCGCCCTTTTGTGTAAATGCTACACCTTGATATTACAATTCATGTATTATGCAAATATTCTTATTAATGTCAGTAATCTAACTTACAAAACAGTGTAATAGTAACGTATCATATTGTATCTATTTTTTATCTATCTTCCATGAATTTAGGTGATGTCATTCATTGTAAGGTAATAGTCAGAAGTCATATGAATTGTACTTTTACTCGAATAAAGCCATCTGAATCTGAATCTGATTGAACAGATACCTGCTACGGCTCGCGGCTATCACTTCTCCTATATGGAGTCATATTTCTTGTCATTCCTGTTTTTTATTTATTCAAAGTAGTCAACTCTCTTTATCACAAGATACGTGTCCAGTCCCCATGTTATAGCTGTGTGTAAAAATTATCAGGCTGATGAAGCTTCTCCTTAGAAACAAAATACATTCCTCCAGTATGAGTAAAAATCATAGTAGAAAAATACTGTGTCAGTTTTGATATTAGATTGAAAATTGTCTTCCTGGATTTCTTGTTCCATGACGAACTGCGTTGTTAATATTAACTTGTTATGTGAATTTAACGACTTGCAGTCAAATTAATGAAAATAAATCTTGAAGATTAGTAACTTACAGTTAATGAAAATTATCACTGTCGAATCATCATCTGATAGAAGTTGTAAAAGAACCTGTAGAAGAACTTACAGGCCAATTATAAAACTTATTATTTCATATCTACGTTATTATTTCTGTTAGAATGAAGTGAGCAGAATTAATTGATAAAATCCGTCCCTATTATTTATCACATATTGTAAAAGTTACGCAACACTTCTGAGGACCAATTAATGTTTAATAGTTTTTGTTGAACTTTATGCATTCCTCTCAGGATGCAAAAGTATAGATAAGAAATTCACATCAAGTTTTATGAAGCAGAAAATTGATATACTTGATAGCCGAGTGCCATAGCAGGTATCTGTTCAATCAGAGATAAGCTACGAAACTCCTGGCACTCTTTGCAACGGTGACCAATTGGATTGGCCAGCAAAAAAGACTCTGTTCTCTGCTGTAAAATCACTTCCTGGTGGTTCGGAACCCACCTAAAACTTTAGGTGCAACTCATTAATCACCATCATCCATTTCATTACCCACGCACAGGTCTCAGACCTATGTGGGCTTCATCCTCCGAAAAAAGTGGTTAAAAACATAGAAAAGATTGATCTTTGAATAATTGAAGAAATCATTTTTGTTGAATTATTGTAAGTGGAACAATTCAATCTTTCCACAAAAAAAAGCAACACAGAGTTACGTGAATTATATCAGTAGGTCTATGTCACGTGCACTGGAATTTCTTCCTAATAGCAAAAAAAGGGGAAAAATAGCTTTAAGCAGGGAAGTTTTTAAACTATTCCATTCGAGAACAGCTCAGTTTATTTATCAGACTCTCCCCTAATGAGCATGAGTCAAAGATTTTCCTTACTGTTCCCCTTCGTATACTCATCCCCTAATGAGCATGGATTACGGTTTTCCCTCAATGACTTCTCATTTGAAGGATTTTAGTGAATTTCATCAGTATGTCATTCACACAAAAATATATTTAGCGAATCAAAAAGGAGATTTCAAGCCAATGTCCGCCATTTACATATTTTGAAACTTATTTGTGAGAGTTGGTCAGCTCTTTTTCATCTGGACATGTGCTAATTAATATGGGTCATGGAATTCTCTCACTAATAAGAATTAGTAGGACAAAATTATGAAAAGGAAAGTATCAGATTCTATCTTCAAACATTTCCTAAATGACCATAAAGATTTTCCTCACTGTGTAAAATGAATATTGTATGTAGATTTAATCAGATATAAATATAGCAGAAAATTGAAAAAAAAAATGGGATCGTATCACAAGACCAACAACTACAAAGAAAATACCTCAACTTCTGAGCTTTAATTCACCTGAAAAGCCTCTGTCACAAATACTGAAGTTTATTATTTAGCAACAATTCCAGTGGTTTGTTTGTGAACCTAGGAACCGGCTAGGATTACAGTGTGACATGGCTTTTGAACTAATGGAATTCTTTCGTACGGTAATTTAACGTGCCTAATAGGCAGCTTTGATCACAGTGGAATTCGACCGATACGAAGATCGATTTTTACGTGCGGTAAATCACCGTACCTAATGATCACCTTTGACCTGAGTGGTGACCAACCGATACGGCTTTCTGACGTGGTAACGCACGGCAGTTCAACGTGCCTAATGAGCAGCACCTTTGACCTGAAAGGTGTCCAACCGATACGTTATTTGTAAGTACGGCATTTTGACGTGCCTAATGAGCGGCAGAGGCACCAGTAACACGCAAGAAGGAAGTATTCCTTAATTAAAATGCGCATCAAAAGACGGAATCCAATTAGTGCATACCGAGCCGAGACACCACAAAGCACTTCATTAATTGCTGCTATGCCGCTCCAGAGGAGAAGAGAATTCGATTTTAATCCAATAATAAGAGGAGAGAGTTCTGCTAAGGAGTGAAGAGTAGACGAGAATTTGGCGGGTATTTTCGATAGGATAAATGCGTGATAGAGATAGCTAGAATTAGCGGGAGAAGTAGAATACGAGAACGTATTGGAGTGAGACAGTAATTGTATTTGGCGGGAAACGAGAGGAACAGAGGACCAAGATAGAAACGAGCAAAGAAGCGAAGGATAAGAAGAAAAGTAAAGATCAACTGATGAAATACATCTTTATATGAAAAATATCTTATCTACACTTATATTTTTATCACATTTATCACGGGAAGTGATAGCCGCGAGCCGTAGCAGGTTCAAGATAGAGATAAGCTGCGTTCTCGTAGGTCCTGTTTGTAACGGTGACCGATTAGATTGGCCAGCGAAAAAGACACTGTTCTCTGCTGTAAAATCACTTCCCGGTGGATCGGAACCCACCTAAAATTGTAGGTCCAACACATTATTCACCATCATCACACAATAGATTGTATATGAGAAAGATTTTGGATATTAACAATGAGATTTAATGTGTAGCAATATTCGTAATAAGGGCGAAGTCTGGAAAAAAATTCGTCCATTCAAACTTAACCTTGATAACTTCGAACTGCTAGACTATATAATTAGTAGTAATAGAATAAAATGTATAAACAAATTGGAAAAAAAATAGAAGTGATTGAACATAATTGAAATTGAGTTTTTTAAAAATATTTTCTGAGCAATACAGATATTATTTACAAAATGAAAGATGAAGGTTGTTATGCGTGTGCTCTATGGTTGAAAAGATGCAGTCAATCTCTCCAAAAGATACCTCTTCAATGACGAGTTGAAGCCCGCTCGACTCTCAATGCACCTGATGTAATTAGGAAGTGCGTTCAAAGCCCGACAAGCACTTAAAAAAATGATTTGGTATAGATTGTAGTACGGTGGTTCGGTATCCTAAGCTTATTATCCCCGGTTCTAGTATGAGAGACATTATTCTGTCTGCCTTCAGAAACAAATTTGAAATCGTTTTTAAAGTAATTCGGTTTGCCATATTTGAGGATTTCTTTGACAAGTTTGTTTATTCTGAATAGTCTCTGATCCGGGAGTTTGAGAATTGAACTTGCAACGTGGGATTGAGTTATTCGTTCATGCCATTGAAGAGAGTAGACGTACCGAAGACAGTAGTTCTGACTGCGCTGCATTCTATCATTCAGAATGACTGTCATGTCATTCATTAGAGAATTACAGTATAGTAAATGTGGAAAGATGAGAGATTTGACCAGTAACAATCGGACACTTCTGGGAAGAATATCTTGCATTTTTTTTTTAAGGGATGCATTGCTGAAAAAACCTTCTCACATGTTCTAATAACTTGCTCCGACCAGTCAAGAGTTGAGTAGACGGAGGAGTAGAGGAGGAGGAGACGAAGAGGATGAGGAGAAGAAGAGGATGAGGAGGAGGATGATGGAGAGGAGAAGGATGAGGTAACAAAGAAGGAGGAAGAGGAGGAGAAGAATGATGAGAATGAGATGAATGAGGAGAATGTTGAGAACTCACTCTTTCTCTTACCCACTACTCTCTCTAGAATAGTATTCAAAGTGGAAAGGACCAACAATATTTCTCTCAACAGCTCACTGTTTGTCACTAGCTGTTACTAGCTCTTATGTGTGAGTGTGCTATGAGCTGTCTGTCTTTGGTGCGCATTTCATAATATAGTACAGCTGAGCTGGCCAGGAGACCAAGTCATGTGAAATGAATGCCTTTGCCAAATGCCTGCTTACTGGAACATAGAGCAGCTGATGAGCAACCTTGCGCCTTTGCTGACATATATCTCAACTTTAGTGAGCCCATGCTCATATGAAGAGAATTTGAGGGAGAAAGAATGAAAAGGAGAAAGAAAGGAGAGAGGAAGTAGGGTAAAAGGAGGAAGAAAGAGAGAAAAAGTAGAGGTGGAGATGTAGAGGAGTGAGAGACAAAGTGGGAAAAGTAGGAATAGTGGAAGGTGATGTTGAGAAAGAAGATAATAAGTGAGAAGGAAAACAATAAGCGAAGTAAGAGGAGAATGAACAGGAAGTATGAACGGTGTAAGATAAAGATGTGGAGGTGAAGTTAGTATAGAATGAAAACTAGGCTAAAAATATAAGCTGATGTTTTCCATGACGAAACACTTGATGAACAATCTAATATCATTTTGACACTGTATTTCTATTTAAATTATGATTTTTACTCATTGATGAAGCTTCCATTTAGAAGTGAAATGCATCCCCCCATTATCTCCAGTATAAGTGAGTAAAAATCATATTTAAAAAATAAAAGTAGAAATCAAAATAAAATTACTTCATTTACGTAATTTTATAAATTTACTGTGTGAGATATATCAGAGACAGATTCGCATAAATCTCTTGCCTTCGAGAAAAAAAGAAAATAATATGTCTAAAATTTATTACTTGTAAAAATTTACAGGTAATGAATCACCCCATTCACAATAAATAAATAATAAATTTATGAGTTTATTTTGACTGTTTTTATTTTGTTTTTTAATTGTGCTAGCCATAACTACTGGTTCAGATGGCTAGAAGTATCATTACATTCTTTATATTTTTTTATTCGTAAGTTTAATAGAAATTAAAATTCAATTGCTTACTTCTTATTTACATAATAAATGAAAAAAATGCTACTAGTAAAATCGATTACAATTAAAATTAAAAAATGCTACTGTGATAATATCCAACCAGCTCTAAAAATTGAGATTAAAAATAAGTGAAAAATCGATGGATGCCTTGAAGTTAGCATTCCCAATCAGACACCACCAAAGGGTTGGAAGTCATGTGATAACTAATTTGTATTCAGGTGGCGAATGGGTGAGTCAGGTTTTAATGGACTGTGGAGAATTTGATTCAGACGATAGCCCGACCACGGAACACACTCCCGCCCTCACCAAACATCCAACCATCCCATCTCCATCCACTCTCAAACGTCCATTCATGGTCATCGTGACAAAAATACAAGGGAAGGCGATCTTTTCTGGTCATTCACAAGTCGGAAATGTTGCCTATACGCTCTAACTTAGAAAAATAAAAAAATGGCCTCAATCCAGCTTTTACAAAACCACTAACATCACATATTTGGTTAGCGAATCCACACGTACTAAATAGCCATGAAGAATTAGAGTTATATTTGACTAGTAGGGAAAGATTGATTGCTCTATTTTGTCTGAGACCTGTGCGTGGGTAATGAGTTGAACCTACAGTTCTGGGTGGGTTCCGAACCACCGGTAATATTAGTAAAATATATAGGGGGAGTGGAGTGAACAGCATCAGCTATTATAATTTGAATTCTATAAAAAATATTCATTATGATAATTATACGAAGTGAGTGAACTATTTCAAGTATATCATTGTATTTATTATTTAGAATGTTTTTTGTTTGTTTGGTCATTAAATAGCCGAAAGAATGCGGGAAAAAATGAAGAGAGCCAAGAGATTGGTGAGAGTAATTGGAGAAAAATATCGCAATTATTATCAAACTCTGACTTTGGTTTAAAATTGTGATTCGATTTATAATTAAAATTAAAATAACGAAAGACATAAAGTGGTTGTGTTAGTATTTTGAACTGTGAATGTACTGTCAGATATTATGATTCATTTAATTTCTAAATGAAGCAATTTCAATTTGAAAACTTTAAATGCACATGAACTTCACTGAAAATGTTTCATAGTTTTGAGGCTAATATGAGAATACCGTAATGTAAAAGTGAATATGATTAAGTATGTGATAATAGAAAAATAACTGTCCATCTAAATTGTTGTAGAAGCATGTCTCAACTTTTGAAGAAAATGATAGTGAAGAAAATAATAGTAGTAGACCTGAAAAATGAGAATAGGGAAAGAGCGAACAGAAGTAAAAGAAAAAGTAGAAGAAAAATATATTAGATAAAGTAGAACAAAAAGAGAGAGAGTGAGCGAGACAGAAGACAATATAAACTACAGAAAATATGATTAAATAAGTGAATGAGGGATTAAAATGGCCAACGGAAATCATGTGTCTAAGTCAAATAAACTTTCGCTTTCACCACACTAAGACAAGTGAAAAGTGAGTTAATTGTTTCATATTATCATACATAGATCTATGAAATAAAATGAACAATAGTCAGAAATAATTAAAATTTATTTTATATTTTTGGTCTCCAAGTTTTTTAACTAAATATAATATTTTCGCTCTTTTTCGATCATTCCCAACAATGGGAATTTACATTCCCAACAATTTACAATTTAGTGGGAGACACAAAATTCAGTATTGCAATACTTTGGGACTTAATATATACAGTATTTTCTGCAAGGTTTTATTTATTTTTATTGTGAATAAACTCCTCTGCTGGTGCTGTACACACAACCAGAGAAATTTTTATTATTATTATTAAATTTATTGTTTTTATGATGAAATACTTTTTTAAAAGTGAACTCGTTATTGTCACGAACTAAAGTTATTAGTGTGTTATGTAATTTGAAGGTTGTGTTATTCTGGTATTTGAGCGGATTCTGAGTAAGGTTATCTCTACTTGAAGCTCACCTCTGCTGACCGGACACATCATGTCTCCCGGTCGAATTGGCCCAACTGGGATAGTAAATGAATAAGAAAGACTTTCAATTGTCTTGAATTTGAATGTAATGCCCAATAAATCATACGCATACATACATTAAAATTGAGGAAAAATTAGGTTTCTGAAAGGCTTCACCTGATTTGAATTGTTCTTAAATTCTTTCAAACCCCAGGTTCCCTAAGTTGCTTCCTGTTTAAAGTGAGTATTATTTTTTAAATTCTTTGGCAGCATTATCCTTTAGGATTATTAGGGGACATTGGAGAATATCTAAGAAGAAAAAATAATACATTTGAAAATATATAATGATGAATTTTGGGGGGGGGGGGGAAATCCAGTAATAATACAGATGTATTGAGAATTTTCAAAAAAGGACATAAACAGTGTGAATGAGTAAACACATCTAGCAGACTTTTCACAAAGAAAAAACACTCAGGTATTACTGGATTTGTATTAGTACTTGAAAATGTTCGTTCCAAGTGCATCCTTGAGTTTTTTTTTTTTGAAGATGAAGCCCACATGGGTCTGAGACCTGTGCATTTGTAATGAGTTGGATGATGGTGATTGATGTGTTGGACCTACAGTTTTAGGAGGGTTCAGAACCACCAGGAAGTGATTCTACAGCAGAGAACAGTGTCTTTTTTGCTGGCCAATCCAATCGATCACCCTTTCAAAGAGCGCCGAGGAGTTTCGTAGCTTATCTCTGATTGAACAGATACCTGCTACGGCACTCGGCTATCACTTCCCTCGATTCACCTTATTAGAAATCATGGGGAGCATATTTCTGATAACGTATTTCCAGTATGGAAGGATAAGAAAGGTTCTCATTAGTTGAAGACTTATTCGCCCTGAAAGATAATAGCTCCAAATCAAAGATCCATGATAGCTATCCATCTGATAACATGATCTCCTTAACGACTGTTCAACTATTAGCATAGAGCTCATCGTATAATGTTCAGCAGAACACGCACAGCTAACTGAAGAACTTCCATCAACAAAATGCGTTCCATTACGAATCCAATACGAAAAGCAGTTGATGAATTCGGAAACGAGCGCCTCGTAAATGATTTATCGAGAGTGCCACGATCATTACCAGCATTTCAGCATTCCGCACACTTGGTGGAAGAAAGAACAAATGAGAATTGAAGAAACCTCTCCTCCCCCTGCCCCTTACGAGAAACGCGAATCTCGAGAGCTAATGTCGATAGTGAGAATGCAGCCAAGGCAGGGGGGGGGGAACAAATGGAGGGGTGGACAAGGGCCAATCAGGAAGACTATTGATTGAATTCGCGCTTCATTTAAAGAGAAAATTGAGGTTGCCCTCGATCCATTTAATAAGCTCTCTTTTCTACTCCGAACAAAAAAGATAAGAGTCAGAGACAGATTCAGACACGAGGAAGATGAGAACGAAAAATAATGGAAAGAGTGAGAAAGAATTTGAAAGAGAGAGAGAGAGTGACAGAGAGAGAGAGAGAGAGAGAGAGAGAGAGAGTGAGAGAGACAGGAAATGAGAATGAGTCAGAAAAAGAAGTGATAGAAATTTAATAAGGTATGATTGGGTCTGGAGAACGGATGTAACTGATGTAAGTTACTGTGAGACTGATTGAATAAGTAGTAGAAGAAAAAAGAAGAGAGAAGAAAATTTAGAGGTAGATAGATTTCTTGGTTTTTAGTAATTCAAAATAAAGTAATGAAGTTACGTAAGTAATAAGTACATAGTCAAAAGCTGATGGATGTGATACGGTGTTAAAGAGATATACTAGTGGCAATAACCATTGAAAGTAAAAGGTAGCAAATGTTTGAAAGTATGAATAAAAAGACTTGAAGTTGTCACTACCACATTTATTGAAACCCGTGAGATTCTAGTTTCGGTTGATATACCTTTATCAATGAAGGTCAGCCTGTAAGTGGAACTTTCACCCTCAGCAAATAGTATCATTTTGTGTTTAGTACTGTATATATATTAAGCTACTCTGTACTTTTGTTTCAGTTTGTTTGAGATTGATAATGGTGTAACAACCGAAAATAGTATCTCATGGCTTTCAATAAATGTGGTTCTGACAACTTCAAGTCTTTTTATTCAGAATAATAATAATAATAATCTTTATTTCCGCAAATACAAAGGAAACAATAAACAGAAAAAAATGATAGGCCTACATGATCAAAAATAGTAATAATGAAAAAAAAAAACAATTCTTAGGAGGGAGAACACGAAGTTACAAGGAAAACTACATAGTTCAAGTTAAATTTAATGTACAAGAAATAAAATGTTAAAAATTAAAAAAAATCTAAAACAAATGTTCACATGTTCACATTATCATTATCGCCACTACAATGAAACTTTGGAAGAATTGATTCTATAAGATAGATTCATCATAGAAGGAAAAGGAGGAGTAGGAGGACAAAGAGGGGAAGAAGAAGGAAGAAGAGGAAAAAGAGAAGAAGGAGGAAGAGGAGGAGGAGGAGGAGGAAGAGGAAGAGGAAGAGGAGGAGGAGGAAGAGGAAGAGGAGGAGGAAGAGGAGAATGAAGAGGAAGAGGAGGAGGAGGAGAAGAAGGAGGACAAGGAGGAGAAGAAGAAGGAAGAGGAGGAGAAGGAGGAGGAGAAGAAGGAGAAGAAGGGGGAGGAGGAGGAGGAGGAGGAGGAGGAGAAGAAGAGGAAGAAGAAGAAGAA
The DNA here is from genome assembly GCA_948455865.1 of Conomelus anceps. Classification (NCBI taxonomy): domain Eukaryota; kingdom Metazoa; phylum Arthropoda; class Insecta; order Hemiptera; family Delphacidae; genus Conomelus; species Conomelus anceps. Next base: position 13,150,530 of record OX418217.1, on the reverse strand, counting down.
GAAGAAGAAGAAGAAGAAGAAGAAAAAAGAAGAAGAAGAAATAAGTGAGTGACATTTGGAAATGAACGCACAGCATTGGTCAAGGAAATTTAATTCCTGTAGTTTAGTTGTAATTAAAACAGGATTATTATCCAATGAGAACTTGCATATTATTTCAAATATGTTTAATATCCCATAGCCAGTTTCCGATTCTTCCTTTCCCCCTCCCACACCTTAAAACAGTGGCATTAGAACACACATTTGATACACTGCTATTGAAATAATCGTGTTTCCGAAAAAAAATATTTTAACACTTATCTCAAGTGAGGAGGTATAATAAGTTTCATGCAATAAAATACCTGTACATCAGTATTGTGAAAAAGTCTTGTGTTTTCTTCAATTTTTATTGCGGCGATGAAAACTGTAAAACAAATCATAAATATGCAGGATAAAGAGTTCGATATGGTAGCGATTAACAATGTCACGAGACTTGTGAATATCAATAATTATTGAAATATTCCTGCATTTCGATATTTTCTGTTTGTTGAACATGTTCATGACACATATGATACAATTACGCTTTCAATCAGTCATTCGTGAATGTTTAACAGTCAATTGTCTATGAAATACACAAAGAAAAATGAATCAATGTAATTTTCAGAGATAAGGTCCCTAAAAAAGTATTTCTGATTGGTATAGAAAACTATTTTATAGTATATTATAAAAATTTGTTTCATTCTATATGACCGTCTATGATGTACCTAGAGCGGATCAAATTCAGTGCCTGTATAAGGAATGTTGTTAACCTGGAATCAGTAAATTCATACAATTATAGTGTTGTTAAATTGGTACTGTTGACAGTTTGAACCATGCATTGAAAAAAAGAGTTTTATGCTGGAATGGATGCATATAGCGATACTATTGTAGAATAAAATTTGAAAAGAATCAATAATGCAGCTTTCTTCGATTAAAAAGTGAACTTTGTAAGAATATAAATTCATGTAAATTATGTAAGCTGTATGCAAAAATCTCAAGAGCTTTGAAAAAAGAATGTTGCAAATGTTAAATTTGTATGGAAAAATTGAAAATGTTATTGTTCATGCTGTTGTGAAAATTGTCAAGTTACATTCCGTTTAAGAAAAATTATCAGTAAATAACGTGCATGTAAGGCTACAATAATAATGTTAAATAATTATGAATACAAATATTGTGAGTGATGTGAATGTTCTCCTCTTTTATATTGTTTGGTAAGAGAAATGAAAAATAAGAAAGAAGTTTGACAAAAAAATTATTTTTATTGTAGTTTTGAAGAAAAACGAAGTTGTTTGGGATATTTGATAAAAGATTTTAATAAGAAATTTTGGAGATAAAATAATTTATAACTTTTGTGTTATTTTTCCTTTATTTATTCCACTATTCCATTTCCCACCTGCCTCTACTTGCACCTGTATTAAACTTCATTGTTCTTCTCTTTCTTATCCTCTACATTCCATTCTTTCTACTACACTTTTACGGTTTTTATTATTTCTTTTCAGAATCCTTTTCCTTGTTTTCTGCTTGCTTGCTTATTTTTTTATGTTTTGTTTCATTCTGTATCGCTTATTCTTATTCAACTAATTGCACTCGCATTTCAACACTCAATCGTTTACAATCAATAGAAAATAGCTATCAAATTGTTGTTCCAACAATCAATAGAAACTGAATACCCATTTAGATTATTATTTCATACATGGAATATTTTAAGGTTATCATTCTACATTGATACTATAAATATTTGTTTCATGTATTCTGATGATGTTAATTAGAGTTACGTGACGTAAGCATTAAGGCCGGGTTCACACGAGCTACGATCTCTCGATTGTAGTCAGACAATTATCAAGAGCTGCGCGATTCTAATGGAGCACAGGATCAGATAGTGGAGTTCCCACGAGCTACATTTTGCAGCGACGTAGCCGACTACTAGAATCGCGCGCTTGTAGCCAAGGTTATTTCCGTTTTTAACTCAGCTAGTATAAAAAGCATAGAATTTTGGATTTTTCAAAATCCTAGCAAACTCTGCTCATTGTCCTGAATATATAGGAATTTGATATTTTTTCTAGCATGAATATTAACATTTTTATAGATTATAGAGAGCATAGGACAATAAGTTTAATGAGTAATGTACTGAAACTATTTTTAAAGAAAATACATAAACGGATATATAGAAAATGTGAGGAATATATCAGTGAGACACAGTTTAGTTTCAGAAATGGTCTAGGCACTATAGACGCCTTATTCTGCATACAAGTTGTTGTTCAAAGATGCATCGATATGAACAAAGATGTATACATAGCTTATATCGACTATGAGAAGGCGTTCGATTGAATAAAACATCAAAAGCTTATACATATTCTGTGAAAAATTGGACTTGATGACAAGGACATAAGGATTATTGCAAACCTTTATTGGCACCAAACAGCCAACGTCAGAGTGGATAGCCAGACTACTGAAGATATGAAAATCAAAAGGGGAGTAAGACAGGGTTGTGTGCTCTCACCACTACTCTTCAACATATATTCTGAGGAGATTTTGGCAGAAGCTCTGAATGAGAGCCAAGAAGGAATTGTAATTAATGGCGAAACAGTCAACAATATTTGCTATGCAGATGATACTGCATTGTTGACAGGTTCTGTAGAAAGTCTACAAATCCTCTTGTCCAAAGTATACAATGCCAGTAAGGACATGGGTCTCAACATGAATATTTCAAAGACCAAATACATGATCGTGTCTAAAGCACCAGCCATTAACAATGCTCAAATTCAGCTTGAGAATGTTACTGTAGAGAGAGTGCAGCAATACAAATACCTTGGGTGCTGGTTGAACGATAAATGGGATTTTACACAAGAGATCCGAGTCAGAATAGAGACCACTTGCAGTGCATTTTGCAGAATGAGACCAGTGCTGAGCAACCGCAATATAAACCTTAAACTTAGAGTTCGAATGGCGCAGTGTTATGTATTCTCTGTTCTTCTGTACGGTTTGGAGGGTTGGACATTGACAAAGAAGCTAAGTAGCAAGTTGGAGGCTTTTGAAATGTGGGTATACAGACGGATATTAAGAATATCTTGGAGAGAAAAAGTAAGAAATACCGTCGTGTTAGAAAGACTTGAAAAACAAACAGAGATCTTACTGAAGATAAAGACCCGCAAGCTACAATACTTTGCTCATGTGATGCGAAACGAGAAATATAGAATCATCCAACTTGTGATGCAGGGGAAAATAGAAGGAAGAAGACATGCAGGCCGAAGAAAGACGTCATGACTCAAGAAACTCCGTGAATGGTATGGAAAGAGAACAGGTGAACTTTTCAGAGCAGCCGTCTCCAAAGTCCAGATAGCCTTGATGATTGCTAATCTTCGTTAGAAGAATGCAACTAGAAGAAGAAGATAGATTATTTGTTTGAACTAATAAGTTGCCGTTATACCAAGTGATCCATGAAGGTCGATCTATTTTATAGCATAAAAATGTTAATTTTAGTGATAGGAGAAAAATTCAAGTGAGTTCAGTTTAAGGAGGCAGATCACAGTAGCATGGGACTTAAAAAATTTGAATATCTGAAATTTTTATGTTTTTTGTATTTGTATTGAAAAAAAAAACGACGACAGCTCTGCGATTCATAATTGCTTTGGCGAGGCTGTTGTCCGTCACAATAAGGCCAGGTTCACACGAGCTACAATCGCGCGATTGTAGCCAGAGCAATTATTGTGACAGGCAACAGCCTCGCCAAAGTCATTATGATTCGCAGAGCTGTCGCCGACTTTTTTCCCAATACAAATACAAAAAAACATAGGAATTTCAGATACTCAAATTTTTCAAAGTACCATGCTACTGCACTCAGCCTCCTATATCCAAACAAACTTGAATTTTTCTCCTATCACTAAGATTAACATTTTCATGCTATAAAATAGATTGACCTACATGGATCTCTTGTTATAACGGCAACTATGCAGTTCAAACAAATATTCCATAAAAATGGTAATCTTCATGCTAGAAAAAAGTCTCAAGTTCCTACATATTGACAACAATGAACACAGTACAATAGGATTTTAAAAAATTCCAAAATCCGAAATTTTATTTTTGTTGCTAGATGAGTTAGAAACGGAAATGTCCTTGGTTACAAACGCGCGATTCTTGTAGAATCAGCTAGAGGCTGGCTACATCAAAGATACAAGGCAGCGAAGTGTAGCGAGTGGGAACTGCACAATCTGATCCTGTGCTCTACTAGAATCGCGATAATTGCTCTGTCTACTAATTGCTCTGTCTACTAATTGCTCTGGCTACAATCACGCGATAGTAGCACGTGTGAGCCCAGCATAATTGCTCGGGCTACAATCGCGCGATTGTAGTACGAGTGAACCCGGCCTAAAATAGATGGTGAAATCTAACGTGGACAGACACTTTCGTCTCAAAAATAGTTCAGCACTCCATAAACTCAGATAGAGCCCTACAACACTCCCTTAAATCTTAGCAACTGCCTCTTTCCAACAAACATTTACTAAAAATTCAATCCCACCTTTCATCAGTGTTACCTCGACGGCTATTGAATTAATAGGAGTTTATAATTGCGCTAAATACCACTCCAAAATACACACGTCAAAATAAAGCTGGTGTGGAATGGTACCTAAGCAATAAACACACATAAGAAAAACGTACCTAAAGCGCTGGGCAACGCATTAGCTACACACCCCCGACCAAAAAACCCCTTTCACCACCACTAGCCCTCAATTCCTCTCTCTCTTGCAACTAAAATGACGTTACGACTTGGTGCAGAAGTTATGTTAGATATGGTGTCGGCTGACGCGAAGTTTTTGTTATTAATCTCCCGGGGACAGACACAAGTCGAACGGTTGGGGGGGGGGGGGGGGGTTTAGTGACAACCCTACCCCCCCAAACAAAACGTCAGAGGATACTGAAATGTTTAGGGGGGCAGTGGTGTGAAACAGTTGGCCAGACTGAAAGGTGGTAGTTGGAGGGGGTGGGGGGTTCAGACGCGCGTGAATTGACCCGGCGTTGTAAACCATTCATCAAATCAAATACCTGGGGAAATAGAGGCCCGGGTTCGGCTGGTCTCCCGCTTTACTTCTACAATTCCGCCCCCCCCCCCCCCCCGCGCACCATGGGGGCGAAAATGGTCTACTGTTCCTCTCCTCAGCAATAATGAAGAATGAAGCCGACTGGCACTCAGTTATCGATGGAGTAGCAAGTGATAAATCCTCAAAAATAAATCGTTTTATTTTCTTCAAAAACCATTCCTAAAATCTACAACGTGTATCATATTTGAAACTTTCAAATTCCTCATTTGAAGAATTCATTTCAAGACACTACACTAAAATCATATATTTTGTAGTTTACGGTTTTCATAAGAGAGTTTGAGCAAAATATCATTGCAATCAGGTCGCTGAAGTTTTCCCCCTTTCTTTATTTCTTTACATAAAAAATGATCCATTTGGTGGTCTAGTCATGGAATGTTTGTAAATTCGATAATGATTGGGACACTACAATTATTAAAAAAATATGAATGTGACTTACGATTAGCAAAATAATTGAATCATTTAGAAGAGGGTTAAATAATGAGAGTTAGTTGTTACCGACTCTTTGGGTTAAGTGGAAGAGGGGGCTCTTATGCCTCAAAGCACTTGTATTACTTATAAAGTGCACAAGTAAAAGTCATCTATCAAACGGAGAGTTATCGCAGATTAGTGTCTGAGTCTTCAAAACTTTTGTCAGTTACACCATTACATTATCATGAAAGTAGACAACATAAGTATGATGCCCCAATTATTCCCATAATCTGAAAGAGAAATCACAAATGCAACAAATACAGCACTCAATAGAGAAATTTTGTCAAATAAATCTGAAAATAATATCATTGAACAACCTGAGAATTCAATTCCAATAGCCAAATTCAATACACAATAACTACTGAGCACAAAAATAGCAACTACATTCAATGGATAAATTACTGCAAAATGGTCCTACTTGCTGCGAATGATAACAATAAAGCTGTTATTACAAATAGCTGAGGCGTAAAAGCTTGCAATTCCCTAGCTTTGTGACGAAAAAATACAGTGAAATCTCTCTAATTCGATCCTCATCAAATATTAGTCTGATATTTTGTGAAACTTATCGATGTCAACATTTACATAAATGCAAATCACAAGTGTAGCCAAGTTCAGAGATTGTCATTGACTGTAAGTTTAAGTCAGTTTCTGAATTCAGCCGACATTTGTAATACACATTGATCTAAATACAAAATGTTGGCAATGGGAAGTCTAACAAAAATTCAGCATTTCTGTGACAAAAATGTGCTGCAAATACATGCAAGTTTAAAAGGAGTGGACTAGAAAAACATTCTACTAAATATAATGTTCATTTTGAACATACAATATTACATTTTTGGAGAGTTTGAACTTTATAAAGATAACGCAAATTATTATAACCTGACTACTCGATGCCTCTGATAGCTCTACAAAATTTTGTATTCAGAGCAAACGGGTAATAACTGAGTAGTCAGTTATTTGCGTTATTTTGGTTTCTCTCAGAATCTTTAATGTAGATAATAACATGAAATGACGAGAGAGAATACCCAATTTGAAAAATGAATCAATGTGTTTTAATGCTGGTAGCGGCTATATTTTTAATATATAATTCAAGGCTATGAGCTGCATACTCTATAAATATGAGAATTGCAACTATAATTTTTACAGTGGTTCTAGTGAATGAATTGAATGTTGGAAATAGCTTCAAATTTGTGAGTTTTTACACACCATCATGAAATCTCATTCTGCGCATCAACACAAACTAACATGTGGTAGATCTATACGCATGCGCACAACGTGAATATCGTACACGCCAAGATTTCATGCCAATATGCGGAAACTCCCGAATCACAGCTAGCCGACACAGAGAAAAACTACGCCAACAATGACGCTGATTCCAACCTAACCACTCAATGCCTATGATTGCTCTTAAAGCAGGATGCTGTGGATCAGCTAGAAACATAGAGTGGTTAGGCTACAGTTATCATCAATGTGACTTGGTGCAGCTAATGGAGCAGCTTCGAACAAAGAGTGATTAGGTTAACGTTCCTTCATCTTTCCTCTCAATACAAGATGCTGTAGAGCTATATGATACATAGAGTTGTCAGGTTAGCGTTAGCTTCATCGATAGCATGACACTCCTCAAACTCTCTTTTATTCACTGATCATGATTCAAACTACTTTGTTTTTAAAAACGTTTTGAAAAATTCAAACGTTGAAACTTGAACTAATTTGGACGAGTTTGAATTAGCGAGATTTCACTGTATGTGGTTACTACTCTGTGACAAAACAAGAAAAGCTTACATTGCGAACTAAATAGCGTTTGTAATTGCGTAATTACCTTGGTTGCATTAGGCCAATCCAATTGCATCGGCGTAACAACGTGCCAATCAACTCGACTACGATAATTAAATTGCTTACGAATGAAATTTAATGTACTTTGCGAGCCAAATAGAGCAGCAACTAGCTCTGATGATGCACAGTCATACTAATCGCTCACCTGCTGATGCTGTTTGGTATTCCAGAAAGCAGGAAAATCAAATAGAATAGTTTCAGTTGACAATCTCATCAAAATAATAATAGTTAAATTTCAAATCATAACTCTGTATCTCCATTTCTTAGAATGGAGTACAGTAGTGTGCTTTATCTCAATCATATTCTAACATTGATCTATTCAAAATTAAAAGATAAAATTAAAATTAAATGTATAAAACTCCAAATCATTAAATTATTCAAACTTCAAATACACAGTTGATTAATTTAAATCAATAAATCTATTCTTAGACAAATTTTTAAACTTTGCACTAACAAACTAGTAATAAATAACAATAACCCATATTCTCGTTTCTTAGGAATACATAGAAACACTCATTCAATATCACTTCATATTTACAGAAAATATCTTTAGAAATAATACTAATACCTTACATGACTAAATCTTATATAGTAAATAATATTTGTCCTCTAATAGATTCAACCAGGATAATCACTTTAGAATAGATCTGGTTATCATGTTTGAACATGAGATGTTTGAAAATTAGAAAAACCAATATCACTTTCTTATTTTTATGTAAAATCCCGTAATTTGAACACCAGTATTACTTTCAGTACAAGCAATTCTATTTTTAGTGAATTTATGCTTCTAACAATGAATAACATAGTTATTATTAGTCATTACTACCAAAAACTTATACTTCATCTTATTTTTTATTTATTTATTTTTTTGTAGAATACGCCTTGTAGACTCCAGTTAAGGAGTATAAGACAAGTCAGATCAACATATTATACATTCTTATACACTAGTTACCATAATGACTATATCAACTAGTTGAGGTGAGGCTTAATTTTGATGTGAAAGGAACTCTTGTACACTATAAAAAGCTTTATCAACTGAATATTGTTTTAATTGTTTTTTTAATAATTCTATATTCTGAAGACTTGTTAGCAATATATAACCCATTATAAAATGTATGACTTGTGCGTTTAATCATTAGTTACCAGATTAGAGATATACTTGTAATATATATATTCTACAAGAAACTGATCCCATCTTCCCACACCCATATACGTTCATTATCACATTCAAGCATCCATCTTTTCTCACATTCTCACAGTAAAGTGAAATGAATTTAATTAATTCCGTCTCAGCTTATGACTTCTCTACTAGCTTTTTATAACTTTTAAACTGGAAATTCATAATTCACTCAATACCCATTATATTGATTCAATGCGGATGAAATAACACATTCTAATATTAACAAATTTATGGTGGAATTTTGTTTCCTTTACATTCTCACATTCATTCATTATCTCATCCTTCCATTCATCTTATTCTCAATTTTTCAATCAAAGTGGAATGAAATCAATTTATGACCGTCTTGAACAGACTTAAAATGAATACCAATAATATATTCCAAATGACGGCGATAAAGTGATAAATATGACATTTCACATTGCTGTACCACATTACTCAAGCAAAAGCTTTAGGCTTATGTGTTTAACAACTGCAAATAGCAGGCCTATTCTTATTACAACGCAGATAATTTCTTTCTTTGTATTGGCGGAGGTGATATTGTGGAAGATATCCATAATGAATAATAAGACGAAGTTGTCACATCCGCATTTCTTGAAAATAGTGTGATACTAGTTTTGGTTGTTACACCATTATCAATCTCAGAAAAATTCAGTTTGTTTGAGATTGATAATGGTGTAACTGAGTTTGCTTGAGATTGATAATGGTGTAACAACCGAAACTAGTATCTCACTATTTTTAATAAATGTGGTTGAGACAACTTCGTCATATTATTATTGCAGATCATTTCAACACATTGCGAAATCATTCTTGTTTACGAGAACATCCCATTCGCTCCGATCTCCAATAGATAAACGTGTAACAGCGAGTTTTTGCCACAAAAAGTCAAAATTGAATTATTGAAATGTGTGCTAGTATGTTCACACGATCCGGTAAACTGCCGCAACCAGATTTGTTTGTTGGTGTGTATGTGTTAGTGATTCACACGATCCGACAAACTGCCGCAACTAAATAGCGTAAAGGTTCCGGTCCAAGCATTTGTCACCGGATGGAGACGGATGTTTCGGAAATGGGAAGAAAGAGAAATGTGGGCTAGTGAGAGAAGGAGGAGAGATAAAAATGGAGGATAGAGAGGGTGGAAAATGATGAAAGAACGGAGAAGGATCATCGCAAAACTGAGTCACGCCATCCACACTGGTCGCCGGTTCCGAAAATTATGTTTTGATAAATGGCCGGTTCAACAGTTATAGATATAGCTGTATGTTTTTGTACACAGTAATTCAGTGTATTATATACAGGCTTTTGGCGTCGGGCCAATAGAGCCAGCCATGGTCGGATTGCAATGCACAGATTCAAACTTCGTCTAAATTATTCAGTACATGACGACCATTATGTCACAAAGCTCCAGAATCAATTGTTTTTGTTGAGAACAACTCAACTTTCAATATATCGCTGAAATATTCAATTCGACTTTGATTTATGCGAAAACATTACGATTTATAGTGAAGTTTCAACTTCAGTACTGAACAAATATTGGATAAGTTTTCTGATTTGAATTGTTAAGTCACTGCATTCAAATTTCTGTTCAGTTTTGACCTGATCAGTGGGCTTCATCCTAAAAAAAAAAAACGACTATTTGTTGGCTCCTCCCTTGAAAACTGCATGAATTCATTAGGTTGAAGGCACTAAGTAGCTGGATATTCTATTATGATTTGCATTAAAGTATGAAAATTAATAATTTAAGCTAATCTATAATACCGGGCTAAACCTGCTCATTTCCCTTTGCCTAGGTAATTCCAAAATAGTTTGTATTAAGGATTGCCTGGTATTTCTGTTTATCATGGTATATGTTAAGGTAATTCTGCCCAAACATTTTCCATGTTGAATAATATTATAGGAATCATGCCTGATATTTCTGTTTATCACAGTATATGTTAATGTAATTCTGCCCAAAAAATTTTCATGTTGAATACTAATACAGGAATCATGCCTGATATTTCTGTTTATCACAGTATATGTTACGGTAATTTTGCCCAAAAATGTTCCATGTTGAATAATATTATAGGAATCATGCCTGATATTTCTGTTTATCACAGTATATGTTGATGTAATTCTGCCCAAAAAAATTTCATGTTGAATACTAATATAGGAATCATGCCTGATATTTCTGTTTATCACAGTATATGTTACGGTAATTTTGCCCAAAAATGTCCCATGTTGAATAATATTATAGGAATCATGCCTGATATTTCTGTTTATCACAGTATATGTTAAGGTAATTTTGCCCAAAAATTGTCTTTGTTGAATAATATTATAGGAATTTTAACAGTACAGAATAATCCATTTTGTTTTTTGCAGAAAAAAATGTAATTTAATTTTTTTCATACAATCAGGGGGACACTTCTACTTCATTTTGAACTCGATGACTTGTAGTTTATATTGTTATTGTATGACTTATTATTGTTATGACTTTATATTGTTATTGTATTGTTATTGTATTGTTATTGTATTGTATTGTTATTGTGTGATTGTTATTGTATTAAGTACGATAATTTTCAAATTATACTTTATGAAAATTATAAAATTCATAGAGTTGAGAATATAATTTTATATATAATTATATAAAAATATAATTTTTCATATAATTTTTATAATAATTAGTATAATTATTATACTGTTGTAAATTTGAAAATTATACTGTTGTAAATTTGAAAATTATATTGTTGTAAATTTGAAAATTATATTGTGGTAAATTTGAAAATTATAATGTAGTAGATTTATAGAACCTAGCAAATTGCATGAACTAAATTCAATACTTTCCAAGACTTTTTAGTTTGAAGTTTCTTTACGCGGTTTTAAAAGTTGCAACGCATATGATTTTATAAGTCTGATTATTCGTTCAACGTAAAATCAACGCTTAATGTCAATGCTTAAGATTGATTTTTCATGCATGCAATAGTTACTTGCTGAACTATAACAAAGTTCAATAACTGTACTTGAAGTAAAATACCACCCTAAAGGAAAAGAAAAACATCTTGTTGCATCATCTCACCCTTTATTATTTACAACTTTACAACTCTATGAATTTTCCCGACATAACTTTAAATTTCTAAGGTAATTCCCTTCTTTTCCAGACATTATTTCTATGCAAATTCCCGAATTTCAGGACATTTCCGACTGCTAGACACACTGATAGAATCATAAATTGCTTTCTTATTGCTCTAGATAAAAGTTCCTCATTTTAAATCATCCAAACGGAAATTGTTCTGTTTTCTTGACTAATTAATACAAAATTACCAATACACCTTCTTTTCCAAAGCTTGAATACGAATAAAAGAGTAGGTCATTGATTTAATAAGTTAGTGACAAAAGTGGATGCGTAGTTGAAAGAGAAAGACGAAAACGAAGAAGAAAAGGAAGACGGGTGTGAAGTAGAGATGGGTCGTACTAGGTTTTTCTGATACTAAGTATTCCGAGTACTAGTACGTTCTAATACCTATTCCAAATACCTGTTCCAAAATACTAGGTAGTATTTTATATTAGCCAGTTTGCCAGAGTAGACGTACAAGAGTACACGTACAAGAGAGTATCGTACTGCGGTACTGGTACTGTTTCTCACGTTAAATACAGCACAAATCTTTATTACTCGTGTTAAATACACCACGAATCTAATTATTGAGTTGCTCTCAAATGAGTTGCTGTAGCGAAATGAGACGCGGACGGCAAGACCTTGAGACGCTTGAGTAACAAACTACTTTTTAGTAACCGTACTCAAGTACTCAAGAAGTATTTGTACTGGAAAAGTACGCGCGTACGCCATACGCAACCAAAGACAATCTAGACGCATGCGCCTACAATCGAGTATAGTGAATAGAGAGAGAGCGTGAGAGCGAGCGAGAAAGAGTGAGTGAGTAGTTGAATAGTTCTATAACGAGAAATGAGCTATTAATAGCTACTGTACAACTGCAAATTACAAAGCTCCACTCCCACTCCGTAAATTGGAGTGGGGACTTGAAGTCGCGTAGTTTACTAGTTTCTAGAAATACTCACAGATATCTGAGTATTTTGTTCTTCGAATATACTAGGTGCTAGTCCGTACGTTCAAATACTCAGTAAAAATACCTGTTCCAGTAAATACGCCTCATCTCTAGTGTGAAGTCATTGAGGTGTCAGGCCTATTTGGAAGCGGCAGCATACGTGCTTTTATGGTGTTGAGTATCGATTTGAAAACAAGAGTGGAAAAGAGTTGAAGTGGTGCTGCTTTCCTTATCAGCACTGGGGTGGGTGGGAGTGAGCACAGAGCACAGGGCCACCGCTACCGTAGCCTTCTACTGATAACAGAAACTCTCTACTCGTCCGGATCTCACGCCTTCTCAGCGGAATCTGATCTACCCAGTTCTTGCTCACGTTTCAACATCACACTTTTTTCACACCCAGCCACTCGTTAAGCCCTCTTCTTTTCATCACTTACCACACCAACTTCCACGCTAGTCTTACATTTCTAACCACCTTCTTCTTTTATTTTTTCTTTCCTCCACGTTTCACCACTTGTACTCCTTTATCAGTTCTTTCGTCTTTTATATGTCCATTGGTTCTTCGTATTTTTCCCTCTCTTTATATTTTATTAATACTTTACCCCCTTTCTTCTTCCTTTGCCACTTCTCTTTCTACTTTTCGCCTCTTTTTCAGTTTCTTCTTCTTTTGCTTCTTCGTATTTTTTCCTCTCTTTATATTTTACTAATACTTCACCCCTTTTCTTCTTTCATTGCCTCTTTTTCTTCTTCTTCTTCTCATCCTATATTCCTTTTCCTTCACGTTTCATTCCTTTCCTCTTCATCTGTTCTCATTGATCTTCCTTGTTCCTTGATCTTCTTTTCCACACCATCTTCTTATTCATCATTTTTAATGTCCTTCCTTGTTTTAAATCCTTACCCTTCTCCTCGATTCCTGCCTATCGTCAGGATATTTTTCTCATATTCGTCCTGCATATTTTTCTCAGGTGAGTTACAACCAGAATAGTGCTCTATGAAGACGACGCGCGACAGGATGCGCTGCGTTGCGAAGCGACAAGACACGCCTCTTGTCGCATTCGTTGGCCGTATTTCACAACAGCTGACACTGCACATTGCACGTACAGCCAGCAGCCGGCAGCCAGCTCACCTCGTTACTCTAAAAGCACTTCCTTCATTTTTCATCATTCTCCTTCCTGCTATCCTTCTTGTTCTTTCTTCTTCTTCTTCTTCTTCTTCTTTTTCTTTCTTCTTCTTCTTCTTCTTCTTCTTCTTCTTCTTCTTCTTTTTCTTCTTCTTCTGGTCAAATTTTTATATCATCAACTATTATTAATTTAATCCTGTTCAAAGGTTTTTAAATAGCTGCCATTTTGTTTTTTGATTTCAGAAAATTTTGATTAACTTTTTAAGATTGTTTTAATTGTTATAAAGCTTTTTGCAAAATTTCAAAATTATTCGAGGTGTTCAAAAAAAAATAATAAGTGAAAAAACAAAATGGCGGCTGCGTGAGTAACTGGGGATTTTAAAAAATTTTTATTACAATATTTACTTTTGTTAGAGGTCCAGGAACACTGCCTAGAAGTATTGGTAGAGAGTTCCGAAACACTCTGTATATAACATTTCAAATGTAATGTCATATGGATCAATAATTCATCATTATTACACAATTTTTTTATACATTTTTTTTTTTTGAGGATGAAGCCCACATAGGTCTGAGACCTGTGCGTGGGTAATGAGTCGGATGATGGTGATTGACGAGTTGGACCTACAGTTTTAGGTTGGTTCCGAACCACCGGGAAGTGATTTTCAGCAGAGAACAGTGTCTTTTTTGCTGGCCAATCTAATCGGTCACCGTTACAAACAGATCCTACGAAGACGCAGCTTATCTCTATCTGATTGAACAGATACCTGCTACGGCTCGCGGCTATCACTTCCCTATGATATTCCGGCTATCATTTCAAATGTAATGTCATAAGGATCAGTAATCCATTAATATTATTACACAAATTTTTTATATGGGCATTATTTGGACATTCAAAAACCCAATTTTGTTTAAGCAGCTTATCAATTTTATTAATTTAATCGGCCCACTCAATTTCCCTTACTCTATCATTCAATCAAAAGTCATCACAGCACGTCTCAAACTAATGAGATGTTTACAGAATGATAAATGATGGATAATTTCAGTGAATCTGCTCGGTGTTTCTGTTTGAATTTGAGAGACTTTGAGTAGTTTGGGTTGGCGGCGATTAGATTTCGCTGTAGTCGTTATTACCGTCGCTACCGCATCGTTAATGTTGCCACAGCGCTAATCAGCGCTTAACCGAGATTATCAGCTCTGAAAGCTTCTCGTAAACGACAACTATCTATTAGTTGCCAAAGTGATCATCACAAATACACCTGAACCAGTTACTGCCGCATGGGCGCAGTGTGTCAGTCTGCCCAAAATTAAAGATCCCAATGTTTTATTTTATAGTAATTATTTCATTAATCGATTTCATTTGACTATCGGTTTCAATTTATTTTTAAAATGTTTACTTTTTTTGGAGGTTGAAGCCCACATAGGTCTGAGACCTGTGCGTGGGTAATAAGCTGAATGATGGTGATTGATGAGTTGGACCTACAGTTTTAAGTGGGTTCCGAACCACCGGAAAGTGATTTTACAGCAGAGAACGTGTCTTTTTTGCTGGCCAATCTAATCGGTCACCGTTACAAACAGGACCAACGAGAATGCAGTTTATCTCTATCTGATTGAACAGATACCTACTACGGCTCACGGCTATCACTTCCCACAAAATTTTATAATTATTGTGGGTCAATTTCTATATTTTTTTTTTAAACTATTGAAATGTTATCTATTACTTTTGATTCTATCATCATTTTTCTTTGTTTATGTGGAAAATTAATATTTATAATTTTTCTGCAGCTACAGGACGTCACCCCTGCTGGTTTATATGAATGGAATCGCGCTCTCTATAAATTGATATCGAATAGACTGTTATCTAGATAACAAATTCATTAGTATACTCACGACGCATTTCAATTAAAACTTATATTACTTTGTGATGCTTCAAGTGATCATTCAACCTTAATTTAAAAAAATTTAGTCGAATTATAAATTTGATTAATCGGATTATACACCAAGGTATTCAGTATAATGGATATTTTTTGTAATAATTTATATATACCATGCTTAGTTTATCAAATCTCAATATTTTTTCGATAGAAAGTATTAGTTATCAATTTATTGTTAATTACACCTTGTGGAGAAAATTACTTTTTCAAGGAAACGCGTAAATATTAGCCAGTTGTTCGTTCTTAAGCTTGACTCTTGGCTAGGTCTGGTATTCAAGTTTTACCCATTCACACTATCATTTGAGCAGAAAAAATGTTTTTTATGTTGAACATCTTTATTTATTAGAGGTTTTTTCATTTGAGAATCCTGATCTCGACTGCTTATGGAAACTTTGAAATATTAAAAAAATATTACAAAAGTTGAACGTAATGAATAAAAAACCCCTAGGTAATATTGTGGAAGGCATCCATAATGAATAATAAGACGAAATTGTCACAACCACATTTATTAAAAATATTGAGAAACTATTTTCAATTGTTAAACCATTATCAATCTCAATCAAACGCAATTGATAATGGTATAACAACCAAAACTAGTTTCTCAATATTTTTAATGAATGTGATTGTGACAATTTCATCTTATTATTCATTATGGATACCTTCCACAATATCACCTTCGCGACTACAAAGAAAGGAAAGGTTGAACAAATCACATAAATGTCAATCTTTTCTCTTTTTCTCTCTTTTTTTCGGAGAATGAAGCCCACATGAACGTCAACCTTCAATTTGTTAATGACTGGTGTCTTGGAGAGGGACTAAGTATAAATCCCTCAAAGACTGTAGTTGTTCCATTTACAAGGAAAAATAACCTGGAGTCTCTCTCCCGGTTGAAACTTGGACCAACACAGCTCAAAGTATCAGGTATAGTCAAATACCTAGGGCTGACTATCGACTCCAAGCTGACTTGGAACAATCATTTGAATAATATACTGCACAAAGCAAAATGGGCGCTTATGACGTCCAGGAGATTTGCAGGCTCCATGTGGGGGATCAAGCCTCACATAGCGCTGTGGCTGTACAAGGCAGTAATAAGGCCTCAAGTCACATATGGATCACTAGTCTGGTGGACAAAGGTGAACCAGATTACAGCTACAGCCAAACTCACAAGTTTACAAAGGATGGGCACACTCCTAGTCACTGGAGCTTTCAGGAGCAGCCCATCAGCAACTCTTGAAGTTGCTCTTGGCTTGCTGCCCTTGGATATTTTTATCAAGGCAGAAGCACGAAAATCAGCCTATCGATTGAAAGTCACAGGCCAATGGAGGGAAGGCCTGTCTGGAACAGGCCATTGCACAATCACCAAAGCTGTTGCTCATAGCCCTGTGCTTGAAATGACTTCAGATGTCATGAGTATGGAGATGGTTTTCACTAAACCTTTTTCTGTTAAATTCTGCTCTAGAGAGGAGTGGAGGTCTGAGGAAGGGCCCTATATCAGGAGAGGTAGCCTTGTCTGGTACACAGACGGCTCTCTTATTGAAGGGAAATCTGGCTATGGGGTGTACAGTGAATCACCCAGAACAGAAATCTGTGCAAGTCTGGGACAATACTGTACTATCTTTCAAGCAGAAATTTGGGGCATCATGGCTTGTGCCAATATAGGCATTGCCAGACGCTATTGCGACAAGCATATAGTAATCTTGTCAGATTGTCAGGCAGCCCTCAAGGCTCTTGACTCTAATGAAATCAAGTCAAAATTGGTGTGGGAGTGTCACAAAACACTCAGCAAGCTCGCAACACACAACTCTGTGCATCTTGGTTGGGTACCTGGCCATGTAGGCATAGGTGGCAACGAGTGTGCAGATGGGCTTGCTAAGCAAGGTTCTAGTAGGTCATTCTTTGGCCCAGAGCCAAGCTGTGGCATAAGCAAAACTACTGCCTTCCACACAATAAACAAATGGTCCAGGGACTTACATCACCAGCAATGGCAAGGTTACTCAGGCCAAGCACTTGGCAAAAGGCTGCTAGCAGACACAAGCTCCTACTTCACCAACTGGCTGGTGAGGCTGGGTAGAGGTCAGGTTAAGCAGCTAATTGCTCTGATAACTGGACATGGCCACTTCAGGAAACATCTCCACACAATCGGACTCAGAAATGAAAATCAGATGTGTAGGCTTTGCAATCAGTCTGAAGAGACTGCCAAGCATATCATACTGGATTGCGAGAGACTCGGGGCAAGGAGAATGGCTCTGTTTGGCTTTAAGCAACCAGGTGATGAATGGGACGTTAGCATAGGGAAGAAACTCCTGGATCTTGTAAAGGGCACAGGTATTGGTTTGCCTAACTAACGTACTAGGGACACACAATAAGCTTCGGTTGACGTGTGAGGATCTTTGAATCTTCTGGATCTTTGAATCCGTCCCTTCAAACATAACATAACATAACATAGGTCCGAGACCTGTGCGTGGAAAATTAATTGGATGATGGTGATTGATGAGTTGGACCTACAGTTTTAGGTGAGTTCCAAACCACCCGCAAGTGATTTTACAGCAGAGAACAGAGTCCTTTTTGCTGGCCAATCCAATCGGTCACCCTTACAAAGATCGCCCAGGAGTTTCGTAGCTTATCTCTGATTGAACAGATACCTGCGATCACATGAACTATCAATATATTAATAATAATAATAATTTTTATAATAATAATAATGATGACTTATTTGCCAAAACATTTATAAAACAAAAGAAGTTCAATACAAATAAATTAAATCAATCAATATAACATTATAATTAAATCAATACAACATTTGTGTTGTTTATCTTTGTTTTGTTTGTACGAATACATAGATGAAACCGTATTTATTCGAATGAATGAAATACCGAACAAAGTTTGTCATTTGTAAGCGCAACATATAGATTAAAATTGGTTTTCGGGTGACTGCCGAATACGGCTGCTGCATAAAACCAAGCAGTTGTGGATGACAGAAATCAAAGGTAGAAAGGAATAGGGGCCAAAAGCCCGCATTATTGCTGCCCTCTCTGGCTTCCCACTTCCTTCCCAACACCACCATTGATGGTGAAGGTTTCCCTACCTTTATCGTTGTTAGCTTTGAATAGCAAAGTGCGACTCACGTCGGCTTGAATGTTGTAATCGTCTGGGATGTTATTATTTGTATTATTATTATTATTATTATATTTATTAAAATTATTATTGTATTATTTTTATTATATTTATTATTATTATTATTATTATTATTATTGTATTATTGTATTATTATTATTATATTTATTATTATCAGTATCAGAAGAAATAGCCTGTTTGAGACTATGTTGGAGTTTGGAATGCCTTTTAAGCTCATACGGCTCACAAGAATGACACTACGCCAAACAAAGTATAAGGTGAAAGTTCAAGGAATGCTTACAAGCGAATTTACAGCGAATGTAGGACTTAGGCAGGGTGATGTATTGTCAGCTATGCTGTTCAACTTAAGCCTTGAAAAAGTAATAAGAGGGATAGTAATAAATCCAAGAGGAACAATAATGAACAGAATGTTGCAGTATATGGCCTATGCAGATGACGTAGTCTTGATTGCAAGAAATAGCCAAACTCTGAAAGATGCCTTCAAACAGCTCGATGAGGGATCAACAAACATTGGACTCTCAATCAATGAAAGTAGAACAAAGTATTTGGCAAGCAGCAGAACCCAGCGGATCGGCGACAGATTTATGGAGTGCAATAATAACAAATTTGAAAGAGTGGAAAACTTCAAATATCTTGGTTCTGTTATCACAGAAGATAACAATGTTGAAGTCGATATAGAAGCAAAAATAGCTGCGGGAAATCGATGTTATTATGCACTTAGCCAATACTTAGGATCCAAAACCCTGTCAAGGAAAATAAAAATACAAATTTATGAAACTGTTATAAAGCCAGTTGTGTTGTATGGGGCAGAAACCTGGGTTTTGAAAGATGAAGACCTACTGAGTATCTGGGAACGAAAGATTCTGAGAAGAATATACGGTCCAGTATGTATTGATGGGGAATGGAGACTTCGTTCGAATCTGCGTGACCTGTACAGAAAATCACCAATTGTGCATGAGATCAAAGTGAGACGCTTGAGCTGGTTAGGTCACGTAGAAAGAATGAACGATTCAAGAGCCGTTAAAAGAGTTTTCAGAGAAAACTCAGATGGAAGAAGGTTGAAAGGACGTCCACGAAGGCGCTGGCTGGAGGATGTAGAAGATGATCTTCGGAAAATAGGTGTTAGGGGATGGAGACGTAAGGCTGCCGACAGAGAGGAGTGGAGAGGCATTCTAGAGGAGGCCAAGGCCCTGAATGGGCTGTAGCGCCATGGAGTAAGTAAGTAGTATATTTATTATTATTATTATTATTATTATTATTATTATTGTATTATTATTATTTGGCTCATGGTTGACAGTTTTTTATTGAGATTTCCTACATGAAATAGTGTCACTGAACATATTTATCGTGTCTTTTTCATAAATGGATTGCAAGTTGATCGTTTGGGGTAGTTATTACCTGTTAAAGAGGGAAAAAAATGTATGTATTGAGAAAACAAAAAGGAAATGTATAAAGGGAGGGGGACGAGGAAGATCGTCTCGAAAACAGGTGGAGGAGAAATGAGAAAGAATGAGAAAAAGAAGAACACAAATAATAGGAACACAGGAAAGTCTTGACCGTATATGACTTGTTGTTTTTGTTTATAATCATATAAGGAGCACAGTAATGTTTGCCTAAATGTTCTTATATTTGAGGTATAATTTTTCATGAAAAATACAGGGAAAAAAGAAGAAAGAGAAGAAGAAGATGATGGAGAAGAGAGAAGAAGTAATAACAAAGATGAGGAAGAATAAGAAGAAAAAGAATAAGATGATGAAGAAGAGAGAAGTAATGACAAAGATAAGGAAGATAAGAAGAAAAAGAATAAGATGATGAAGAAAAAGATAATGAAGAAGGGAAAAGAAGTAATGACAAAGATGAGGAAGAATAAGAAGAAAAAGAATAAGATGATGAAGAAGAAGATGATGAAGAAGAGAGTAGAAGTAATGACAAAGATGAAGAAGAACAAGGAGAAAATGAAGGAGAAAAAGAAGAAGAAGAAGATGATGAAGATGAAGAAGAAGGGAGTAGAAGAAGAAGAAGAGAGAAGAGAGAAGAAGAGAGAAGAGAGAAGAATAAGAACAAGAAAAACAAGAAGAAGAGAGAAGAGAGTAGAAGACGAAGAAAAGAGAAGAGAGAAGAAGAAGATGAAGAAGAAGAAGAAGATGAAGAAGAGGAAGAGGACGAAGAAGAAGAAGAAGAAGAAGAGGAAGAAGAAGGAGAAGAAGAAGATGACGAGAAAGAAGAAAGAAAAGAAGAAGAAGAAAAAGAATAAGACAAGAAGAATAAGAACAAGAAGAAGAAGAAAAGATGACGAAGAAAAAGAAGATGATGAAAAAGATTTTGAGAGGAAGAAGAACCAGAAGAACAAGAAGAATAAGGAGAAGAAAAGAAAGAAAAAGGTGGACAATGAAAATAAAGATAAGAATAAGAAGAGCAAGAAAAACAAAGAAGATTGAATGATGGCAATGAGCATTGGGTGGGCCTAGTAGGTGGAAGCAGTGTTCCCGTAAAGTAGTATAGCAGACAAAGCGAGCGAAGGAAGGTTTCGTTAGGTGCAGTGTGCTGTATACATCAAAGCCAACGCCACCGACTCATTAATACTCATGTGCAATGATGAGAAGCTTCCTCATGAGGATGAGGAGGTCTGAGGTTTGACCACACTCACAGCAGCCTCAGCCATCTCATTGAATAGCCCTCACAGAGCCTCCCTCACGGCGTGCACATGTTTTAAACATACTGGATAAGACGCCATCTTACGTATAAATTACACAGTGCAATACATCTTCGGGGGAGCAAAAGCAGGGCTAAACGGAAATCTTGGACAGCGCTCATGAAAAATAGAAACAGCTGGCACCTGTCGAGGGGTAGCCTAAATGCGAGAGGCTATTAAACGGCTAAGTTGATGAGTTTTAAGCCCCAGGCAAGAAAAAGAGTGAGAAAAAGAACATTTCATCGAGGTAAACGCCTTCTAAGAAATGGAATGATTCATCACAAAAGTCTTCTTTACTTGACGGACACTCTGTGATATGAGCTAATGAAGGTATGTCAGAAACAACTGAGCTACTCAAGTAACTTATCTTCGTGTTCCTCTTCATCAACTCTTTCTTCCTCCCTTCTTTTACTTGCTCTACTTCTTCTCCTTCCTCTTATCATTGTACTGGTTCTTTTCCCTTTCCTTTCCATCACCATCCTTATCTTCATCTAGATTCGCCTTTTATCCAGCAGTATTCTTTCCAAAACGAACCAGGAAGCATTCCGAGTTTTTTGATAGGGTATGTTTTAAATTCAGAAAGTTATAGCCCCGGAAAAAATTAATTTTGATAGGAAACATACCTTATGCTTCCATACGCATTCATACTTTCAACATGACTGTATTCAAGTTTCTTACTTCTAATTTTTTTTAAGGATGAAGCCCACATAGGTTTGCATTTTTTTCAAACGGATGCATTTTTCCAAAATTCTCCATTTTTCAAAAATCAATGAATTAAAAAAAATGCATTTTTTCAAAAATTTATCCATTTTTCAAAAATCTAAGCATTTTTCAAAAATCGAGAATTTCATGCGAGAATAGCAAGACTTTCCGGGTGAGTTACGTACTTTACTTCCTGATATAATAAACAAAAAAATATATATAGGCTAATAACAATAACCTATCTCTTTCATAATTATATAAAAGGCGATGTGTTCCAATGTATGTAATTATGTTCCCAGTTAACTCCGAAACCGCTGAACCGATTTCTATGAAATTTTCAAGCACAATGTAGAATAGTCCCGAGATAGTTCCTGTGAAGTTTGGGAGTTCAAAAGTCCTCGCAGAAGGACACGAAAAGGAGAAATCTATCCTTAAAGGAACAACTGATAGAAGTCAACAGTTTTTAATGGCCCTTAGCGGCGTTATTTACGCTGTCTGCGGACTTAAGGGCGTATCGTGTAGTCGGAGCATTGCCGTCATTTTTGTAGGAAACGTATGACTGGAGAATTAAAGCTCAGCTTATGTTTCATCCATTATTTCTTTGGTGAAAAAAAAACAAAATTTTACAATTGTAATTAAACTAAACAAAAAAAAAGTTTAGGGAAGCTAGGAAGATGCGATTTATGATATGCTCTTGGGAGTTCAATTGAGTGACCGATTGGATTGGCCACCAAAAAATACTCTGTTTTCTGCTGTAAAATCACTTTCCGGTTGTTCGGAATCCACCTAAAACTGTAGGTGCAACTCAGCAATCACCATTACCCACGCACAGGTCTCAGACCTATGAGGGCTTCATCCTCCGAAAGAAAATTGCCGGGTACCGCTATTATAACTAAAATCCCGTTGCAACGCACGGGTGAACCGCTAGTAAAGTTTAAAAGGACGAAAAACATCTGTGTTTCAGTGTAGTATGACAAAAAACATCATTCAAAGCCAGCTGTTGATGAACTTTTCGCACAAAAACTACTCTACCTGTTCTGTTAGTATAACAACATCGAGTAACAACATAATAATTTTCTCGTTTCTTCTGAGCTCTCGTATGAAAAAGCCATCAAAGCATCGAGAAAACAATCATGATGGCCTCTTCACTACACTTGCTTTACTAACAATGAAAATTGATAGCGACTTCGAAAAGCAATTTCGGGGTTGTGTTTTACATGATGTCATTAGAAGCACAAAAGTGTATCTTGGAGTACCTGTACCTTTTTTGGAGGGCGGGGAGTGGTTATAACACAAGACCACGTTGCTTAAAATCGATACAGAATGTTCAGGGGGGGGGGTGAGGTTTTGGGGGCACTTTGCCGCTTTAATGTTCCTGAATTCTGAAAGAAACAAGCGCTATAAAGTCACGAAGCGCAAATAAATATTTCGGAAAAGACGGGTCGACTACAATCGTAATAGCAATGGTAGACTACTTCTTCTTTCTCGTTTCCCTCTTACTATTCGTCGTTGTAAAGCCAATAAATAGATTTATGCTGGCCTTGCTTTTGTTCACAATCTAAGGCACTGATAGAGTGAGAGAGGAAAGCGAGTGAGTGAGAGAGAAAGATGATTCCTTCCCGAATTGCACGTGTTTTGACTCATGTAATAGATTTTCCAATTTATATCCTCCATTAAGTGTGTGTAGCCGATAGCATGATGCTCGTCCTATTCAACCTGTTTGCCATGTATTTCTGTACATCTATATATTATATGTGTATCAATATTACTGTATTTACTCTTCCATGTTTATATTTCCTATCTTCCACATTTCTGTTCCTCATTTCTCTTCCTACGTTCTTCCTATATTACCGGCTTGTTAAAGCAGAACCTTGTTAGTTTAATGGCTCTTCCAAATTTCTATTTCCTGACTTCTTCATTTATCCAACCCTTGAACGCGCACATGCCAAGAAAACAGGTTAATAATTATTATATTGTACTAGAGTAGTTGTTCTTCGAAACTTCTAACAGGTATAAATATCTTCATTCTAAATTAAATATAGATTGTACAGAGAAAAATTATTATGTTATACGTAATATTGTGATAATATGATGTACTAAATTTACAGGTTTACACTTATCGAGCACGGCAAGGCAAGGCAAGAACCCGGCAATGTCTAGACCAATCAAAACATAGCCTCATGTCGTCATCAATGTCTTGATTGGTCGAGACATTGTCGAGTTCTTTCCTTGCCTTGCCATGCTCGATAAGTGTGAATCGGCCTCAATTTACAGATAATATATCTATCGATTATAGTAATGATAGAGAAATATTTTTTTTTTTGAGGATGAAGCCTACATAGGTCTGAGACCTGTGCTTGGGTAATGAGTTGGATGATGGTGATTGTTGAGTTGGACCTACAGTTTTAGGTGGGTTCCGAACCACCGAGAAGTGATTTTATAGCAGAGAACAGTGTATTTTTTGCTGGCCAATCTAATCGGTCACCGTTACAAACAGGACCTACGAGAACGCAGCTTATCTCTATCTGATTGAACAGATACCTGCTACGGCTCACGGCTATCACTTCCTACAAAATTTTATAATTATTGTGGGTCAATTTCTTTTTTCTTTTTTTTTGAAAACTATAGTTCTATTGAAATATTATGTATTTCTTTTGATTCAATCATCATTTTTCATTGTTCATGTGGAACGTAAATATTTTTATAATTTTTCTGCAGCTACAGGACGTCACCCCTGCTGATTTATATGAATGGAATCATGCTCTCTTTAAATTGATATCGAATAGACTGTTATTTAGATAAAAAATTAATTTGTATACTCACATCGCATTTCAATTGAAACTTATATTTTTTTTCCGGCCAATCTAATTGGTCACCCTTACAAAGAGCGCCCAGGAGTTTCGTAGCTTATTGAACAGATATCTGCTACTTTAGCAACCGAAAAAAGTTCATTATGAAGGTGTGACTTTGAATTAGAATTAGAAGATAAGGAGGAAAAGAGTTATTGTTAGGTTAATAAGCTGAATCATTGATAAGGTGATAATGCCATATTGGTGTGTAATAAGCTGAATAAGATCGGTCGACCTCCAACTAACCAAATCGTTACGTTTCCACCAAGAACTCCCATCGAGAAAAAACCGTTAAACTCCTTTCCACAAGACTTCTTCACTCGATACGAAAACCGTTTATTTCTTTCGTGGTAAGAAAGGACTTGCTATTTTTTTGGAAGTGGGAGCAAGTATCGCTCCACCACTCTTTCAGCGTATTTTCCGGTGAATATGATCGACTCTATCATAAGACAGGCCAAAAAGAGGAGGAAAATAAGGAGCAGCGAAATAAAACGATAGCGCTGTAAGAAAGCCAAAACGGAATCAACTTGTCAGCTATCGACGAAAAACTAGTTTTCAGTTTATTACCGCTGTTCTTTCTAACATCGTTGGTATGGCAAAAGTTGTAACAGGGGTTTTCACCGCAGAGGTGTAGCGGGTATAGTGCCTCTGCACTTCTTTAGAGTACATGCAGGGTGAGATGGGGGCTGTAGTTGAGTTTAGGGGGTGAAATAGGAGAATTGGGGGGGTAAGGCAAGTTTTAACAGCACAGACAGTACGTGCCGAATGACTTGAACTGTATAAAGTCGCGTACGTGCCCTATACTGCAGCCCTCTTTGTGGCTATGGCGACGGCTGAAGATTGAAGTGGTAGCAGTAAAAACTCTTTGCTTAAAACGTTCTCTCTTGGTTCATCAAGTTTTCCTCGTAAAAGACCTCAGGCATCGCTTTCTTTTCTTATTTTCTAACAAATTCTAAATTATTGTGCATTTTTTCACTTTTCTTTATATTTTTCTGCTCATAATTTTGCTATCGAATCAATACTTTGTAATTATATATCTCTATCTATAAAAGGATGATACCCTGACTCACTCATCAACGCAGAGCCAAAACTACTAGGCCTATGAACTTGAAATTTCGTATGAACAATCCTTATAGGATTTCACCGTGCAATAAGAAAGGATTTTTCAAAATTCGCAATTTTAGGGGTGTTTTTAGGGGGTTAAAGTTTTGCCTATACAAAGCACGGGTACATGGCTAGCTAGCTTACTGGGATCTTTTAATCATATGGAAAATAATTTGAAATGTTTCGATCTGCTGTACACACTGTTTCGATGGACAAGCTGTTTGTGTGTTTTGCAAATCATCATTCTAAAAACAACGTCTGTCTATCAAACCGGTAAACGTATTTTTGCCAATCATCTGTAATGGTCATGCTTTTTCAGTGCTCAGGTAATTTTTTGGGCATACGGGATTATACTGACTTTAACCAATAACAAATGTTTAACACATGTTTTTTGTGATCAAATAAAAATTGAATATTCAATTTGTTTATCAACTTTAGACAGTTTAAAAATTGTAACGTCTTCCCTAATTATTCTAGTTTAATAAAAATTATTGAGTACTGGCAATACCTCCTAACAAAAAAAAAATGTGTTCCAGATAACAGGTGATATGAAGTTGAACCTGAAAAACGATTCAGGCAGTTTATCTATCTCATGGAGATTCATCTTACTCTTTGTTATTAAAATCAAGGAGAATTTTTATGAGAACGCAGCAACGCGCGTTGGGCCAGCTAGTTACATACTAGTAGTTCTGTGAACAGTAGACCTCACTCGCTCAACACTCACACATAAGGGGATGACATTTTCGAAAAAAGTTGAAGAGCGTTTTCAACTCGATTTTAATTCCTCAATCTCTTATTGAGGACAGAAACTGTAAAAATCAATATTTGAAGTTTATGATGCCACTTAGAAATCACCCCTCGTTTGAGAGACAGTGAGAAAAATGAAGGGTTCTCATGCATTTTTAGCAGCTTTTAATATCAATAAATCTCCAATAATAGAAAACAGAAATTATTCATCAAATAAATGAAGAATTTATTTATTTACTTTTTCTCATCCATCTTCCATTCCCAATTCTCACCAACTAAAATGTTGTTGTTTTTTCACCTGTGAAGATTAACATAATATCACTATCATCATTATACTATCTGGTTTTTCTTTGCAGCTATACGTTATATTTTTTATCATAATATTTTCTGATCTAAAAAATATTTTGGAACATTGAAAGACAAAAAAAAGAATAACATGTGGAGACGGTGACCGAGAGATAGGCAGTTCAAGACTATAAAGAATGTGATGTGTGTAAACACACTGCGTAGGACCAAGCATGCATGCACACACACACACACACATGCGCGCGCGCACTTGCCAGTTACAATCTACTAAACTGGATTCTACTAAGCCTAGCTGGCCCGACGCGCGTTGGTGCGTTCTCATAAAAATTCTCCTTGATTTCATTATTTGTCACCTCCCGCTGAGGTTACATTTCAAATTAGAGAAAAGTTAGTCCTGGGGCTCTTCCAGCTGATCATAGAGGCCTCCTTCGTTGTTTTATTAATCACCACCTCTCAATGAAGAAACATTTCAAATTTAAACCTATGACTATAAGGGTAGAAGCTAGGTTTTTTATTTTATTATTCGCCACCTCCTGCTGAGGCTGCATATCAAATTTCTAGCTGCATTGGTTAACAGATGTCATCAACCTGGCATAATTACATTTCATCATACCCAGTCATATGTTTCCTACATATTGCAAGGCTCTGACTGTATGGTAGCCTACATGCAAAGTGCAAAGTCTTTTGCTGTTCAAAGACAGCGTAAATAACGCTGCTAAGGGGCCTGCCATATGATTAAAAACTGTTGACTTCTATCAGCTGCTTCCCTTAGCTGTTTAGCCGGCAAGTTCAGTAGGTTAGGTCTATAAAATGGATTAATTAATAATAATTATTAGCTCCCATATTAAAATTTGAAAAGAAAAATATATACATCCTAGCCTAGGAATAAGGAACATCCATATGAAAAATCATAGCAATTGGTCTAGGCGTTCGTCTGTAATCGTGAGACAGAGAGACAGAGGAAATGCCGATCGTCTTAAAGGGTAGACCTCACTATCGTTCGGTCAATAATTATATAAACAGAGTTTATTAAAATTTAATAAACGCTATTAATTTGGACTTAGAAATTAATAAATTCTGTTTCTGTATATTAGTCAGTTTGTTTAATTGTCAGTCACTTCAAACTAACTTGCGAATAATAATATAATTCAGCTATTATATAAATAAATTATATTGATTTATCACCGCAATTACGAGTTTCTCCAATTTATTTTGTATTTTCTATTGATATTATTTCTTTATTTTGTTGGAAATCACTTTCACATAGGAAATCCGAACTAATATGTCTCAGTGAGAGTCCAGTTTTGGAATAAATTTGTTGTAATTGAAACTCAATTCTTCACTCTTTAAGTGAATATAAACCTTTTTTTACCTTCCATTTCTTTATTTCTCTTTAAATTAGGGGCGTTTATGAGGGGGGGCCAGGGGCCTCGCCACTAACCCGAAATGAAGATAAAATTTGTAGAACAAACTTTTGTTGTCATATTCGAGTTGTCAATCATTCTATTTGCATGAACTCTTCAAAAATGGTAATTTTTCAAGAATCAGGTAATATTTGTGCTTTTCGAATTACTAAAAGATTAAAAGAAGGAATGTAAAACTTGTTATTAGTATTGGCCCTCCCCAAAAATTTAATTTATTTATGCCACTGCTTCCAATTTCGATCCTGCTATGTAATGAATAATATAATATTGTATCAATGAAAATTATATTTATTAATGAAAATATATAGACTATATGTTGATTTATTATTCTTATGGTATTTGTATATGAATTTATTTCATAATTTTATTTATTTATTGTGGAAGAAATAGTAGCTGCTATTAATTTATTTTCACATACATGCAGGCGCGCAAAAATGTAAATTATTAGATAAATAATAAATTATATGAATATAAATAATAATAATGATAATAATATTGAGATTTCAGATTTTGGATTCATGGCCATATTTATTATGATTCCCAAAAAAGCTTTCATCTCAGTGCTACATCTTTCCATGACCACCATATTGACCTTTTTTTCAGTGGGCTATTTTTCATAATCTTCTCTTTCGCATATCGATTTGTCTCATTCACAATTTCAGTCAACAGTTCATCAGTGAAAAATAGTTTGAAATAATCGATAGGTGAATTGAATTGTTGACCAATCGGTCGTCGAAATCCACTTACATTTTAATACCTAAATCTATAATAATATTAATAAATATTATATGTATAAATGATAAAAATATTATATAAATTTTTTATTGCGATTCTATGACTCTTCAATACATTATGTGATTTTTATTGGAATGCTTTAAGATTTTTTATGGAAATGACTTTTATATGTCATGGTTTTCTTGATGTGAGTCTAGTTTCTACGTTAATTGGATTCAGTTTAATTTTCATTTTCAACTTGGTTGAGTGCCAGTAAAAGAAAAGTCTCCTCAACTTCGCCTATTCGTGTAAGTCATCCATCACTGATTTTTGTTTCATTCTTAGGTTCCTGCTGTCAATTTTGATTGAATAAACTTAATATATTTTTCACATCATCTCATCTGATTCCACTTACTTAATATAGGATTCGTTAAATTACTATTTTAAATTACAACTCTTTTTAGTATTCAGGAAACATTTATGAATATCTGTGTCGCAAATTATCATTTTCATAAAATATAATAGCTTTCATGATTCATTGAGATTTGTAAGGATAAAGTAATCTCTGTATCTTTTTGTATCTATAGCCTATCCTGTATTTGTGTCAAGAAAGTACATTTCTTTTATCTTGGAAATACATCAAACTTGTATTAAGGAAACTTAATAGGGAAGTGATAGCCGAGAGCCGTAGCAGGTATCTGTTCAATCACAGATAAGCTACAAAACTCCTGGGTGCTCTTTGTAAGGGTGACCAATTAGATTGGCCAGCAAAAAAGACACTGTTATCTACTGTAAAATCACTTCCTGGTGGTTCGGAACTCACCTAAAACAGTAGGTCCATCTCATCAATCACCATTATCCAACTCATCACTCACGCACAGGTGTCACACCTGTGGGCTTCATCCTCAAAAAAAATATTGACTTCCTTTAAGTTCCTCTGGCATTCCATTTTGTTTGGCCTTTTTCTTCTTCAATTTCATCTTATTTTTCATTTCTATTCTTCGTTTAGTGAATAACTATAACTTATGTAACTTGTTCTTCTAATAACTAAAGCTATAACTTCTTTAGTTCTTTCCCACCATATCAGATCCTCTTTCTTCCACGATCATGCTGAAATGCTTCATTTATTTTTTATTCCAAATCCACTAGTGCTGAACAACACCAAATGACACTATTACCGTTTTATAACCGATCCCATTCGCATTTTAATGCTCAAACGTTAAAAAAGAGACTAAACTCATTAGACTTCAATTGCTATTCTATTGGATCCGATTTGAATAGTAATTCTGTTGAATTACGTCTCTATGCTGCCTTTTTTCCAGCGTTGAGAACTTATTAGGTTAACAACCCTCCATTTAGACTCACATAAATGTAGATTGCACAATTTAATGGTGCGTCCATTTCTATGACTTGGAAAAAAGAATACGAGACACACATACGCTATACTAAACGTGACCAGTAATGCTTTATTTACTCATATTTTTTCCATTTGAAGTTGCATATGGATGGATTGGGAAAAATTGCAGACCATCAAATACTTATTTTAATTTTTTTTTTTTTTTTGAGGATGAAACCCTGAGACCTGTGCGTCGGTAATGAGTTGGATGATGGTTATTGATGAGTTGGACCTACAGTTTTAGGTGGGTTCCGAACCACCGGGAAGTGATTTTACAGCAGAGAACAGTGTCTTTTTTGCTGACCAATCTAATCGGTCACCGTTACAAACAGGTTCTACGAGAACGCAGCTTATCTCTAACTGATTAAACTGGGAAATTATAATTTTCCCAACTACTGTTACTTGTAATCTGCTCGTTCCTTATCCAACAATTTCTGCTGTAAAATGACTTCCCCGGTGGTTCGGAACCCACCTAAAACTGTAGGTCCAACTCATCAATCATCACCATCATCCAATTAATTACCAATTAATCTCAGACTTATGTGGGCTTCATCCTCCAAAAAAAAATAGCTTATTACTATAATTCTGTAGGATTTCACTGTAGTTTCAGTATTATTTGTATCTATCCAGTACTCAGTATTCATGTATAGTAGTACCAATTCATGTGCACTGTATCATAATAATAAAGTTTTATTTGAGTATCAAACTTTTTTATAAAATCTCACAACAAACAAACTCACTTTCACATGTATAACATTCACAATTCACAATCATCCATTGCATTCGACCACACTGAATCGATAAAATTGTAACATCGAATTGTAAAATCGATAAAATCACTAGTTCTAGATTTCTAAGGCGACTAGTTTAATATCCTTTGCAACTCAGAACAAACTAATATTAGAATCATAAATTTGTACTCCTATTTATTCTATTGGAGGAAACTTTCAATTCTTAAGTGTGATTTATATATTTATTATAATTAGGTATTGAAGATAGTATTATATATATAATTAGCTTTCTAATTTGAAGTACCTGATAATATATTACTCAACATGGCTCAGTTTACCTAAACGAGCTATCCGAATCATTATAAATTAATCTTCATACATATTTGTGATTCCAAACTAGGAGAAACTTGGTTAGGTTCTTATTCGCTAGCTTGATACACGTAAGAACAAATTTGCTCCAAGTACTAAAGGATAATTGAAGACGTACTAAACTAGTAAACTAGTACAAGAGAAGACAACATAGATTGTAATGATATATGGATCTGCATGTTTTTTAGTGATAAACTTCGAAAATATACTGCAGGTTCTCAACTACGTTAGGCTCTATTCCAGCTCTGAAGTGAAATTTACTTTATTCACATGATAAGAACATAGTCCAGCCTAATCTTACAATATTTTAAACAATCTAATATCAAAACTGACACTGTATTTCAATTAAATATATGATTTTTACTCACTTTTACTGGAGAAATGCATTTCACTTCTGAAAAGAAGCTTCGTCAGCCTTTTCATAAGTGAAATACATTCCTCCAGTATTTTCAGTAAAAGTGAGTGAAAATAATATATTTAATTGAAATACAGTGTTAGTTTTGATATTAGATTGTTCATAAAGTATTTTGTCATGGAAAACATCACAGAATATTTTTATTTTTAAACAGAATAGTAACCTTTTTTTACTTCCTCCAACCTCTGACAATCAAAACCATTTGCACACTACAACACAATAGTACAACATCAACATTTTGCCATATATAATAAAACAAGAAATGAAAAATAGAAGCTTTACAAAATTCGACAGATATTATTTATACAAATATCTTGAGTATTTCTGGGATATGATTTCGAGATGACGACCAGATATGACCATTCATGTGTTGAGTAAACAAACCCTAATAGTTGATTATCATTCTTGATGATATTTTCATAGATAATATGTTTTTTGTTGGAAGAATATACATTTCTGCGCATTAGAGCTGATCAGGCTCTAGGAAATAATGCCCAAGATTTTAATCATGAGTACATAATTCCGTACCTTCCTATTACCTCCCAAGTTCATGTCTGATGTTATAATTATCGAAATGAAATTTGATCATCACAATAAGGACATAAGGCTGGAAAATATAATTTCATCTTAATCTTAAGATTTTAATCATGAGTACATAATTCCGTACCTTCCTATTACCTCCCAAGTTCATGTCTGATGTTATAATTATCGAAATGAAATTTGATCATCACAATAAGGACATAAGGCTGGAAAATATAATTTTATCTTAAAGCTAGTTTCACAGATATTGTGGAATTGTAAAGAATTCAATGAATGAGCTTCATGATATTTCACCTAAATTTCCAAGCAACAAAGTGGGAGCACACTACATTTGAAACTATAGGTTTAAAAAGCTGATATGAATGACGTTGTCAAATTTTTACAACAAACAAAGATTATGATAAAATTTATAGTAAAAATATGGTAATATTTATTGTAATATTATGGTAGAATTATGGTAATATTTATAGTAAAAATAGTTAAAGTTAGTAGAAATAGTACTGTATATTGAAATACAGTAATGATGGTAATAGTTGATAATTATGACAATGCTCTATTGATATCTAGGTTGAGTTATACAGAGTGTTTCAAAATTAGTGTCGAACATTTTAGGGTATTGTTCCTGGATGATAGGAGACTACAAATGTCGTATTTAAAGTTTCCAAAACTCAGCGGTTATCCTTATAGCAGCCATTTTGTTTTTTTCACTTGGGAATTTTTATCTCAAGAACGAAATGTTGTATTGATCTGAAATTTGGCATGAATATTTATGTTATAAAAACTCAACTTTAAAAAATAAAAATTTCGATGAAAGTTTTCAAAATGGCGGCCATTTTAAATATTTGATGGCGAATTTCACGAGAACCGTTCACTTTACAGAAAATTTACAAGAGACAAAAAAGTTAGAAAATTTTATCACAATTCCATCGATACCTTATTTATTAAGATTGGACAAAGAATAACAGAGAAATTAATTCTTTTCGTACTGCATGACCACTTTTCACCATTTAAACATCAATGTTAAATTTTTTATAAAATTTTGAAAAAAGTTATTCTTGTAAGTTTTCTGTAGAGTAAACGGGTTTCATGAAATTTGCCATCAAATATTTGAAATTATTAAATTAAAAAAAATTTAACATTGATGTTTAAATGGTGAAAAACGGTCATGCAGTACGAAAATAATCAATTTCTCTGTTATTCTTTGCCCAATCTTAATAAATAAGGTATCGTTGGAATTGTGATAAAATTTGCTAACTTTTATGTCTCTTGTAAATTTTCTGTAAAGTGAACGGTTTTCGTGAAATTCGCCATAAAATATTTAAAATGGCAGCCATTTTGAAAATTTCCATCGAAATTTTTATTTTTTATTTTTTAAAGTTGTGTCTTTATAACATAAATATTCATGCCAAATTTCAGATTAATACAACATTTCGTTCTTGAGATAAAAATTCCCAAGTGAAAAAAACAAAATGGCTGCTATAAGGATAACCGCTGAATTTTGGAAACTTTAAATACGACATTTGTAGTCTCCTATCATCCAGGAACAATACCCTAAAATGTTCGACACTAATTCTGAAACACCCTGTATATCAATAACAAATTATTTGTAATAAATAAACCCCAAGTTTTTATAGTTGGAAGCAACACCATCAATTTTTAGTAGTAGATTGATTCTTAGGTGTTTTATGTTCCATTGAAAATATTATCATAACCATATTATGTGTTGTATGTTGTGAGATTGTCCTATTTTGAGAATATAGTTCGGATTTTATATGCTTAAATGATGGGATGGGATGAGGTCATAATAATATAATTATCAATGATTTGGAAATACCAACCATATCAGAATGTATTGTTATCAAGGTTCCTAACTGTCATTTAAAAATGTATTGCTGACATACTGCCAAACAATCTAGTAGTTATACTAAATGATGTTGCAGTATGTTTTTTCCCTTCATTAGCAGTGACTTCTAACATGCATATAGCTGCTCAGTTCAGAATAACATAAATAAAGTAATAGCATTAACATTATACAAAAATAATGTTATACAGAGTGTGCAATAAGTATAGTGCCAAACTCTGGGAAAAGGTTATATGGGTCAAAATAAAGAGTAAGAGAATACATAGTATTAGAATAACTATGGTTCGGCATTTGAACAAACTTAGACAATTTCAATCTAACCTGATCACATTAATGATGTTTGAAGTAAATAAAACAATAATAACAACAACTCAACAACCGCATGTTTTTTAATAATAATAATAATAATGATAATAAGCGTATGACTTTTAATGTTTTTTAATCAGTTGATTTTAATCAGCTAACCAGCTGATTGGGGCTATTTACAACAAATATGGATGTTTTGCTGCCTCTTAACACACATTTCAATGTATCTTGGTTATGTTTAGTTCGATTTTCATGTTTTTGGTGTTGACAGATTGGAAATGAAACTTTCTAAAAAAATTGTTCTTAGCAAATTTTGTAATTTTCCCCGTTTTCCCGCCATTTTAGATTAAAGGTTTAAAATGGCCGCCATTTTGGAATTTTAAATTGGACTAAGTTCAATTTTTCTCCTGCAGTAGATCTGTTTTATTTAAACATACTTACCGAGTTTTTTAAAGATCGGTTGAAAAAATTTGAAGATAACAATAATTATTTTGTGAAAAATACAAAATGGCGGATATCTGGTAAACGAAGAGTTTGTGGAAAAAAATTTATTCGTGATTTTCTCTTTATTTTGACCCATATAACCTTTTCCCAGAGTTTGGCATTCTACTTATGGGACACTCTGTATTGTTGTTTCTATTGAAGGCATGATATTTTAACCATTCATTTTATATGATGGTTGTCATTGTCTTGAAGTCAGTAGTGTGCAAATAGTTATGATAAATCACGATAATAAAGATGGTGATAATGTAAAAATATGTCACTGCTAGTACAGTAGAAACAATTAGTCTGGGCGCACGGCCGTTTGGTAATCAGCCATGCCGAGGGGAGTGTTTATCGCTCATTTCTAAAAGCATGTGGCCCGTGCGACGCTGCAGATGTCTTCAAGGTCAACTAGTCAACTTTTAACAGGACGGCTAGTAGTGAAACCAGAGCCACGCGCCCAGACTAATTGTTTCTACTGTACACTGTTATTTTTTGCTGTAGTGTAGACAGTGAACTCCATGTTGAATGTCAATATTAATTTCTACGTTATATTGAACATCAATCATCAATATCGATTTAAATGTTATGTTAACAAACCCAAACCATACAGATGATAGTGTTGTTCTGTCTAGAGCGCCAGGCCTGTGTGATGTCCCATTTGTAGTTGGAAGTACGAAATTATGACAATGGTTGGGTTCATGGGAACCTTACCGGTAAATGTTACCGGTGAGATCTGATTGGTCTATTCACCGGTTAGCGGTAAGGCTCGCAGGAACTCAGTCATCAATTTGACTATGCACTCGACTTGGTAAGTGTTTCCTCCACATTTCGTTCAGGTTGTGACTATAGAACAGTTTTAGGGTCCGACTACACTGTCGATTCTTGACCGATCATTCTCAATGGGCTAGAAAGCCTTAAATCTTACAAGGACTGTTAAGTACATTTTTAGTAAAAAGCGTCAATTGAGGTTTTCAAATATGGGCCTACGCCACGATTGTGGAATATAGTAAATACTACAGAATATAACTATATATACAGAGTGTTTCGTAACTCTCTACCAATACTTCTAGGCAGTGTTTCTGGACCACTAAAAAAAGTAAATATTGTAATAACTTTTTTCTAAAGTCCCCAGTTACTCACACAGCCGCCACTTTGATTTTTTCACTCATTATTTTTTTATTCGAACACCTCTGAATGTATAATTTTGAAATTTTGCAAATAGCTTTATAGCAATTAAAAAAATCTTAAAAAAAATCAATCAAAATTTTCCAACATCAAAAAACAAAATGTCGGCCATTTAAAATCTTTTAAAAGGATTAAATTGATAATGGCTGATGATATCAAAATTTGACTAGTACAATTTTTTCCAGGTATTTTTATTGCAAATTCAACGATACCTCATTTTCCAAGATTGGCCAACAATTGACAGAGATATGCTACTTTTTAGGGTGTGCGGTGGTTGAGAACGGGTTGCAGTTTTTCGCTTCCAACCACTAAAAACCCTAAAAAGTAGCATATCTCTGTTAATTGTTGGTCAATCTTGGATAATGAGGTATCGTTGGATTTGCAATAAAAATATCTAAAAAACGTTATTCCAGTCAAATTTTGATATCATTAGCCATTATTAATTTAATCCCGTTCAAAGATTTCAAATGGCCGCCATTTTGTTTTTGATGTCGGAAAATTCTGATCAATTTTTTTTAGATTGTTTCAAATGTTAAAAATCTGTATGCAAAATTTCAAAATTATACATTCAGAGGTGTTCGAATAAAAAAATAACGAGTGAAAAAAACAAAATGGCGGCTGTGTGAGTAACTGGGGACTTTAGAAAAAAGTTATTACGATATTTACTTTTGTTAGTGGTCCAGAAACACTGCCTAGAAGTATTGGTAGAGAGTTCCGAAACACCCTGTATAGTAAATATATAGGAATATGTTATTCAATGAAAGACATTGTTGATCGATTGTCATAGAACGGTTCTGATGTGCATGTGGTTTAATGCGACCATAGAAAATAATTTTTGTTATGAATCATCTCATGAAATATGTTTGTTTGAAATAGCGAGTTCACATTTTTCCGGAAAAATTCAGTTTTTGTATGATTTTATTCGAGTAATTTAAGAGATGTGATGATTGCTACATTCCCAAGAAACTTGAAAGAAATCATGACCAAATGTCGAGTGCACAATCTTATACAGTTTATCCAGGAAGTTCAAGTCCCTCTAGCCAACACTATTTATTATAGTAGGCTACACGCATTGATTAAAACAGAGTAAGTGGAATCTGTCGAATGATTAAAAAATGAAAGAACTTGGAATATTCGCTCAAGAAACCATTTTTTATAAGTTACTTAAATATTGTTAATACTGAGTTGAAGATGTAAAAAATAAACTCCTGGATTTCTTGTTCCACGACGAACTGCGTTGTTAATATTAAATTTTTATGTGAATTTAACGACTTGCAGTCAAATTCATTTCATTTCAATCATTTCACTGCAAATTCAATCATTTGACTGCAAGTCGTTAAATTCACATGAAAAGTGAAAAAATAAACATTAGAATGCAAATTATCGTTATTTTCTGGTTAGTTTGGGATAGCAAATGTACGAGTTTTAAGTATGAGTTTAGCAGTAGTATGAGTTTAGTAAAAATAAGCACTATTAATACTTTACTAAGTAGATTCTGTAACATGATGTAGCTCTCCTTGGAATATTAGACAAATTTCGCAGAAAATACATGTTTTCAATGTTCGAGTTGGATAATAGAGATTGAAACATTTTAGTTGCATTACAATAATTGAAAAAATATTTAGTTGATGAAGCTTCTTAGTGTACAGAGTTTCTTTCACATCAAAATTAAGCCTCACCTCAACTAATTCGTTATTAATTAAGTAATTATGTTAGTAAAATTCGATATAGTAATTATGATAACTAGTGTATAAGATTGTACAATTGTTAATGTGACTCCTTCACTGGAGTCTCCAAAAAAATGACATGTGTCAATTTCAATCAAAATTTGAAGAATATTGGGGAAAAAGATGGGTATAGAAGCCAGTTGACCTATTATTGCATTTCACTTGTCGGAAACTGGAAAGTATTGGCATGGGGATTTTTGAACAAAACCTTCGAAGATTTTGATTTTGATTTAGTTGAAATTGAACGGTAGAAGCAGTATTGGTCAGGTTGAACCTGTTGTCCCTTTTTATTTTTCATGTAGATGAATGAATTTATGAATCTATACATGAATATATCTACTAAATAAATTTAAAAAGGAGAATAGAGAATGAATATGTCAATGTCATAATATGACATTATATAAAATATATTCATATATATATATATATATATATATATATATATAATATATTATATTATATTATATATAGCCTATATATGCGATTTTGAAAATGGTGTGCTAATTTATTGTTATGTATAGCCTATGATAGTGTAAATGCAAAAAAAGAGTATTTAAATTTTTTATTTTTTTTTATATAATAAGTTGACACAACCACATTTATTGAGAATAGTGAGATACTATTTTCAATTATTACACCATTAAAAATTAACGCTAAAGTAAAGAGTAGCTTAATATAATTATACTAAACAGAAAAGTTAAAGAATACTAAACAGAATACTAAAGAGGGAAAAGTTCCTCTAATAGGCTGACCTTCATTAAAGGTCTTTGGTTGGCTGAAGGCCAAAACAAGACCCGCCCACTGGTGGGAGGAGCAACAAGCAAAAATAAGAGTCAAAACCAAGAACCAAAAAACCGTGAACATATAGAATGCAACAAACAAAACAATACACAAGTGGGCTAGGATTACATAAACTAAAAATGAACAAATTGAAGCTCACTGAAATGCAGTCAAGGTCAACCGTG
Organism: Conomelus anceps; assembly: GCA_948455865.1. Classification (NCBI taxonomy): domain Eukaryota; kingdom Metazoa; phylum Arthropoda; class Insecta; order Hemiptera; family Delphacidae; genus Conomelus; species Conomelus anceps. The sequence continues at coordinate 13,111,202 of OX418217.1, read as the reverse complement.
AAAAACAGGAAAGTACCGCTATTAAAATGTAGGCCAGATCAAGGTTATGATGAAACCAACGTAGTTGTATTGAATTGGTTGAAATAAATTTGATCATTTAAACTAGTACCGGTATTGGAATAGTTTTTTAACAATCTAGTTTCTCCAAATCTTCTAAAATGTTCAATCAAATGCAGAAATTCAACATTTTCTTCAGCCTTGGACTTGTGCTTATTATTAATGAGATGCTCTGCAAAATTTGAGTCTCCTTTTTGGGTTTTCCAATCCCTAGTTTATTCTAAATTTGAATCTTCTACCGGTCTGACCCACAAAACAGGCACTACAATCATCGCAATTCAATAAATGTGGTTGTGACAACTTGTGTTATTATTTAGGCCTATTATGGATATCTTGCACAATATCACCTTCGCCACAACAAAGAGAGAATAGAGAAGTTAAAAGTTGAACACAAACCTGGTACATTGAATTTTCAGAAAAGCACAATAGATTCAAATCAAGGATAAAAATAGTGTTTGTGAGGTCTATCTGTTTTTGATTTCATAAAACTATTTTTTTATGTTGTGTTTAATTATAATAATTATATTCATTAAATCCATACGCCGTTTTCTGGATACAATTTCATTCAGAATACAATATTTATTTTGGGTTTTTTCAGAGTGTCATTATGTATGGGCTCATTCTTTGGGGTGGAGCAGCTAATGTGAATAGGGTACTTCTGCTTCAGAAAAAGGTGGTGAGGCTTATGGCTAATGCCGAATACTTTGAGCATTGTCGTCCCCTATTCATATCACAAAAAATTATGACTGTACATAGCTTGTATGTTATGCTTCTTTTGTTTAGAGTGAAGAGTGACCTTGATGCTCTAAAATGTAGGTCTGAGCTGCATGAACACTATACTAGACAATGCCATAAACTAAATGTACCTTTTGTAAGACTGAAAAAGCATCAATGTCATTATAAAATCTTATCCATAAGGGCATTTAATAGATTGCCACTTGTTGCTCGTAGCCAATCTGCATCAGAGTTTAAAATGAATGTGAGGATAATGCTCCTGAAAAATCCATTGTACTCTGTTCAGGAATTTTTCGTGCTGCCTGCCTGTTTGATAAATAGTTATTTTTAAGTTTATGTACTTTTGTAATTTTATGTATGTTTTGTATTATATAAATGACGAAGCCTAATGTACTTATAATGTATTTGATGGCCAATAAAGATTTCAATTTCAATTTCAATATTGTTCACTGGTACTGTTTTGTTGAAAATTTTCATGTGTTTGTCGTGGAAGAAAAGAGTTCAGCAAAAGGAGTGAATACAATTTTCAATCAGCGTCATAGAGTTCTTTAATAGAATTCAATTTAATTTATATTAATCTCTGTCAGCATAATTATTCATGTTCGACTGTGTTATTTGGAATCATCCATCACATTCTATTTCTTTCAAGTTAATATAGAATAAGTTATTATTTTCAAGATAATATAGAAAAGGATTGTCTCAAGGGTACCGGAACTTCCAGGATATTCTGTAGCAGATTGGAGCTGTGTTCTATTGATATTAGTAGCCTCACAGGTAGTTCAGTACGGTCAGGCATGCCCCTAAAAGTACACTTACACTACACACACACATGTAAAGTGTACTCACACTTCACATATATGTACCAAGTACGCTAGTACATTTACTCTGCGCTACACACAAATAAATACATAACATCCATGCACACCAACACATAAATTACATTTAGTGCAGAATGTATTGGTTTTGTCAGACACAATAATAATTATTATTACAATTCATTGACAGTTTCACCAATTCTTATGTTTTTTTTTTTTGAGGATGAAGCCCATATAGGTCTGAGACCCGTGCGTGGGTAATGAGTTGTATGATGGTGATTGATGAGTTTTAATTTCCGAATAATGATGAATTCCTTATTTGGATCAGAAACTTTCCAGCCTTGATATGTTTCTGAATATATTGGTTAGGATTTTCTTCATTTTTTAAAAATAATTGGTAATTTCAAGCTTTGAATCAGCAAGTACTATTTTTCAATGTGTGTCAAGGAAATTCTTTGAATCTGTTGATAGTGATAGGTGATAAAACTTAAAAAATTTGGTATCAAGAATTAAAGACAGTCTAACATGAAATCCCTTGGTTATGTGATAGTAATAAAGTACTATAAAAAAAAATAATTTGATACTATAACCATGTAACCAGTTAGTATAGTAATTAATTAGTATATTAATTATTAGAAAATTTCATAGTTATGATACGCTATATTCGAGCTTGGTACTATAACCAAGTAAATACATTTAGTATATACCTAATTGGTATTTTTCATTGTATAGTAATTTCATAGTTAGTTATGATATGTTATATTCGAGCTTGGTACTATAACCAAGTAAAAACATTTAGTATAGTAATTTGTATTGTAATTAGTAATTTCCATTGTATAGTAATTTCATAGTTAGTTATGATATGTGTTCGAGCTTGATACTATAAACAAGTAAATACATCTAGTATAGTAATTTGTATTGTAATTTTCATTGTATAGTAATTTTATTGTTAGCTATAATAATTATGTTATATTCGAGCTGAACCTGGTGAAGATTACAGGATTATAATACGTATAGATCCAAGCTGTAACTCGAATTGGTCCAAAAGGAATTAGGTATTTAAGGAATTAGAGTCTTGATTATATGCTACTCAGATTATCATCTGTATTTGAAGAAGAGTCTTACCAAATCTACAATATCATGCATCATATTGTTCATAAATTCGCAAAAGTTGAAAGTATTCAAGCTTGATAGTCAATTTCTAAAGCAAGTGTGATAAGAAATATTCTGGTTTTCTTAAATTGTGAAACTGTAGCTTCGATTCAACTGAATGACCGGCCATTTTGATATTTATGGCATATTGACAACTCAGAGCATGAAAAAATGTTGTCATTTGACAATATCTGTGAGTTGATTAAGCTCATAAAAATAATGTTAAATTTGGCAAAGATATTAGTAAAACTGTTAATGAATAATTGCCGACACATATCAACTCCAGAGAACTCTAGTGGCTCTAATAAGCCCTAAACATAGTAACATAGTTCGAATAGAATAAATAAAACATGTAATACTTAATACCACACACACGCGAACACACAGACAGAAGAAAGACATAAGTATGTACATTAACAGAGAAAGAGACATTGTTCTGAGAAGTCTATCACAAAAATATTGTAAAGAGTTAGGCCTAATGGATAGAGTATATTGCTATGTACATTCTTATCATACATAGTGGAGTGTTTTCAAGATTTGGTCAAGTTTGTGTTTGAACCAATGAAAGACAAGTATTATTTGTATGTGATTGGTGGATTGTGGTACTCATGAAATATATCACCACTTTTTTGAATGTAAAATGGTATGTGGAATATATATATTTCGTATATGCATTATCATAAATTTTTATGTATATTTATAAATACATATTTTGTGATGTTGAAGATCCATCTTGTTTCCACTAATATGTATTATAAACTTAAAAAACACTGAGTCAATTTCCATTCAAAAGTGTTTTTTAAGTTTATAATACATATTTTGTATTATTTTATTTGTGAATTGAATTTTGTTGCTCATTGTCAGAAGTGGTTTACCCTCAATGGAGAATGAATGATTTTCCTGTATTATAATTAAATTTTTTTTTGTGGAATGATTAATTTTTTCAAGATTATCACAATGTGATGCTTTTGGCGGCGAAATAATCAGTTTAATAAGAATACAAACCTAATTATTCAACTGGATATGATATATTTCTAAAGACACTGTAAGTGGGGAATAATTAAATTTATTTTGTTTGTGGAATGATACATTTTTTTCAAGATTATCACAATCTGATGCTTTTGGCGGCGAAATAATCAGTTTAATAAGAATACAAACCTAATTGTTCCACTGGATATTATATATTTCTATTAGAGAGAGAGTCAAATCTTGGTATATATTGCATCAGCAGAATAGGTAAAGTTGTTCATAGATTCATATTAAAGGGAAATATTTTGCAGCTAACAAGAACAATCATTGATTAAGAACTATCGGATATGATGATGGTACCATTTTATGGAAATTTTCAAGCTCCTTCATATCATTTTGGATTTTTACTATCTCTATTTATGCTTCACCATTTCAAGACTGCTGCTCAAAAATGATCAGAACCCTCTCTATTTCTAACTTACTCGTACAAATTATATCTTATAATGAGAAGACCATGGCATAACAGCCAGATCATGACTAAACATTCTGAAAAAATGAAGTTTATACTAACTGAACTCAAAAGAAATCAAACTGCTTCCAGTAGGGTATCGACTTATAGAAAGTCAGCATAAATTTATTGTCTAGTTCGTCATCCTCATCGATTTTTTAGAAATTAATATGATAAATTTCAAAAAATTCACCAAGTGTTAATAGAGTTCAAGAGAAACTACAATAACGCTTATTGTGACCTGATCACTCTATGCCTATTCATGTCATGACTGCAGCACCTTGCGTTTGGAACAAATGAAGGCATAGAGTCATCAGGCCAGAATAAGTGTTTCTAAGTTATGCTCAAACTCTCTCTTACTATCATGGCAAGTTTTTACTATCATGGTATAAACTATGAAACTTTTTCAATATTGCAATAAATTTAGTAAAATAAAAAATTTAGTAAATTTAGTTAAATTTAGTAATGGGACTTGGCTCTGTCTGGATGAAAATTATTATAAGGTTCATCATATTCTAAAGCTCATTTTTTAAATAAATTTGTCATAGAAATTCCACAACATCTGTGAGAAAAACATCAAGTATTTTTTTTCGAGAACTAGAATATACCATTACATAACTATTGATCCTTTGTATGATCTAAGCATATAGAGAGACTTGAATTTCAAGAACAGACTTCATTGATTCCATTAAGATTAGAATTATGATTATGAACTATCATTGAGGGGTAAGAAATATCATAAGTTTATCCCGTGGTTGATTTTATCATATTTGAAAAGTAATCACAACAATCCTCTTTAAATCTCTACAAAACTTCCACTATTAGTTTTGTTCATCAATGATCTCTGCTCATAATTCCCCTATAAACCTTAACATTTCAATTATCATTCATTTCTACTCATCGTGATTGATCATGTTCAAAAAGGAAACCTTCCCAATCCAGTTCTTGTTAAACATAATTATCAAGAAAATCATTGTAAAAAAGATTGATTCTCCAGTTTTGCATCACGAATGATTTTCTAATCAATTTGCATCAAGCTGTCACATTTTTAAGAAAGTTAGTGCTATGATGAAAATCACACCACTATTTATCAACAACTTTACTTCAGAGCTTGTATCTACTGTAATAATAAAATTTACTTAACCTTCAATTATTTTGGACAAACAATGGATCAAACCACTTAGACCCCTAATTCTTGAAAATTACCCTGAATTCTTGAAAATTCATTGAGCACAGTCAATCAATAAACATTTGAAAATATCATCAGTAATGTATCAGTTCATAGATTAAGCTATGAAAGAACTGAACTCTGAGAAACATTATAATGAAAAATCTGAGAAGCATTAATGGAAAATCAGTAGTAATTATGGTTCCTCAGATTTTCCAACAAACACTTGTCTTTAATAGGTTGTAACACACAATAAATATCAGTCATTTATGACATAAGAAGACGTTATCAATGAAATTTGACTAATTACTTAATTATACTCCAATAATTCTGATAGTCTTTCAATGAGACAAAGAGAGAGACAAGCAAATTTCACTCAAGAGCCCATTATTCAGAGAAATAATCATAATCTTACCTACGAAGAATACCTAAGCTTGCTAAGAACAGTTTTGTTGCACTATGTAATGAAGGTTACCTGTAACAGAGAAGATAATGGAGAGATTAGTGGCATGTCTTGTAATAAGAATTATCACAATTGATTTGTAAAAATTTGGCCATGAAATACAAATACAAATTACACACGTTGAATTCTATATAAACTTATAACACTCCATATCAATATAAAATAATAATAATAATAATAATAATAATAATAATAATAATAATAATAATAATAATAATAATAATAATAATAATAATAATAATAATAATGATAATAATAATAATAATATAGAGAAAAAAGTTTATGGACATCTCTATAGAATGGACCCCTACAGACTTACACACAAGATTTTTAAATATTTTGATTCAAAGAAAAATAATCCATGGTTTGATGGCTGTCACAAGGACCTGAGAACGCTCAACATACCGCTTGAAGAAATTCAGAATAGGAACTGCTTCAGACTCAAGATTGATACTTCAAGAGCGTTTTTGGAGGAGATGAGAACAAGAATAACAATGAACTTGTCTGAACAAGAACGGAAAAGACGGGGCCAAGTGCTGCGAGATTATCATTAAAGATTGAAAATGTCTAAACTGTTAAATCGTGGTCCTAAGTGACCAATCATGAAAATAATAATAATTTTATCTATTTGTCAATGAAATTAGAAAAAAACATAGAAGAAGCAAAAGTTATTAATGAAAAACTCTAAAAAAAAATGCAAACTATAACTAGGAATAACAGAGCTGAATACAGGGATTATAATCTGAGTATATAACTTCTATAACGATTTTATTCACAACAAAAAAAGGGAGTAGGCCTAAATAGAAGTCATTTTATCCACTGCTCATATCTCGGACCCGGGGCGTAGAAGTCGTTCCCACCTTACATATTTATCCCTTATTAAAACGCTCCTGTGATACGTTTCAATTATTATACTCATAGATCATCATAATATCTCCATTTATGCTATAATAATAAAATAGATTTGAGTTAAACCTTCCAGAGGCTGGTAAATGGCGCGGCTTCTTCTGTTTCCCGGAAATTACTACACTCTAAGGCGGCAAGGTGTACATAAATTTTAATTTCAGCCCGTATAAAGTGTCTTGGCCCCAAACGTCTCACATTTTACATTAGCCTCAATTGTCCCACACGCGCGCCCGACTCCCATGCGAGACATTCCTCATTCAAGTATTTAAAAAAAGGAATTTATTGTGTTTGTGAAAAAAGAAGCTTTTACTGTGAGAAACAACATCAGAGCACAATATTTAGGTATCAGATAAATCACTGCAAGCAGTATAAAAATGTAGATTCAAGTTTCTATGGAGTAAGAGTTATTATTGTATTCTCTTCATTTCAAATAGGGGTCATGAAAACCAGTGTGGTGAGATTTATGACGGCCGTCAGGCTGAACTGACCTTCGCTCTCGACAAGAGTATGGAGGAGAGAGGGTTGGGGTGGAAAAGAGTGAATGTGTGAGAGAGAGAGCAGTTCCAAGAGTGGTCACATAATTCGACGATAAAATACTCTGTCCTAGAGGAATCTTGACCCTCTCCAAATTCCACATCAACCGTAGAGAAAATAGGTTGCGAGCTTGGTTTCTCTAGAACACCGCTTGAAAATCACCAACAAGATTTCGATAGCTTTTTCACCAACAAGATAGCTTTTTTCCGGCGGAGAAGCCCACATAGGTCTGAGACCTGTGCGTGGGTAATGAATTGGATGATTACCTACAGTTCTAGGAGGGTTTCGAATCACCGGGAAGTGATTTTACAGCCGAAAACAAAGTATTTATGTTATTTATTAGTGCACCAAGTAGTTTATAACTATTATAACATGAAAAATAAGCAAGCAAACGTCGGGTGAGAAGAACCTGATACATAGATAAAATCTGTGATGTTTTCCATGATGAAATTCTTAATGAACAATCTAATATTAAAACTGACACTGTATTTCACTTTTAAATAATGTTTTACTAACATGTATTGGAGTATCCCCAATATATGTGAGTAAAACATTATTTAAAAGTGAAATACAGTGTCAGTTTTAATATTAGATTGTACATAGAAAAAGCTTAAATATAATAATCGCCCGTCACTCTGTCCTCCATTGAAAAGAATGCCAAAAAATTTTATTAGAGTGTATATGGTGTAATAGAAATCTAAGAATTTCTTCCATTAACTTTTGGGTTTCAAGCCTTGATGAACTATTTATTCAAGAGTACAGAATTTTCATCAATCACGTTCTAAAGATTCCATAAAAGAGTAGTGCGTAGTGCTAGCATAAAAGTCAATTAGTACTTTGAAAATAAAAAATGTACATAAATAATGATGTTGGCTGATTGCAGTACTCTTTGATGAGTCCATTCATTATGCATAATGGTGAGAGTTTGTTGGCGAAGTGAAACCTATAAAAGGTGCCTAAAAACTTTCAGCGTTCCGCAGCGAGCCAGAAGAGATTAAAGGTAGGGAACGCGTTTATCGGGAGGTTTTATCTGATGTGGAATATTTATTACGTAAGTCGCTGTCGAAAAAGTTACAGTTCATTTATCAGAATGCGGCTCATGTGCTGCCGAATATAGTTGTTAGCGTCATAAAAGGTGTGTGCGTGCTCGTGCGCGTACGCACGTTCACGCTCGAGTACGTGACGGATTAGCGAAGGCTTCTTCTGTTTAATCCGTGTGCGTTTGATTATCAATGGTAATCCAATAACCATTGATAATGTTGATGTGCGGAAGGAGTATGATATAGCATCTTGCATCTTTCAGTTATCATTTTATTTTAAAAACTTTTTATAGGATTTTAATTGATTGTTCAATTGAAAAATAAACTCTGTCCGATAAAACAATTGTTAAATCAAACAATTGGAGTGAAAACTGTAGTGTGAAAGCAACCGCGATTGGTTGAGGTGATATCTCTTTTAAGACTCTGGCTGCTACTACTGCGGTTACGGGATCGATTTCAGTCGTTAGCCTGCTGTATTCAGTGACATAATTCATAATCTCTTCGACCTTATATAATCATATATGAGGTCAAAGATTGACCTCATTAGCATAAGTTACAGACTTATGTGGTGATAATAAAAAATAACTAGAAATTTGTAAGTACGGTACTACAGCTCGTCTCAAACCCTATTATTTGGAATAATAAAACTGCATCAAAATATCGAAAAACTGCATTTTAATAATTATTTAATGTGTTAAAATTAAAATTTTAACTATTACTCACTAATTATTATTGAAAATTCATTATTTGGTGAGTGGGCAGTTCATGAAGTTTGCTGTACTGTGCTTTCAATGAGGAGCGTGATTTGTATGAATTTTATGTTGCGTTTTTTTCTGATGAGCCCACACGAGTCTAAGACTTGTGCGTGCGGAATGAGGTGAATGCTATCTATTAAAGGGGTTGTGCGCAGGACTTTTGGTCATAATTATTTTTTCGAAGTTTCTTATATTGGATACTATTAGGACTTCAAAATGTTATCTATCGCTGAGGAACATTTTTTCTTTAATTTTTTTGTGAAAAGTGGGGGTTAAAAGTTGAAACTTTCAGGTTTTGGGGGCAATATTACTTTACAATCTTTTCTACAATTTATTTTCAACTCTACATAAATTTTCAATAACTAAAAAACAACTCAAGGAATAAAACAACATAATTTTTTCCACAGTCAAGTGAATAGTTTTTTCAACCTTAATTTCTAAAAGTCTGTTAAATATCTAAGTTTTTCAAAAAATTATTTAAAAAAACATTTTGTTAGATTCAAATAGAAAATATATCATTGTATTCCTGAAGGTGCTTTTTAGTAATAGAAAATTTATCGTGGGTTTAAAATCACTCATAGGTGAGATCAATTTCCCCCAAGACCGAAAATTTTAAACTTCAAACCCCCATATTTCACAACAAAATTGAAAAAAAAATTTTTCCTCAAAGCGATGGATAAAATTTCAAAGTCCTAATAGTATCCATAACAAGAAACTTCGAAAAAAAATTACGACCAAAAGCTCTGCGTACAGCCTTAAGTTTTGCAGTTTATCTACAAAATTACAATCTTCCTGTTTTTGGGGCCAAATTTCTATAACGGCTCACCTGACAGTATAAAATCCAGTCCTTTATGTTCATTTATAAATTTAAAATTGTATTTATTTTATAAATTTCAATAAATTGGTTAGATCATGGCTTTCAGATTTCCTCCCTAATGAGAAAGAGGAGCTATTTTCTATTCTGCGTGTTATTTTAGTTCGCTTCTGTTTTATTTCAGATTTTCTGGAGGATGAAGCCCACATAGGTCTGAGACCTGTGCGTGGGTAATGAATTGGATGATGGTGATTGAGGAGTTGCACCCACAGTTAGTTGATATTCTATTTGAGTAGTTATACTATTCTTTCTTTTGTGGTCTCTTTATTAATTAAAAAAAAATTGTTTCAGCTTCATCAATTGTTTCGATTCTGTCTCTAATTGAACTAAATTTTTCATCTCAGCAACTTTATTATTCTCCTACCTACCTTTGCATTGCATAATACTGTACATGTACAATCTCAGTATACTCTTATTTGTAAAATTTACTTTTTTTTGTATTTTGATTCACATTGTCAAAATTGAATATGCTGTATATTATTTTTAGGAAGGAATTAAATTTGATTTGAACTCCTCCATGCGATCATAGAGCTTTTTCCACTCTGGCATGAGAGTATTTGTTACCAATGTATTTTGTTTATTTTTGTGACTTTTGTAAATATATCTTGCCGATAAATGAATTGGATGATTAATATAGAAAAACTAGAATTTTTAATAGAAATTTTTGTGAAAAATTCAATGTACTATTTTATGTATTTTTATTTCAATTTATTCACAATCTCTATTGTAGACAATGGGGATGGAACATTATAATAATGTTGTGGAAATGGAGGAAAGGAACCGGAAGGAGAGTGATTTTCGGTGTTATCTGCTGTGTCAATATTAACTTCCTTTTACCATTGAACTATCCCTGCACTCTCTTTGCCTTCCAGTTTGTCTAAATGTCATTAGAATGTTTGCTGAGAACTTTGTAGAATGTCTTATCTGTTTATTTAGAATTCAATAGAGACATCTCAGTTTGTCTTTCTGGATTTTAAAGAATGTATAAATAGGAGAAACTCTTGTAAAAATGAGTCAGTTGTGATTCGATTGTAATGCGATAGTTGGCAAATTTAGAATGACAGTTCCTGCTCATACAAACCGGATTACCAGTGAGCGCGATTACAAACTGTGTTAATGAGCTTTCGTTGTTAAAGTGATAACCGCAGTATATTGTGACAGATTATTATTCAGGCAAACTTGACAGTTTATACAGTGACCTGTAAGTGCTTGTAGAGTTTCAACTATTATACGCTTCTCCTTGGATTATTGAACAGTTTATTTAACAGTTATTATTCAATATTAGATCGGTCTTTTGACATTTTGTGATGATTTTTGAACAGTAGTATAGCAAAATCTTTATTAGCTGAACATTATCGATTTATCTGTTTCTGATTGCTTGTTTTGTGTAAGATATAACTGAACAGTGCAAGTTGTGGATAATTTGCGTTAATAAAGTGCGAGTGTTGATTTAAAGTGTTGCCAGCGTTATTTCAGAGATAGAACCCGTAACAATAAATTCCTTCATATATCGGAAGTATTGGGCAGTTCGACCGAAAACGTTGTTTGGTAAGTTGAATTTAGATTGCACAGCCTGTACCACTCACATTAGACGTCGCTCTACTCTAGTGTGACTTCACTCAAGAGTAAGCTATTATTGTGGGGCGTGAGCTTGACTCGACTGGACACGGGACTTCCATTAAATGATTTTCAAAAAGTGTGAAGCTCGATCGCATGTTCTGTTGACACTGCCTAGTGCAGAATAATGTAGCCGGTGTTAGATTTGACAGCTAGGTCTGATTCGGTAAAGAGGTAGCGAAAACTAACACTTGAAAACACTAACACCAAACCTAACACTTCACTAACACTTCTTACACAAACACCAGTATTAGCAATAAATAGATCACACCTGACCACCGTTAAAAACGAATTCCTGTACACAATGAAACCTGAAAGATCTTTGATTCCTATGTTTTTAAACCTGGTAGGTTTTAATTCCTATGTCAACAATAATATTTATATTATTCAAACAGATATCAGCCCACCATGCTTTCTATCAGGCTATACGGAATATTTCAAGAGGAATACTGCTCTAGCTGAATCCTTCCATCAAAATGAAGAAAAAAGTTTTCTTGTAGATCACGTCGATTACGTCTTGGAGACTCCAGTTAAGGAGTATTATACCCGGTTTCTGAGTTATTCATTGAGTTTAATGGATCATTAACTCACAGCTGGAGCAATGGATTAATGATCCATTAAACTTAATGAACAACTCAGAAACAGGGCATAAGACTAGTCAGATTAACAATTATAGAATCTTATACACTAGTTACCATAATTATTACTATATCAATAGTTGAGGTGAGGCTTAATTTTGATGTGAAAGGAACTTTTGTACACTATAAAAAGCTTTGTCAACTAAATATTTTTCCAATTATTTTTTAAATACAGTATTTCAATATTTTGAAGACTTTTTAAAAAATGCGGTAGCTTGTTAACTTATAAACATATATACGGAAACGCTTCATTACAAAAATGAAGAAAACTAGCGATACAGTTAATCTTATTTATTTATTATGACAAATTTACAACGAATGTGAAGGTGCAACAGACTCAAGCCCAAAAGATATTATTATTCTACTCAAAGTTCTCTAAGGCCTTAATTTAGATGATACGTTGAATGGTAAAATTAGATAATGAGTTAAATAGATTTAATCGAGTAAAATCAAGTAAAACAAGTTAGATGTCCTCAAATTAATACTATAGTTATTGAAAGATATTTAAAAAATACTCAAAAATAAATTTATACCTTTTTTTTAGTTTGAAGCTGATTTACTCGCTTATTTGTCAATAGACCAATATTTTTTGTAGGGATTGGAACTTGTAGGAATTGCAATTTTTAAAATATCCAATAGCCGATAATGTGACCAAAGTTCATAAATCAGGTTTCTATTGGATCAAAACGATCAACACGATAACCTAAAATTTCGATTTTTTAATTGGAAATTTGTAAAGAAAGCAGTAGTGGGCTGTGCCTGTTGTATCTTTACTTGATTGTGTTTTGTAATGAATAGATAAATAAATAAATAAACAAGAAAGCAACCGTGCCAAATCAGTGAGTTTCGACCAATTGAACCAGATTTTATGAATAAATTCAGGGTGTGTTTTTGGCTATCGGCTGATTCATTATTTCATCCTCAGAATTGAATTGTCTACAGTTCACGATGGAAAAAATATCGCTTCATTGAAAAATAACAAAGCTAAACCTAAAAAAACGTGTTTTTATATCCATTTCTTCTAAATATCTCAATAATTATTATAGTAACAGATTTGTGACATGCTTTATTCGGGTTTTCCTGTATTTAATTCATAAATTAATTTGAAGAATAGTAAAAATTGGTGGAGAGTACAATATGAACAAGAGGTACAAGTTACATGTATATCATTCATGTGTTATAATTTTATATCATTCTATGTGTTATCATTCACCTCATTTGCCACGCACAAGTCTCGGACTCATGTGGGCATCATCAGCAATAAAAAACCATTATACGAACTCCATTAAATTAATCAATAAAACTTTGTTTCATGAATTTTTCATTCATCTCTTTTCCGGGTGTGAATTATATTTGGAAAATATCTATTATTACTAACCCTCAATAACATCTACTCTTTATTGATAACAGTTCACAGCAATAATAATATGTCGATAGTAACAATAATAATAGGAATAACCCTTTACTAATGCGATGATCATCAATATTCATCACATACCAATAGGGATCGTTCGATTTGAATTGCAAATAGGAATGCGTGCCAGATGCAACGGGAATGAATACGTGTGAGCGGTGAAGGGTAGAGACAGAACCGAGTATGAAGATATTTGAGGAGAGCAGTTATAGATCGGTGGATAGGTGATGGTAGAAATAAAGAAAGAGAGAGGGTGTGTGTGTGTGTGAGAGAGAAAGAGTGAGAGAAATATAGCGCTAGAGGCATGGGGTATGGAATGAGAGGTGTAATAAATTTTTTGGAGAGGGGTGAGTTGGGAAAAAGAAGAGGAGCGTTCACGTTAGAAAATTTTGTAAATTACAAGTTGAGTACTCGTATTACAAGCTTGTATTTTCTAAAGCAACAGGCCTCAATCGGCTAATAGATTAACGAAAGAAAATTAAATTCAACCACCGCACGATGACGTCATCTTAGGGAGCTCAATAGGGAAGTCGTTGCACTGGCTCCGTCAAATGACGTCATCTCACGGTGGTCAAATTTTTTTTTTGGTTCAACTGGCCGATAAACAGAAAGTATTCAAAGTGGAGTTTTTTAAATAAGTTTATTGAATGAATTTAAATTTTCAGGCATTAATAAATATGTGTCTAATAAGTGATTCTTTGCACATGTAAATAAACGTTTCTGTAGATAGTAGTTTTGTTGAATTAAATAATTATGATGGCTTCTGCAAAGTTTCATCCCATAAATAGTATCGACAACAAATCCAGACACTATTGAAATGGAAACTGGCTACATCAAGTCTGTAGTATTTTAAGTGCACTGCTTTGATAACAAGTCGTTTTTTCTATAGCAGAAAATCAAGCATGAAATTGATGCATTTAGTACTGAGCGAAGCAGCCATTTTGAGCACTAGTAGGCTAATTTGGAGGACCCTGGCGAGAATCCCATCGACTTTTGTTAGGGGGGTGGGAGGGGGAGAGGGGGGCAGACGAGGGGGAGGGAGGGGGCTCATCAATTATTCATGTTATTGATTTTTTGAGCTGTTTGACCTCATTAATTATTCAAGCATGGCCAACATATGTAAAAATACAAGTAATTTGTGTATTTTGTACTAATAATAATCAATATTTGGGAACGAATTTAGAACGTTTTTTACCATTTGATTACTTTCTGATGTGTGTGACGTAACGACCACTCTGTATTATCCATCCAATATAGGATAGTATGAGGAAGTGAGAGAGCTGTAATTAAGAGTGACGAAGGGATTGAATAAGAGAGAGAGAGAGAGAGGCATGAGAGAGAAGATGGGTATGAGCAGCAGCCAACTATCCATGGATGGGGTTTAGAATGCAATTAGTGTGGAATGCGGAATGCGTTATTTGTGGGGAGTGGAGAGATGGCTGGCTCGATCACAGCCAGCCTCCATGATCGCATGCCTCCATCAGTGCTGTGGAGCTGGTGTGGTGGCTTATGGGAGGCCGAACAAGGTATTTGCAGGCTGCGGTCTGTTTTAGTGGCAGACGGGCTTGATGCTCTGATCTGACCTTCGATGCCCTCCACCCCTCACCACCCATTTTCAGCCCATCATGAATCATTCACATATTGTCCTCCTAATAAATTTATTAGGGTGGAGGAGAACTGAGAAGGATTAAGGCCGATTTACACTTATCGGGAACAGCAAGGCAAGGACTCGGCAATGTCTCGACCAATCAAGGCATTGATGGCATCATGAAGCCATGTTTTGATTTGTCTAGACATTGCCGAGTCCTTACCTTGCTGTGCCAGTGTGAATCGGCCTTTAATGGGTCATGATAAGAACAAAACAATAGTGATAAAGAATAAACCAGTACAACACAGTGAGACTTGACTTGGGAATCATTAAAAAACAACAAAAAACTAGAAACTTGAAAAAAGGACTTTATAGGAGTTGATGGGAGTTGAAAACCGTTGACAGAACAAGAATTTGCCAAGATTTGTACCTGATCCACCCTCCAACCTATTACTAGATGCTTCTTGTCAACTAATAGGAGCAATACTGCTAAAAATGGTGACAGAATTATTCCCACATACTTGGACATCCATACATTAAAAGTACATGCATTTATGGTGTTGGAAACGAATGCTTAAGATGAAAAGGACCAACAGAATAACGAATGATGAGGTTAAAAGTAGATGATAAACGATATCTTCTGAATCTTCTGGAGGTCAGACGACATTATTGGATTGGAAAGATAATAATAAACAACAAATTATCATTGAGCATACATGAAGGAACCATATACAGATGCAGGGATCGTGAAAACCCCAGCTACAATACCTTGAACCAATAACCAATGGGTCTGAAAGCTATGTGAACTGGGAGAGAATAGCTTTGGACAGATTAAGATGGAGAGCTGCTACCAATCAAACGATTGAAGTAAAAGGAGAGGTCACATATTGAATAAATTAATATTGAAATTAGCTTTAAAAATGAATGTATATTATTTGCAGCAATCATGATGACGCAGTATGCCATATTAACCCTTCAACCTATTACAAGACGCTTCTTGTAAACCAATAGGAGCAATTGTTAAGAATGGTAACAGCCAATAATAATGCAGCACGTGGGTTTGACATTTTAACCAATCAAAACCGGTTTTCTGTCACCCAATAAGAGCTCTACTCCAAAATGGTGACAGAGTAGTAGTAGCAGTAGTATTAGTGGAGATCTGACATGCGCAAGACAAATTCGAACAACTGCCAAGAATCAATTGACAAACTAAAAGAAACTCTTCAATGAACCTATTAGTAGGGGTTATCGAGAATACTGCCGCGACCAATCAGAAGACAGGGGGGCGTGGCCACCCCCCTTCCCCCTCCCCCAGGTCAGACATTTTGTAAACACCCACCCTTCCCCCTGTCGCAGTCAGCCATTTTGTTTTTTAAGGTCACATACCCCCTTCCCTATGTGTCCCCACTTTATTCCCAATAGATTAAAGGGGGACCCCCTGCAAGCACCAATGAGAGAGGACCTATCCCCCCTGACCCCACCTCTCACAGAAGGTTCCCAATAAATATAGAACATACAGCTTTATATCTATATATACATGCTTGCAATTATATATCTATATATACCTGCTTGCAATTACTATATCTATATTTGCAATAGCATCAGCCCCCGCCGCCAGATTTAGCTATTAATTGAGGCTGCACACCTGCTACCTCCTGCTGTGATTCTCAAAGCCCTCTCTTTCGCACGTGCAGTGTTAATATACCCCCCTGCCCCCCACCCACCGATTTAGCTATTAATAACACTTCCGCCCCCTGCTGCGAAAAAAAAAAAAAAAAAAAAAAAAAAAAAAAACTATTTCATAACGTTTAAAAGCAGAGCACGTGCACAAGTTTTATGTGTGTGTGTGAGAGAGACGTGCTCTCAGGTCATTAACCTTAGAATTTAACGGTCGCAACACGTGCCTAGCAGGTGGGGGGCTGTACACAGAAATAGAATAGTTCTACAGTCCTCGATTCCTAGATTGATAGCGTTGTAATAGGCGTTCTTGTTGGGGAGGTAAAAACAAACTACTATCATATTTTATCGTCGGCTCATCCATCCCAATAAGCCGAAGAAATTCGCTGACAGTATGTTCTGGCAATAGTCCTCATCCCTCCAACTCTTTATAATCAAACGTTCTGGCAGCCATTACACATTTTTCTATCAAATAATAGGCATATCTATACATCAGATCATTTAAATGCCTCTTGAAATCTCGATTATTATGCACATAATCCATTAATAGGTCCTGTGATATTTTTACAGCTGTGTTAAGTTGTTCATATGAGATGAATCCTGCTTTTTCAATTATAAACTCTTTTTTAGTGAGTAAATTTTCCCTATTGAATTCATCTCGAGTGAGTAGTTTATCTCTTTCTGCCTTTGCCACTTTGCTAATAATTTTCATCTCATTATTGAGGGTATGTCTACTCACCAGCACACTAGCCTTCTCCTGCTCAAATTCTCTCCTAGTTAAAACAACCTGTTCTAAATCATGCATGCGTTTTTCCAACACATTGTTAATTATACTTAATCCACTATTGAGATTTTCAAACGACACAAGTTGGCTTCTTTCATTGTTAAATTCTGTTCTAGTTAAAACAGCTTTCTTCAACTCACTCAATTCAAATTTCAACTTGTCAAAATTCGCTACTAATTTTTTTAACTCCTCTAATTGCTTCGCATGCGGACGATGCATTCGTCCGAATCGATCGGTGTTCATTGTTCGAATGTCGAAATTAATTATCAACACCTCGGTACACCCGCTTTAGCGGAGAGGCTCCGATTTGTGTTGGTTGTCAAGAAGGAACAGCACTGACATCACCACCCCAGCTCGTGTCTTTAGTCGGCTATTCTCACTTTACACGATGTTTCGCAGAGGGGTGAGGGGGCGCCCACTCCGCATTTCTTCTAACATACTCTTTCGCAACAGCCGGTTTCACCCAGCCTCATCTCTCTCATATTTCTTTCTCTCCTCTTTCGCTCTACCGAACAGCTTCCTGCCAACACGGCCTGTCCTCGCTTTTTTACTGTATAAAGTTAGCTTCTCGCAGTTCTTGTAATATCGAATCGATTTCAATATCGTGAGCTGAATTTCCTGCATTTTTTGAACCCATTAAAATAAATAACCGTTCGACTAGTTCGTTAACATCATCCCAGAATATGTAGTTTCTATCACGTGATTTATTTCTAACAAAATTCAATAATCCCTTCCCATACTTTGAACGTTTTTTGGGTGGAAAAAGTTTCTGTATAATTTGAGATTTTTTACCAGAATTGCGAATTACGTAACCCTGGTTATTAATATGTACAGATGTCAGTGATAATATTTTTTTATATTTCGCCAAATCTTTGTTATTGTAGAGATTTGAATTTGGTCTACTGTTAAACAATAGCTCCAACAAACCATGAGTCATTCTAAACCTTTGTTTGCCGACAGTTATAAAAACATCATCAAAACTTACGGGCTCATCGCCGATAAAATATAAATTTTGTTTATGATCAAAACGTATACCATAAGGAATAGAATTATCTAATTTCTCGTTATGAAACACACCTAAATAGTTGTCTAAAATTTCTTCTATTCGAGTGCGACGGTTAGTAATATTCAAAGTCGAATCAAAGAAAGCAGATTTATCATTAGCAGAAATATTTACATCTTCCTCCCCATCCTCCTCCTTCTCCTCCACCTCCTCCTCCTCCTCCTTCTCCTTCTCCGTTACCAACGGTTCAACCTTGTGTTCTTTTTCGCGCTTTACTGTTTCATTGGCAGAGATTGTGCTCTTTTTGAGTTCAATTAATGGAGTAATTATTGGTTCCAACCTTTTACGATTAAATTCTTCACTCTGTGTTTGAAAACCCAATAAATTTCTGTGTTTTTCAATAATAGTTTTTCTCAATTTTTTTATTCTATCTATTAAACTGCTTCTCTCCCCAACAGATGATGCTGCGGTAGGAGCAGCACGACCGCGTTTCTTACGCATATTAACTTTCTCCATTAATGCCGCGACGTTGAATGACAAAAAAACGTGCAAACACCGAAGTTACCTCATTGCAAAGGAATCTTTATGAATTTATCCAATTGCTCTCTGTATCTTCCATTTTCAGCCTTACATTCAGTAAAAATAGAAACAAATTTGTGAGCACCTTTTGACCACACCTCCCAACATAGTTTTCTAAACTCACTGAAACTCATATCTTCCCCTACAAAATCCCTATAAATTAATTTCAAATTTAATTGATCAAGTTTAAAAATAATTAGCATGTTTGCGTTATCTCGGATGTGATGTTTTTTAATAGATCCGTAACTTTGTACCAAGTAGGCTGTGTCAATTTCGCGATGTCTACCCATCGTGAAAAATTCACGAATTTGAGGTACATTGCTTAATTGTAAATCATCAAAAATGACAAGAGAGTTTCTCTCAACTTTGTTGGGATGAGGTATCGATTCTACATTGTCTGATAAATGAAAAGTAACACATTTTATCTTTGAAAACACCTTTTTCAAAAATTCATATTTATCTTGATATAATGACTTACTGTATACATATAAATGTTTAAACTTTAATCCATTTTTATTGAAAATCAAATTCAATAACGTATTTGTCTTACCACTGTTGGATCTTCCAATCAGGATAATGCGTGCATTATGCGGTAATAAACTACCATTTTTACTCTTGCCAATGTTCGGTTTACCTGTAATAACCTCATCAAAATTGATGATGGGTATGGTCGTATCCTTTACCATTGTATCACTATGATAGCCAATGGATAACTGAATAAAACACATGCTTCAACATATTATATCAATTTATTGATAATATTTTTCAGTTCTTTTCCAATATACAACATTTCGCTTATTTACAATATAATACATAGTATTTACAATATAATACATAGTATTTACAATACAGTTCTTAACCTAGTAAATTCTTTCTCTCGATCCATGTAGGTTCGCTGAAACCTAACCATTTAACCAATATTTTATCTTTATTTTTCCTTATAATTTTCTCTACTAAATAAACTTTCTGCTCCTCCTCATCCAGCTTTGTTTTTTTCATTTCTTCTTCGTAGAAACGGCCAGAAATTATTTCCCCTTTCAAATCACGCAAGATGTAAGTAGGTGGCTTAGTCGGATAGACTGAATGAATTATAAATAATTCCCCACTCCAATTAATATTATACGATTTGTCGAAAACCTGTCTGTACTTACTAATGCGTACAACATCGCCCAATTTAAATTTCGGTTTTATTCGTTTAGATTTCAAACGTAAGTTCTCATTGGCCGCCTTATTAAGCGATGCTATTATATGATTTCGATGTTTTTTGCGAACATCAGATGGTCGCATTTGAATTGTTCTGTGGAAAGCATTATTATACTCTTTAACCAATGTTGGTAATGCTCCTACCCATCGTTTTGTTCCATGCTGCGTTAAATATTTATAGATTTTTGATTTAATAGTTCTAATAAAACGTTCGACTATTGCAGCCTTTTTCTCACTAAAAACATGGTAATGTTTAATATTATACCTATCCAATAATGCTTTTACTTTTGTATTAAAAAATTCGGTACCTTGGTCTGTCTGAAAAAATTTAACATTTTTATTTTTACGAATAATTGGTTCAAGTGCAGCATACACAGAGCCAGCACTTTTGGATTTTATTGGCACACAATAAGCATATTTAGAAAAACAGTTAATTACAGCTAAAATAAAAGTAAAATTTGAATTATCTCTCGCCAGCGAGCTCATATCAATCAAATCTGCCTGAAGCAGATCCACCTCACTTTTAATCTCATATTTTCTCCTATTAAAATGTACTCTTGGCACAGAATGCAATTCTTGTGCTAATCTATGTCTAAGTTCATTCATTTTTGTCGACATCACACACGCGCGATTGTATCTCAACTGCCTCGGCACGCGTCGTCGCGTAGGTAATTTATTTTTAGCCACCCTCTTTTTTGTAAAACAACACTCCTCCTTCCTTCTCCACTACTCACTCGCTGCTGCGCACTCGGAGAGGAAGGTTCTACTCACTTCTTCACCACCTCCTTCTCCCCCTCCTTCTCCTTCTTCTTCTTCTTCTTCTTCTCCTTCTTCAACTTGGGGGATTCTATAATGGCCCCATGCCAAGGTATGAATCCCATCCGGGGCAATATACCTTTTATCATCATAGCATGAGAGCGCTGTTTTTGCACATTCTATTTGATAAATTTTATGCGAAAAACTCCTAATCATATTGAAACGCTCGTAGTGTCGGATCCTTTCAAATAAACACTTCTTGTATAGATCAAACGATAAGCACCTGTCTTTAATTTGACGTTTCACACCTTTAGCAGTATTTTTTGTAATTTCATCCACATCGTCCATATATTTGAAGGAATACAATTTGGGGCGGAGACCGACAAACTGTGTAATTATCTTTGAATTTGCTTCATCCTTAAATTTCCCAACCACTTTTTTATTTACAAGACTATAACATTTGTGAGTGGTTGGGTAATCAGATGTGTCAAACCACGTCAAATTATTCCTAATATCCTGGTACACATCCTTTGTTTTCAATTCATACATCAGGCTATCCGTATCCGACATTAATAGATTCACATTTTCAGGACGATATATGTTCAAAATCTTGTTGTAGTGGAAATCAAACATTAGGTGTTTACTCAATTCCAAAATGGTGAATCCTGCAAAGATGGGTTTTTTCAAGCTGATTTCAATCTTTCTTAGAAACACCCCGATTACATGCTTGTTATAAATAACCCATCGCTTGACCAGAGGTTTCGAAATTAATTTGTCTAATTTTTTTTCGTCGGTAACAAGCTCTACTTGGGTGTGGTTTCTATCACACTGCAATGTTTTCCCATAGATTATATTACTCAACGCCTTGAAATTTTGAATTTCAAACTTATTTTTTGCGTTTCTCCTACACTCTGTGTTGAAATCAATGTAGGGTTTCAACCATCGTGATTGCATGAACCTCACCACGCGATGAATACATTTAAGCCTCATTCCCAATTCTACATACAATTTTAAATTCCTATAATGTAAAACATATTTCGTGCGGTCATAGAGGGTGGCCAAAAGTTTTGTTGTTAATATTTGTCCCTCATGTTTCTGGTAGTCAGACAATAGATGGTGAGGTGCTTCTTCTTTTGTAGGCGCTAGCGGAAAATGATTGTGTAAATCGTGAAGCGATTTAGGATATTCGAGATCACACTCGATAACGTAGCCGAACTCTGAATCCACCGGCAAGTTTAGAAATTCAACTTGCGCAATTTCATCTTGTGATAGAAATTTGAAATTTCCGTCTGGGAGTGGTTCGCACATTGCGTACCCATATAAATTACAAGCGTCCAAATATAAAATATAGCTCGTCGGTTTGCTTTCATCGTATTTCTCATGCATAAAAGGATTATTGGCTTCGGCAAATCTGTGTGGTATAACAGATAACCCACCTCGTACATTCTGTTCAAACATTAAGTGCATATCCACATCTGTAATCAGTCCGAGCTCGACTTTTGTATAATACAACATACAATTCCACGAGAAATGTGCCAGAGACAAAAAATGGGTTACATCTAATCCGTATTTTTCAAACATTGATGATCTCATATCCTCAAAAACGTCACACAAAAGGAGTGTATCACAAAGTAGATACAAATCATGATATTGTCCGAGGTTTTCAATGTCACACGCTCTCCAAACATTCTGTGCATGCGCGTACTCCCTTTCTTCTAAAGGCGAATCTGACAAGTCGTTGTAAAATGCCTCAATTGGCGGTAGGTTGACTTCTTCAAATTTCTCTGGCGAATCGAAATATGTGTATGGATACACTCCCTTTTTAACTAAAAGCCTCAGTTGTTCGGGTGTCTTGAACAGTGTATGCATTCTCCTGAATTTCGATTCCAATCTTCCATCTTCTGACAAATTTTTAACAAGACTATCCAAAGAGGCATTCATAAATTTCAGGCTATCTAGAAACTTGATTCGTCCCACGCTGATTGTCATAAACTTTTCCGACGAATTGGCAATGCATTGTATTGGTTTTTTGCATTTACCTAAAGCCTGTACGATATGATGGCTGTCATATCCCGTGAAGTTGTGCATGAAACAGGGTATGAAATTAGGCGCCTTTCCATTCAAATTGCACGACTGATGTGCGGCACAAATATATGAACCTGTTTCGTGCGAGTGATGCCTACACTTGATGTCGCCAATCAAGAAATCCTTCCCACACAGCCCGCATTTTTCCGCACTATTAAAATCTCTTTGTTGCGCTTCACTCAACCGAATCATAGGTATTTCTCTTTTCATGTCCTCGTAAAGCACTTCACCCACACTTGTAATTTCATCTAGAAATTTTTCCACAATCTTATCGGCAATATCTCGCGACCGATAGATACGTGGTCCATGACAAATTTCGCCATCGATATTGAGTACGACAAAACAGTATCTGCATGGAACGTGTCGAGTTGCCTTTTTTGTAAAGCTTCCAGTGATGGGCACATCATCAACTTCTTCTTCTTCTTCTTCTTCCCCACTCTTTATTGGCACAATAAACGACTCAAAATCGGCATAAATAACATATTTCGGTTTCAAGGTATACGTGTAATTTGTAAATTTCAGTTTCTCATCTGCCTTGGGAAGTGTTGTTCTCTGTGCAGCAAATTTTGAACACTGCTCTTTGTGTTTTTCCAAATTTAGTTTTCCATCCACGTTCAACGATTTCTTTGTTGTGAAGCGATGGAAACAGAATTCACAAACATGTACCTCCCCATTATGTTTTGATAAACGACTCAAAAGCCGAGACAACCCGTTTTTCCCGTTTGCGGTGTTGATGAGACAAAAATGTGATTTTCGGGGATAAGTTTCGCTTGTTAGCAACAAAAGATTAATTTGGTGAGTACGCTCTCTGTGTATGCTACACCTGTAAGGGAAAAATTTTCCATTGTCGTACGCAATTACATTTATGGATATATCAGGATTTAAAGCTTCAAATTTCTTAATGTCCTGCAAAGTAGCAGGAAAGTTGACCCCGTTTGTGTTGACTGTGTGAGCAAACTTGCTCAAATATTCAACACTCATATGTGTATTTCGCCGATAATGGAAATAAGCAAGAATTGACCACAATAGGCATTTCTCGTCATTGAAATTTTTTATGTTAATCACACACTTTTTCCTTACAATAAAATCGGGAGTCTCTACAAAGGAAGATGAAGATGTATAAATCGGATTATACCTAATTACGTTGAGATCCAGCGAATGGATCCTATTTATTACCCAACCACTGCCAAATCTAACAAAATTTTCAAAAGAAGATAAAATTTTCCCAATAGCTAACACAAAATCCCTATTCCATTCATTCAAATTCTCACATACATTTACACTAATTGCCGAGTAGCTGTGAAAGTTCACAGTTGCTGAAATTTGTTCACTTTCCTCGGGTTGCACAACAAGTTTTTGTAAAATCACATTTAAAACAATGAACCACTTTACATTTCCGTTGAACCGCTGCGACTCGTCGACGATAAGCTGCAGCACCTCCTCCCTGCTTGATTCCAGCGTAGATTTGATGTCACGTTCCTCCTCCAGATACGTGAATCTGTATCTAGCTGCGCTGCCGTTCAAACCCTGAATCTTCTCCGTCGTATGAGCCATTGTGAAATCGTTCTGCTCTCTAAAACAAAAAGTTAGTAGCAGATTAGAAGTTGATCACCACGGACTATTCTAAATTACGAATGATTGACTTTCAAAGGAAGCGATTCCACTGTGTTCTCCAACTGAAAGGTTAAAAAAGATTATGAGTGTGAAACAGATTATATCTATGGATATAAACGTGGCGGTAGACGAGGAAGAAGAAGAAAAGTTTATTAAAAATAAATCCTCGTTCGAAAAACAATTAATACATAAATTACGCTTCCACCGTTATGAGTGCTATGGAAGAGAATATGGACACTATTGCATGTGTATAAATCCTGCACTCAATGAACCATTACACCAATTTATTGGAGAATGTAATTCAGATACTTGTTTTTATCGAATAATGCAATTACATATTGCAGATAACCATCACGAATCGTGTAATGGCGTCTATCATACATTTAATATGTGTAACAACAAAATTGATAAATTTTTGTGTAATTCATCCAGAAAATTTCGGTGTGGGAAAAATTGTAAATTATTTCAAACACTCAAGTGTGTTGGTAAAACTAAGTAGGAATACTGAACGTAAGTTTACTCCTCCAATGTACAACAATCGGCAGCAGAATTAGTTGAATGGAGATGCTCGCATGCAATGTGTTTTCTGCAGAATAATAGTTTCTACCGAGAAAAATAATTCGAAATAATGCGCAGTCAATAATCGCTACTTACATTGTAAAAGGGTGATGGCAAATGATGAACTCTCTCTCTCTAAGATGTCTGCTCTCTCTCAGATGTGTGCTCTCTCTCAGATGTGCGCTCTCTCTCAGATGTATCCTCTCACTCAGATGTGTGCTCTCTTACACTCCGCTGGTACAACTGATCTAAAACAAACAAGTTAGTAGTGGATTAGAAGTTGATCAGCACACTATGGATCAATCACACGTTTTAATGTACGAAAGATTGAGGTTGTTGAGTTTTGATGAGAGATGGAAAAAATTCGAATCTCCCCTTTTATCGCCTAAACATTTAGCTAAACTGGGATTTGTATTCAAGACGCCACCAGACTCAGTGCAGTGCGTGTTTTGTTTAGTTGGTTTGGAAAAATGGCTAATAACAGACGATCCCGAAAAAGAACATGAAAAACATAGTCCGAATTGTGGGTGGAGGAGAATGCATAATATTTCTATCGAAAATGAAAATTTTAATAATCTTCGCGATTACGACCAGCGAATAAAGACATTTTATCAAAGATCAAAGCCCCACTGGTCAAACTCATTTAATAAGAGGATATTGGTTTTTAAAAGAAATGCTGAATATTTCGCGAGTAATGGATTTTTTCTACATAAAACGGGTTATTTGCAATGTGTATATTGTAAAGTAATTATTGCAGATTCGAAAAAACTGTGTCATGCATCATTTTGTATATATAATAAGAACAGTCTTAAAGGAGAAGGAGGAGAAGGAGGAGAAGGAGAAGGAGGAGAAGGAGAAGGAGGAGAAGGAGAAGGAGGAGAAGGAGAAGGAGGAGGAGAAGGAGAAGGAGAAGGAGAAGGAGGAGAAGGAGGAGAAGGAGGAGAAGGAGGAGGAGAAGGAGAAGGAGGAGGAGGAGGAGGAGAATTAATTGAAAAAGTAAACAAACCTGCACGAGAAGGAAGCCGAGGAATCACTTGCGCTCTGTTGTAGACTTGAAACGTCTCTAGTTGGAACTGAAACATACAAAATAGGGAAAATGGATCAGATTGATGTTTAAAAATTTGGATTATGCACACTTATTATCAGATTATGGAGGTGACGTCTGCATTAAGGTGTGAGAAGATTTATTGTAAATATTATTGAACAATTACTATTTCTATTACAATTGCTCCAATTTAATATGCAAGATTTTTTGCACTAACAGTATTTACCCAAAAACTTGTAAAAATGCGTGATTGGGTTGAAGATAATTTTTATGAGTTTGATTATTTTGTGGCTTTATTTCGAGTTTGTTATAATTGATTAATGTAAATAAAGATTTGAATTATTATTGCTCACCTTTGTTTCAAACTGATGTGATGCTTTCAAAATGATCACTCTTCTTGTTGTGCCGTTCAAAAACGCAAATGCTCTTTTATCGCTGTGCGCGGATAGCTAAAGTTCAAACTGTTGTGACGCTTTCAAACTGATAAAGATGATCGCACTTTTTTGATCCGATAACTATGACGTTCAAAACGCGAATGATCTTTTAGCGGTGTGCGCGGCAATCTAAAAAAAAAAAGGATTGCGGGATGCGATGAGCATTCCTCTTTGGAGTAGGTAAGCACCTAAAAGAAGGAAGCTCGCAGGAAGCTCTCGCTGGCACGCGCTCGCTTCTCCCCCTCAACACGGTGTTCTATTTTTATCAGTATGTTTGTATCTGTCAACATGGAATGTGCTTTGGCGATGCGGCACGTGTGGAAAACGATAGTACTATTTATATTTCTATTATGCTGTCTAAACACCGTACTACTTTTAAATAAAGATAAATCGTGCAATCTGCATGAGAAACGAAATGATACGCAATTTCTTTTCAATTCCTTTGGATCGTCAACTTCACTGAGAAATCATACTTTATTCAATATTAAATCTTGCGTTAATTCGTATTATAAAACACCAATTTCCTTTGAAATTGGGTTGATACATTGGTATAAATTTATGGTTGATGAGCTAGAAACAGTTTGTAATTTCTACAAATACTATAGCGTTCTTGCAAATTGTGCCGAGACTTTTAATGAAAAATCGAATTTTCTTTTGAAGAAAACTAATCAATTATGTAGTAGTAGTAGTAGTAATTACAGTTCAGTTTATGTTTAACCTTTAAAGGATGAACACTGTTAAGAAAAGGCGCCGCACTGTTCGTAAGCGTGGTAGAGGTATTTTATCAAAAATTGGCGATGTATTGGGTACAGTGATAAATAAGGGGGTGGATAACCTCAATTTCGAGGCTCATCTACCTAATTATTCGTATTGCGGACCTGGTACAAGGTTAAGGTCAAGGTTAGCACGTGGAGACAAACCTATAAACCGTCTTGATGATTTATGTAAGACGCACGACATAGTTTACTCCCGAGCGTCTGATAACAAGACGCGGGCGGAGGCTGACAGGCACTTGGCAGATGGAGCTTGGGAAATTTTCAAGGACCCAAAAACGGGGTTATCTGAGAGGGCATATTCTTATCTTGTTACAAACATTATGAAAGCGAAATCCGCATTTGGTGGCGGTTTGAGAAAACGAAAAACGAGGGGAGTTAGAAAAACACATAGTGATAGTATTAGGCAAAAGGCGATCAATAGGTTAAAAAATCATATTGCTGGTCGCGGTTTTTATCTGAAACCATATCCAACAGGCGGAAGAATACTAGTACCTCCCACCCAATACGGTGTAACACTATTTCCTAAGGTTAAAAAGAAGCAAGGAGGAAAAAAGCAGAGGAAAAGACAGAGAAAAACGCAAAGATGAACGGCCCGCTGTCAAACTATGACCTGATAAAATGGTGCAAATTATTAGATATTCCACTAAGGGGCATATATATGATTGATACACTTCCGAGTAAAATTCGAAATAATGAGCTCGCAATTGTTAATTTAGACAAACAGATTGGAATGGGAACACATTGGACTGCATATATTAAACGAGGGAAAAATGTGTATTATTTTGATCCGATCGGTGACTTGCAACCGCCACGCGAATTGGCAAAATATTGGGAAAAAGAAAATAATGTAAAAATATTCTATAATACCAACCAATTGCAGCGGGTAAACACAGACATTTGTGGGCACCTAGTGATTTTGTTTCTTGCTAACCAGTTGTAATTTTACGCTTGTGTTGAAAGCATTAGCTGAGTGAGTGATGGCTGTTATTACACTAACCTCAAAAACAAGTAATCTATATGAGAATTTAAACCACGCTCTGGAATTGGATAAAAATCGCGAATGGGAAATTGGATTGGTTAACTTGTGGACGTTTAATAGTATACCGAATATAATAAGGGGGAAAAATTCCAGTTTTAAATATGGAGATAAACTGGTGAATCTTGATACAGGATCGTACGAAATTGATAATATAATAAGCGCTATAAAGTTGAAATTGAACTTGAGCGATGAGAGTCTTGTTATACAACCGAATAATAACACTATGAAAGTTGGAATTTATTCCGATAAACCAGTAGATTTAACTTTTGACGATTCAATTGGTAAGACACTCGGGTTTGATAAACTTCTACTCGAAGCAAATACATGGCATTATTCAAATCATTTAGTCTCAATCAGTCATATTAATACAATCGTGGTGTCGTGTAATTTAGCATGTGGAAGCTTCGCTAACGGAGATGAAAAGCATATTATTTACGAATTTCTGCCGAGGGTACCGCCCGGTTATTTGATTAATGGACGCCCGCAGAAATTATATATGTACCTCTCAATACGCGCAGAATTCAGTTTATTAATGTGACGGTAACCGATCAAGACGGATCACTTATCGATTTTCGAGGGGATAGTATAACTGTGAGGTTACATATTCGTGAGAAAAGTTAGAAGATGGGTTTTATTGTATTCAATGCCGTACCTAAGCGTCGAGATGAGAACAGAGAAAGCGTCAGTAGGAGTTTAAGCTCAGTAGCGTTAACACCTATGTTAACGCCGAAAAACAGATTAACAGCTAAAAACGCGAGAATACTAGAAAAATTGGGATTTATAGTTAATTGGAAAAATGTCGGGAGCCGCAATAAGTGAAATTCTAGATGTCGATAGTCAAATTCAATTTTACTCTGATATTACTAAGTACGAATTTCACACGCACACAACATATTCTGGACAGAAACTAGGTAATTCGGATGAAGTAAGGCTTCCTGTAAATCAGCAGGATATATACACACTGCCTTGTAAATCCTTTCTATTTATTGAGGGGAGTGTTAAATGTACAAAGCCTGGTGCGAAACCCGAGGATCCGCCAGTGCATGCCGAATATAAACTTGTCAGCAACGTGGTAGGCCATCTGTTTGATGAGATACGTTATGAATTGGCGGGACAGCAAGTAGCGAAATCGAGACTTGTCGGAATTACGTCTACAATTAAAGGATTGCTTTTGAAAAATGTTTTCGATACAAATACATACCAATTGGCAGGATTTGATAGAGATGGATATAAGTTGACGGATAATAAATTCATTTTTTGCGTACCGCTGAAACTTTTGTTACCATTTTTCGAAGATTTTCAACGAATAATTTTAAACTTGAAACAAGAGCTTGTATTATTGAGAAGTGCGTCGGATCTAAACTGCGTTGAATCGGCTACAGGAACAAATGTTTCTTTAACAATTGATAAACTACAGTGGAAAATTCCGTACATCCATTTGGAAGATCACGTAAGGTTGAAATTTTTGAAATTACTCGATTCTGATCGCCCTTTAAAACTTGCGTTTAGAAGATGGGAGATTCACGAATTTCCAAACATGGCCACATCGAGAATTCATTCGTGGGCGATAAAAACATCATCGCATTTAGATGTTCCACGCTATGTAATTTTAGCCTTTCAAACGGCTCGGAAAAATGCTATTAATAAATCAATGTCTGATTTTGATTCGTGCGAGTTGTATAACGTTAAATTATTTCTAAACAGTCAATATTATCCCTATGATAATTTGTTGGGGAATAAGCAGATAATGTATCGTATGTTTTTAGATTTCGCGCCGAGTTACTATAACCGCTCTATAAATGCAGAGCATGGGAACGCTATTGATTTTAAAGCGTTTTGCGAAAAATCACCAATAATTGTGATTGACTGTTCACACCAATCTGATCATTTGAAAACATCCACAGATATAAGATTAGATATGGAATTTAGTAAAGAACTACCAAACTCGACTTCGGCATATTGTATTCTTATAAGCGATTCAATAATGGAATACACACCTTTAACCTCATTAGTTAGAGAAGTACAATAAATTGCCGGTAGGGGGATGTTTAAAAGGTGAAATGTAAAAAATAATTTATCATTCGTGTGGGCGTGTGTGAGAGAGCAACATGTCCACTTCTTCGCTGTTTCAAGAGGCGATTGGAGATTTTGAGGTTAGTGAAGACGGAAAAACACGTACAGTGGGAATACAGTGTGACATGGAAGAAAAGAAGAAGAAGAATTTTGCCGTTGCGGATCTACACTGGTTTAAGGGAGATAATAATCAAATAATTTTAAAAGAATTCGCGCTGGTTGATCGGGCTGGTAATTATGTAGTACTACACTTTAAACCGCCTTTTCCGAAATCTACTTTGAGCTGGAAAATGTTTCGCGAGGCTACCTGGTTAGAACAACATTATCATAAAATATTATGGGATGAGGGGGAGACGGAGTTTACAGATTCATTGATAAGAGGATATCTCGGCGCGTATGATTGCATTTTTACAAAGGGAACAGAAAAAGCGGCATTTTTGAAAAAGTATCATAATGATGTACGTTGCATACCGGAATATTACGCGAAACCTAATTTCACAAAGTTTAAAGATACGTGGTGTTTTGAGGTTTGTAACATACACAAAAATGTAGAAGGTGGGAGGTGCGCTCTAATAAGTGCACAACATTATTTGCAACTATTAACATCTAACACGCTTCCAAAGATAGGAGAGGAGGGGGATTATACTTGTGAAAATAATCGAATGAAAAGTATGAGGAATTGTGCTTTTTATAGTAGAACAAGCAAAAGAAATTATGCGAGACAAGGATTTTACTATGATGGAAAAAAGGTCGTATGCGTTTACTGTGGTTATGAGTTGGAATCACACAAAGTGAGAATTTGTAGCGTGGGCGTTGGTAGAAGACCTATCAATTTTTCGGTATTAATCCCGCTGTATAAATAATTAGTTGTAGATAATGGATCCTCAGAAGTGGATGTGTGCGGATAAAGAATTAGAGAACAAATTACGAGAATATCTGCAGTGGTTTGATTTGTGTGAGGATGCCATTAGAAATTCTACTCGTGAAAACATTGGACTTGCGAGACAGTTGAAACAAATTTTTTTAAACACTGTAAATTTGAGCGATATTAACCATTATTTATCCTGGTACAGGCCGCATAGGCTTTGCGTTAAAAAATTATTACAAATTGAGGAAGAAGCTACAAACTGCGCTTGCGCAAACAGCGGTGGGGAGAATGCATAAAAGGAGTGAAATTGAGAAACTTGAATCATTAGGAAAGATGAGACGTTTCAACATGGGTGCATTCAATGCTTTGGCACGTGAGGTGTTGCCTCTAGAATCAGTACCTCTCGGTTCATATCTGACCGTTGAAAGCGCAATAATTTATGGTACAGGCAGAGTGTTACTAAATCTCGACGATCCCGACAGTGAGGGAGACTCTTATTTCGATTTATTACTATGTGATAAATTTAAAAGCGTATTAAATAATGAGAACTTGACAGATTTTAACAAGAGAAATTTTGTATTAATATGCGAACATGAGAACGGACAAGTAGAGTTGAAAGAAATGTAAATTTTTACAATGGGTTTTTCTCCATAGCACAGGTTTATGTGACCTAGCCCTGTGCGAACCTCTTTTTACCCAAATAAAAAAAGAGTGACCTCCAATAAGGCGGTGAGGTTGACGTTCCTTTGGAGGCTTTTTCTAACTAACAAACCGCCGGTCATTCAGTATGTGTTTAACTATCATAGAGGAAGGATGCGATGCTACAGCTATACAAAATTTAAAAAACTATCCCGTTTACTGATGGCTATTTCAGTAAGCGAGTTTGATATTATTGCAAAGCATATTAAATTTTCAACCGAGGCAGATGATGGAACTTTGTCTGCAACAAAAACTGAGAATTTCTGCTATCCTATTTTATCTGAAATATATGATCTCCTAGATATAGTTATAAGTGAGGAGGGTCATTTGCACTATGGGTGTTCTAACAATTCCCCAATACAAATTATTTCAGATACAAACGAACTTTGGGATGCTCTATATGATTTAGCGGATAAAAAATGTAAAAAATTTTAATCATGAGGGGGAAACCAACAGAACGTGGCATGTGCATTGGGAGATGGGGAAAAGTTTAAATAGAGTTGCCAGCACTTTCAAGGTGTCTCTCCCGCAAAGGTGTAAACAGTTACAGAAATAGAGAACGAAGAGAACGGCGAGGTGAAGCTATCTGTCGGCCTAGCCTAGCAGGATGAAGTGGAAACGAAAAAGGGTGATAACGCGGAGTGGGTTGCGGCGTGGGGGGAGTTGGGTAGAATACGGACAAGTGGAAAAGAAAAAGCCCGTTAGCAAAGTTCGAGTCTTGTGTTGATGCAATGTGCAGTGAACCAAAGATAGAATTATTATTTTAATTGAATTGTTGTCTCTCTCTCTCTCTCACTCTCTAAAAATTCGCAAATATTTACTTAGAGGAATATTCATTTTGTATGAGGCCTTCCATACAAAAACTATGTAGGTGGTAAACGCTATATTTACAGTAGAGGGCCAATAACTTGGACAATCGCCAAATTAGGGGGATTATTCTGTAAATAACTTGGACTTGGAGAGTGAGAGTAAAGCGAGAGTAGGGGGGCGGGGGGGTATATTAACACTGCACGTGCGAAAGAGAGGGCTTTGAGAATCACAGCAGGAGGTAGCAGGTGTGCAGCCTCAATTAATAGCTAAATCTGGCGGCGGGGGCTGATGCTATTGCAAATATAGATATAGTAATTGCAAGCAGGTATATATAGATATATAATTGCAAGCATGTATATATAGATATAAAGCTGTATGTTCTATATTTATTGGGAACCTTCTGTGAGAGGTGGGGTCAGGGGGGATAGGTCCTCTCTCATTGGTGCTTGCGGGGGGTCCCCCTTTAATCTATTGGGAATAAAGTGGGGACACATAGGGAAGGGGGTATGTGACCTTAAAAACAAAATGGCTGACTGCGACAGGGGGGAAGGGGTAGGTGTTTACAAAATGTCTGACCTGGGGGAGGGGGAAGGGGGGTGGCCACGCCCCCCTGTCTTCTGATTGGTCGCGGCAGTATTCTCGATAACCCCTACTCCTATTTATTGTTTCAAATAGACAATATACCTGTGATTGAATCTGACTTCCTGTTACCAACTCTTAACATCATAATGTTTTTCTTTCCTCTTTCATCTCTGGAAGTAGCAAATCAAATATTTCTCCAATATTTAGTCACAGAAACTGCTTCGACATTTGCTAAAATAATATCCTGCATTGTGCAATTTATTTCTATATTGGGACAAGCCATGAGTTGACTGTAGTTTTGGACCATTTCACATTCGCTCTCTGTGTCATCACTCGCATAAGGTCTGACATCTGGTGAGCCCTGTTCTAAGCCGGTTCAGGACTTTCATATGGTGTATGGTAATTGATGACCAATAGCCCCTTCTTTTCTAAGCTCCATAAATGGAACACTCACTTGGTGGTTTTGGTTACACCTAAAAATTGTGTGTCCATCATGTTTTCATTGCTCTCACGGCTCAATCGGTGAGGTAGAAATACCTGTAATAGTCTCCCCACCAATAGCAGCCATTTGCTTGCTATTATTACCAATTGAAACATGAAGTATATTGAGAAACTGAAAAGGCTATGGACAGTATTTCTTATTCTACGCACGTCTATTATGAAAATTGGAATAATAAAATATTTGAGAGAATAAAAGAAATCCATGAATATGAAATAATAGATTAATAATAATAGTAATAATATCGTGTGACCTGGCTGGCTCAGGTCTGGTGTCAGAGTTATCAGGTCGCACCTGAATAAGTTCAGGGCCTCTGACGTGACTTAACGACTGTTTAAAGCCGGGACCGACAGCTTAAAGTGTCCTCCGAAACACGGGAGTGGCCCGAGGTAAAATCTTTCGGTCAGAACTGGGATAAATAATAGATTTAAAAAGTAAGAGAGAACCAATATAACAGGTGATAGGAAATTATGATAATTTTATAATTTATGGGATCAATATGTAGTGCATCAGGTAGCTTTGGTTATATTGGCCTATTAGCCCAAAGTCTAAAGGACCATTAATTGATAATGAATTTCCAAAATGAGATCTAATGGATAGATTCTATCCGATTATAATCCTGAATAATTGAGCCTCAAGTCAATCCAATTTTGCTGATAAAGCCAATCCAATCGAAATGCTCTACCAGATTAATTAAACTTCATTTGCGTTTCATTTCCAATAATATTTCAAAGTTCAAAATTGATTGAAATTCCAGGAATTCGTTGTTGATAGGAGTTGGCTGGCTGGAGTTGGATAGAATTAGCTGGATCCATTTGAACTGTAGAGATGCTTGAGCGGGATTGAGCACGGAATCCTGAACTGAAACTTGGGATAATTATTCGGGGTATGTCAAATGAGGAAATGTGTGTGCTGAAACTCTGTCATTATAAGTACGAAATTGAATCATGAGCACCTTCTTGGTCTTCCTCATTCAGAAGATGGATGAAACCATGATAATATTGCTCTTATCAACTTCAACTTTGTGTAGTTGAGCTAGCAATCAGTGCTAATATTACTGTCACTGACACTGGAAGAAAATCATGGATAACGGTAGCTTATATTTATATTTTTCTTCTTTTTTTTAGGATGAAGCTCACATATGTCTTAGACATGAGCGTGGGTAATAAGTTGGATGATGGTGATTGATGAGTTGGACCTACAGTTTTAGGTGGGTTCCGAACCACCGGGAAGTGATTTTACAGCAGAGAACAGTGTCTTTTTTGCTGGCCAATCTAATCGGTCACCGTTACAAACAGGTCCTACGAGAACGCAGCTTATTTATCTGATTGAACAGATACCTGCTACGGCTCGCGGCTGTCACTTCCCTATATTGACTCAGTATCTGATAAATTAGGAAAATAATTGAAAAAGAACGGTTTTGATGTAGCGTTTCAAACCAAACCTATTTTAAAGAGTTTGTTTGGGTGTAGTAAAGATAAAATTGATATCTGGGATGAAAAACAGAGTTTATAAATTGAATTTCAATGATTGTAATGCCTGTTATGTGGGTAAGACCGGTAGAAGTTTGAATGTAGAATAAACGAACACAATAGGGATTGGAAAACCCAAAAAGGAGACTCAAAGTTTGCAAAACATCTCATTAATAATGGACACAAGTTCAAGGATGAAGAAAATTTTTAATTTCTGTATTTGATTAGCGAAGGCAGACAAAAAAGCATTTTAGAAGCTTTGGAGATAACTAGGTTGGTAAAAAATCGATTCCAAAACTACTTTAAATGATCAAATTTACTTTAATCAACTCAATACAACTAACTTGGTTTCATCATAATTCTGACCTACAGTTTATAACGGCACTTTCGTATCTTTCTCGGTTGACCATGACTGCATTTCGGTGAGCTACAATTTTCTAAGTTAAAATTATTCATTTCTAGCCTAATGTACTCGTATATTGTTCTCCTGTATTAATTTCTAGATGTTTACGGTTTTTAGTTCTTGATTTGATTCTTATTTTTTCTTGTTGCTCCTCCCACCAGAGGGCGTAACTTGTTTCGGTTTTCAGCCAATTATAAACCGTACCTATACCTTATCCAATAGTATCATTCCGTGTTTATCATCTATTAAGCCATTAAAACTTTAGTTTTTGTTTGTTTGAGATTGATAATGGAGTAACATCCGAAAATAGTACCTCAATATTTTTTTAAATAAATGTGGTTGTGACAACTTTGTCTTATTATTCATATGGATATCTTCCACAATATCACCTTCACCACAAGATAGAAAACTATAACTTTCTCTTTATCTCGACATCTATTTTGTAAAATGCAACTTGATCAATAACTATTACACGGGTGTACATGTTCAATAGAGAACATTGTCTACATACAGCTTTGATACATAATAGACAGATAGTAAGTCAACGCTTCGAAAGTGATTGCACAGAAATCATTCAAAAGAGTTTTTATATATTTCATGTTTAGTTGATAACTTTTATTTATTGTTTGATATTTTTAAGGTGAATCAATGGAAACGCTTCAACGTTATTGAGGAGTCTGAGATGATAGAGGTCATTTGACCTGCCGTGAACTTCCAGTACTGTTCTCCCATCACGAGAATAGAGCTGGCAGGAATTCTAGGAATGTAGGAGCTGGCCGAGTGGGGGTAACACAGTAAACCGGTCTTTGAAATTATCAACATTTGTAAAACAATTGCTCGGCTTGTTTGCTAGGCGACGTTGCGAACTGAACTAAACCAATACAGCCACGTTGGGTAGTAGACGGAAGTGTGCGAGAAAGAGAGAAACAGCGTGTGATAGAGACAGCGAAGAAGAGCCTCCCCGCACACCTCATACGTCGCCTCTATTCTCGTGATGGGCGAACAGTAGTGCTTTGTGAAAGTTGTTCGTAGATTTTGTTTTGATTTAAATCAAACTGGAATTACATTTTATGAATTAAATTAAAACAGGATATTTAAACAAAATAGTTTTTATATATTTCATGTTTTATTGATAGCTTTTATTTATTGCTAGATATTTTTAAAGTGAATCATAGGAAAAGCCTGGAGAATTCAACGTTATTGAGGAGCTTGTGATTCTCCAGATTCTCTCAGTAAAATAACTTAGATTACAACTATTGTTATTCGTTACGTTTGCAGCTCAACTCTAAATGTATGCATTTGCTGAACAAATAAATTGATTTATTTATTTAACTTAGATTATCAATTTGACTTCTCTGCTGTAAAATCACTTCCCGGTGGTTCGGAACCCACCTAAAACTGTAGGTATAGCTCATCAATCACTATCATTCAACTCACTACACACGCACAGGTCTCAGAATTATGTGGGCTATATCCTAAAAGAAAAGATTAGATTAGAAATAATTGATGCTTAGCAGAAAATTCGAATTTAAAAATTTAGACTAATAGAACTTTACCATATTTTGAAATGTTTTTCCACAGGTTTTCATAATTTTTTTCAGAATAAATATTTTTTTTCAAACACATTATTACTTATTATGAATTGACGGGATAGGCCTACTATTGTTCGAATTTGAAACTTCATGTTCGATTGACATTGAAAATGGTACTGCCGAAACTATAGTATCTCTTGTAGTTGGAATAACATCGAATCCTACTATTCACAATGGGCATCAGCCGCAGAATCATCATAATCACCAATACGAGGTGGAACTACGGCGAGGTGGAACTACCCGTAAGGGTCTCCCCACCATTAAACGCCATACGCTTATTATCACCAATACAAATAATGTAAGATTTTATAAACTACAGTTATCTTTTTTTTTTAGATTACGTCTTCGAGACTTCAGCTGAGGAGTATAAGACAAGTCAGATTAATAATTATACTATCTAATACTAGTTACCGTAATTACAATTTCAATCAGTTGAGGTGAGGCTTCATTTTGATATGAAAGGAGCTCTTGTATAATATAAAAAGCCTATAAAATCTATCTCAGCAACACCATTCACCAAAGAAAGCGTTTTCTATCAAGAAATATTTGTTCACCACATCAATCCCGATTAAAATCATAAACATATCTGCACTTATGTGCCGTGCCTTTCCCCCACGTTTCCCGAAAGGCTTGTTCATGGATTTTTTAATTTAGAAACATAGTGACCAACACTTTTTTCATGGAAACTTGACATGACAAAATATATATTTTTTCTAAAAGTCGCTGACCAGGGCTGCTTTTCAGATTTTTTCTTGCCAATAATTCCCACAACGCCTTTGAGAGGGTTTTTCTCCTAGAAGACATCAGTTTTTCCAAGAAACAACGCGCCCTATCTCGGCTACAAAGCAAGCTGTCACTGTTGCTCAGGCACAAGCCGGGCCAAAATCGAATTATTCTTTGAGACTTTGTCGAGCTGCTTTTCTTTGCTGGTAGAAAATTCTCGCCAATTTCCCGTTGGAACACATGCAGACGCGGTTCAATTATTCATGCGCTGTTTTATTTACATATATTTACCCCGGCATTGAAAGGCACTAGGACTTATTTATTCGGCTGCTCGGCTCCAATCTTGGCTTTCCGGATGAACGCATCGGACCAAAGAGAACCTTGTCAGACTATTTCTTTCCTCGTGCTCAATTTCACTTTATATCTCTTCATTTGGTGTTTTCGACTGCATGGGTCGAAAAGTGCCATTCACGTTCTTATAAAATATAAGTTTCTTACATCAAAAATAGGAGAGAAATGTGAGCGAAAAGTGACAATGATCAATATTTATTCATTGAAAGCTGCTGCATAAACGGACGATGCAGAATCGCATGTGTAGTCCGACCCTAGAGCCTATAAAAGACCTTTCATTTTACGTGAATAAGATGAAGAAGAGGAGCAGAAGGCAAATGAGGATAAGGAGGAGAAGGAGATGAAGGAGGAGAAGGCGAAGAAGAAGAAGGAGGAGGAGGAGAAGACGGTAGAGAATAATGAGAAGGAGATGAAGGAGGAGAAGTAGATGAGGGAGGAGAAGGAGAAGAAAGAGGAGAAGGAGATGAAGAAGTAGAAGGAGGAGAAGAAAAGGAGGAGGAGGAGGAGGAGAAGGAGGTGGTGGAGAAGAAGCAGAAGGAATAGGTAGAGGAAACGGAATAAGAGGAGAACGTGGAGAAGAAGGAGAATGAGAAGAAGGAGGTAAAAGAGGAGAAAGAGGAGAAGGAGGAGAAAGAGGAGAAGGTGGAGAAGGAGTGGAAGGAAGAGGAGAAGGAGTGGAAGGAGGAGGAGAAGGAATAGAAGGAGGAGAAGAATGTGGAGAAGGAGGTGGAGGAGGAGAAGGAGGAGAAGGGAAAGAAGGAAAAGTAGGAAGAGAAGAAGAATGAGGAGAAAGAGGAGAAGGAGTAGAAGGAGGAGGAGAAAGTGGAGAAGGAGTGGAAGAAAGAGGAGAAGGAGTGGAAGGAGGAGGAGAAGGAGTAGAAGGAGGAGAAGAATGTGGAGAAGGAGGTGAAGGAGGAGAAGGAGGAAAAGGGGAAGAAGGAAAAGTAGGAAAAGAAGAAGAATGAGGAGAAAGAGGAGGAGAAGGAGGCGAAGGCAACTGATGAAGAGTAGAAGGAATAGGAAGGGAGCCGGATTGGGAGGAAGAGGAGGACGAGGGTGTGTAGAAGAAGGAGGAGAAGGGGACGAAGGAGAAGTAGGAAAAGAAGAAGAATGAGGAGAAAGAGGAGGAGAAGGAGGCGAAGGCAACTGATGAAGAGTAGAAGGAATAGGAAGGGAGCCGGATTGGGAGGAAGAGGAGGACGAGGGTGAGTAGAAGAAGAAGGAGAAGGAGGAAAAGGGGACGAAGGAGAAGTAGGAAAAGAAGAAGAATGAGGAGAAAGAGGAGGAGAAGGAGGCGAAGGCAACTGATGAAGAGTAGAAGGAATAGGAAGGGAGCCGGATTGGGAGGAAGAGGAGGACGAGGGTGTGTAGAAGAAGGAGGAGGAGGAAGAGGAGAAGAGGAGGGGAAGGAAAAGGAACAGGAAGTGAGAGAGGAGGATTAGAAGGAGGAGGAGGAGGGGGAGGAGGAGTAAAAGGTGGTGAAGAAGATTATTTCCTTTCACTGCCCACACGACGATACTGTTGATAGTTTGACTTCAAATGAAAGGCAACAGATCGCCTTCACATATTTAGGGTGCTTTGAGACCAGCTCCAAGCAATCAATTAATTGATTGATGTTTCAGTGTAACAGTTGTGGTTGATGGTGAGAATGGTGGTAGGGAAATGCCCCATCACAAATGAACAGCTCCTATCAACTCAACTCACTTGTTCGGTCTCCGATAGTAAATTGTGGCGTTGCTTGTTCAAGATCTCCATAGAATTTCGAGTTTAATT
The DNA here is from genome assembly GCA_948455865.1 of Conomelus anceps. Taxonomy (NCBI): domain Eukaryota; kingdom Metazoa; phylum Arthropoda; class Insecta; order Hemiptera; family Delphacidae; genus Conomelus; species Conomelus anceps. The sequence goes on along the minus strand of OX418217.1, from coordinate 13,070,571 downwards.
CCTCAAAGGCACTCACTTGCCCCATCAATGTAGCATCACTCTTTACACTGTTCCATATTTAAGTCTCGCATTGATACTTGTCTCTCCTCAAATTAATATAATACCATTCCAATGAAGAACATACTTATATGCATCAAATCCAAATTCAAATATTAGTTACATTGCATAAGTAACAGAAAATTTGATCCATCCATAAAATTATACAAATTCAGTAGTAACATAATAATCAACGGTTTCTTTGTATTAATAACATTTGCCAAAAAATAAAAGACTTTCACCGTGAAATAGTCTAATAAATTAGATGAAAATGACAATGACTTTGATAACTAGGTTGATGAAGATGGACATACACAAATAATAGAGAAATTAAGTAAGCAATTTTACTACTTTGCATCACGTAAGCTATAAAGTTTTTTTTTTAAGTTGTGTTGTAACTTCCAATATTGTGATGTGTAGAATGATAACAATGAGTCATTTAAAGGATTCGATGCTATCAAATTTCTATTATAATAGAAGTAGTCAACAATTTATTAACCCATTTATTTCAGCTGAATAAAACTATGTCTCTTTGAAAAAAACCTTTTCGACCGTTCAATTTTGATGTTATACATTTTCTTTAGTTCATACACTTCTAAACTAGTATTGTGGTATCACATTTCTTTCGGCCTAGGTATGAGTTGTGCTCTATGATATGTAATTCGGAGGTTAGTAAAGAGTAGTTTGTCAATTCCAGGTTTTTACCAACCTTCATTCAGTCGTTTCTGAATATAATTTGATGCTGTATGACAACCATATATGATGTATGTTGTGATGTCGATGTTGTGTTACTCCTTGCAAGTATGTAATCATGAGAAAGGAATATCTCATATGAGAATTGAAAAATGGAAAAACAAAACATATCTAATCTGATTCCAAATCACAAACATTTTATATGTGACATGAGGAGTTGGCCCACTCAACAGAGTACTGCACTCAATTACACCATTCAATCATGAATTTTCTGTGGAGAGTGGCGATATGCATTATTAATAACCATGAAGGAAAGGTCACCAGGTCACTCAGTACCAGGGGTGTAAGGTCAAGTGGCTGTGACTTGTTTCATGTTTGGTCATGTCAAGAGTGTTCTTTTATCTGTTGAAGAGGTAAACTATGTCTATGTCGTCAAAAAAAGAGATCTGAAAGAAGATCTTTACAAGTATCAGATGAGCTAGCTTCAACACAGTGTCAAAGAATGCACAATGCTGCCATGTTTAATTTTTTTCTGTCGTAGGTTCACGATCTGAAACCTATTATGTATTAAGTAATGTAAGATGTTACTTGATGTTTTTCAACTACATTCAGCAATAAAATATTGGATACTACACTTTCGAGAGTCACCACAATTTCAATCTCAAACAAACTAAAATTAATATTCCCTATATGGAGAGGAATGTTGACTTATAAAAGGTAGTCTCTGACTGGCTGAACTACTCAACGTTGGAAGCTTATCATTGGCTGATGGCTGAGGCTGAACACACCCATTTGTAACAAATAACCAATCAGCAACCCATTTTTAAAGTAATTGCATTATAATGAATTCCTTTGTAGAAGACACAAATAGCATAGTTTTTTCAGAAGTAAACTTAATTTTTAAAAATAATCATTGAAAATAAACTCTACATATGAATTTGAACTTTCTTATTTCTGTTACGCCCATTTTGCATTGTTGTTGTAATGCTTCCTTAGACATGGCTTTTTACTTGCAATGAACAGCATAACTCGGTAATATGGAAACATAAAGCACAACATTTTAGTAGAAAAAAATTCGAGAAATCAAAGAGACACTTGCTTTTCTGATGATTCCGACATTTTGTAACATCCGGTTCACGTGCATAAGCTTGTGTGGAGGTGAATTATGTTGAAAAGTTCCAAGCTCAACATGAATCGAACTAGCGACCGTCGGAATACAATTTTATATGATAATTTAGTGTCACTCTGGCGCTAAAGCCTCTACACTAAAATACATTCTACACTATAACGGATTATTAGACAATAGGCATGTATTTTATACAGTTAGCAAATATGTTTATTTTTATGAATCAATTTGAAAGTGTTTAAGTATTGTATGTGCTATTGGTCGAAAAAATTATTATTATTATTATTACATCTACAACTAGAGGTCATAACGACCACCATCGAGGAAGATTTTAATACAATCGAACAATATCTCAGAATATTTCCAACAAGAACCCTCTTTACGTTGACCTAATTTCAAAACTATTCCATCAAATAAGATTGGTTTCTAAGCAACATTATTAGAGTATGTGTAGGAAAATAGTATGGAAATTGGAATACAGACAAATTGAATGCCAGCAAGCAACGTTTAATTTAGATGTAGATTAATTCTAATTGCTCAATGCTGAATGAGGACTCTACATAACGGTTACCCCGCTACTGATCCACCCTACAGACTCAAGCTCCTGGAAAACTCTTTCCAGGGTTACGACCTAGGTGTATTACACGACATGCTGAGTATGTCATTAAGTCCTCTCATCTGAGGAAAGCTACAGCAATAGAGGCGAATTTACTAGCAAATACTTAAGATAGAGTGCACATTGGCAACACTGTATTCGTACTACACTGTACATGGTAATAGGGGAACTGAACTATATTACACAAGTTGCTTGTAAGAACATTTTATTATTTGGCCTGCTCACATCGAAAAGATGGAAGGATGTAGACTAGGAATGAGTTGAAAGGGGGGATGGAAAAGGAGGAAGAGATGCAGGAGGAGAGAGGATGAAAAAGAAGGAAGAGACTGATGAGAAGTGAAGGAGTTGAGGAAGATTCTTGAATCCAAAATGAAAGCATTCTGTCGCTTATACTCTTTGAATAAACAGTAAAACTTTCAATTTACTTGCAAATGATTTCTAAGTGGAGTTCCTTCTTGACATATCTCATAATAATAGTCTATTGGCTAATAATGTTAATTGATGGAGTAGCAGTTATGTTGTGAGCTCATTTTTCATAAGAATGATAATTTATTGAATTTAACAATGAAGGGGAAGCGTTCATTGGAATATCTTTCATTTTTGAAGATTACAGGGGTGAACCCAAAAACTTATTTCTGGGGAGGGGGGGGAGGGGATAAGCCACTATGGAATATATATTATGAAATTAGAAGCCACGGACATTAATTTGTGTAATAACCGCAAACGTTACAGGGGGTCAGGGGAATAATAAATTACCGTACCCATTTACAAAACTGTCAACTACAATAAAATGTATTGTTACTGATTCAAACATAGCACAAAGCCTATTTATTAACTATTTGATTTTGTTCCAAAATTTCGGGGGAGATATATCCCCCCTTTATTATTCCCCCCTATATCCCCCCTATATATAACACCACCTGGGTTCTCCACTGAAGATCATAATACAGTAAATAATGAAAGCAATTTAGATCGAGCACAATTATTCTGAGAATGAGGTATATTTATAATCACAAACCAATATACTTTATAATAGACTCAACAAATTGAGTAACATTATTCCTAAAGGATATTATTTTTAGCTTCTATTGGCTGTAAAACAAAATCGATGAAAATTTGTTCAGAATCTCAAAATTGGGTCGCTTATCATGCAGGATCATTTTTATGTAGGTTAATCGAGTAATAAATTGAATGGTGAATGTATAGGATTTAGATCCTATTCTTATAGAGTTTTATTATAAGTACTGAATAAACACAATATTAAGAGAACATAGTTAATAGTTGTACGGCCAGTTGCACGAAAGAAAATTAAATTTAACCACCGTAAGATGACGTTTTAGGATTGTCCTACGGAGCTCAATAGGGAAGTCATTGCACTGGCAACGTCAAATGACGTCATCTTACGGTGGTCAAATTTAATTTTCTTTCGTGCAAGTGACCGGTATTGATTGAGCATTGAAAGCATTGAATGAATATTTGAATTATTTTATAATAATTGACCGAACGATAGTGAGGTCTACCCTTTAAGACGATCGGCATTTCCTCTGTCTCTCTGTCTGTCTCACGATTACAGACGAACGCCTATACCAATTGCTATGATTTTTCAAATGGATGTTCCTTATTCCTAGGCCCAGCGATGTATATTTTTTTTTTCAAATTTTAATAGGGGAGCTAATAATTATTATTAATTAATCCATTTTATAGACCTAACCTACTGAACTTGCCGGCCAAACAGCTTAGAGGAACAGCTGATAGAAGTCAACAGTTTTTAATCATGTGGCAGGCCCCTTAGCGGCGTTATTTACGCTGTCTTTGAACAGCAAAAGACTTTGCAATTTGCATATAGGCTACCTAGACCAATTGCTATGATTTTGCATATGGATGATCCTTATTCCTAGGCCCAGCGATGTATATATATTTTTCTCAAATTAAATATCGCGGCCGGTTTACTACCGATACAAAAAAAGTACAGCATGAATAAGAGCATACAGCATTTGAATAAATCCCTGGAAACATTGAATAAACAAATAAATTGCGAAATTAATTTTCATTGTAGAGTAAATTACTTTACAAGCACCCTTATTCTTGGACGTGAGGTCTACTGTTCACAGAACTACTAGTTAACATCTGTACTGAATTCTCACATCTGAACTGAAACGAACATCTGTAGCGTTTTATACGCCAAAAATGGAATGCATTTCCTTTTTCAAATTGCCAGATTAAAATAAGAGCCTGAAGACCATTAGTTTTAAAATATGATAATAACGCCAGTCCGCAATAGGTGGATTGTCCTCTAAAAACGACAACATTTTCAAGCCAAACTTGTATTTAAATCGTTAAAAAGTATGACGTAGGCCAAATGAGATAATAAGATATTTTAGACAATAATTGCAGTCAATAAATTATTACTATTACCTTGACAGTTTACGAGCAATTAAACTAGCTATTTACAAACAGTTACCCCAGATAATTATTCAATAGCATGCCAGTGAGTTGTGGACAAGTAAATGGTGCGGTTTAGTTCCTTCCTAATTTTGAGTCTCTCATAACACAGTATATCACTTTGAACCGCAAAGTAGCCATCTTATTATTTCTTACTATAGGAATGGATTTACTTATTATTTCTTACTCAATGGAGTCGGCGTAGCCGAGTTGGCTTATCGCTGGTCTGATAAGTCAAAGGCCTTGGTTCGATCCCAGTTGAGTACAAGATATTTTTCTCGAGCCACTCCCGTGTTTCGGAGGACACGTTAAGCCGTCGGTCCTGGTTGCATATAAAAAAAGCAGTCGTTAAAAAACGGCGAGGTGGAACTACCCGTAAGGGTCTCCCCACCACGAAATGCCATAGGAATTTACTTTTTACTATAGGAATTATAGAAAAAAAACTGAGAATAAAAAAAAACTGGATTGGGGAGAGGGGGGAAACAAATCAACAATACTCTGTGTTTCGATAATAAAGTATTATTTAACGATTATATTTATGTTTTTCTTTAAATAATAAAAATCACCAGAGAAGTAGAGTGATAGAGTAACAGCACAACATTTTTATCAATTAAAGCTAAGAAATCAGACGACACCGTATCGTTTGTGTAGTCCGACTCACAGCCATTTAATTGGTTTTAAAAATGGAAGCAATCCTCTTCAAACCAAATTTCTAATATTCAGCAAAAAGCATTATAACAACTCGTGCAGAGCATTCGATGAGCAATTATGATTATTACCATTTTTATCCTACATAAATCCCACGAAATTCACATAATACCGCAACTTTTCAAATTTCTCGTGAATAATTTCGCAAAATGCATGTTATGAATGTCTTTTTTCGAACTCTGAAATAATTTCAACCCTGTACAGCACCTACCCGCTTATATTAAATTTCTCCACAATACCAGAAAACATTTTTCAATTAAACACATTTTGCATCTACCTTCAAATTTTAATTTACGCGAAATGTATAGCAACCAGTGTGCAACGTTGAACGCACAATTTGTACACCATTGTTATCCAACAGAGCTTGATGATAGAAAGACACAAAGAGAGAATTGAGAGAAGAGAGAGAGAGAGAAAGAGTGAGAGAGAGTGAGAGTGATGGGAGAGAAATAATATAGACACAGGTTCTGTGCTCATCTTTTGAAATAAAAATAATAAAAAATCATTAGGGGACAGAATAATGGATGGAAAGTCAAAAAATAACAAATAATAATTCTTGTTGCATTTAGCTAAATAAAAATGAAAACTGAGGATCGCATATTTTCACAGTGTTTTTTCAATAGAAGATAACAAAAAGTCTGGAAAAACAAAAAGACGGAGAAGAGACGGAAAATAATTTAAACTCAGGTATTCAGGTTGACAGAGAATAAAGGAAGACGACAGAGAGAATATAGGAAGAAGACAGAGTATTATATCAAAATGAGGCAGGGGTCAAGGAAGAGGATGGAAAATATAAAATCGCAAACTATTGCGATTACTATGTTGCGACTATTGCGCAACTATTTTGTGGATGAAGCCCACATAGGTCTTAGACCTATGGGTAATGAGTTGGATGATGGTGATTGATGAGTTGGACCTAAAGTTTTAAGTGGGTTCCGAACCACCGGGAAGTGATTTTACAGCAGAGAACAGTGTCTTTTTTGCTGGCCAATCTAATCGCTCACCGTTACAAACAGGTCCTACGAGAACGCAGCTTATCTCTATTTGATTGAACAGATACCTGCTACGGCTCGCGGCTATCATTTCCCTATTGCACCATAGGAGTACGTGGTGTATCAGGGAGAATAGTAAGTACTGTAGTATTCATATAACTTGGCAGCGTGTATAAGATGGGAGGACTTGCTATATCTGAACCCATCTGCTGCCAAGTTATATGAAAACTACAGTAATAAGTAGAAAGTTAGGGAGTGCCTCCAAAGGACAGAAGAAACACTCTTTACGGGAATTTCTCATGTACAGGATCTCGTTATTTGTAATTACTAACTCTAAAAGGAGATAATTATACTGTGGATGTTCATATTTTTAGAGCCAAATAGAGAGAGAGATTAGATTAGATTAGATTAGATTACTTCATTCATGGTAAATTTGCAACTTTTTTCAAATGTGCGCGTACATACAATATTTTAACATCACATAGAAAGCAGACCTGGATGATACTATTTACATTTTGTTGGAAATATTAACATTGATCTATTGGGTAAAGCTAATGAAATGAAATTCTAAGTGATGCATTTACATGAAAAGGCGAATTTTGGACAAATATTCGTCCATTCGAGCACTTAACCTTAGAGAGAGAGAGAGAGAGTGTGTGTGAGAGAGAGAGAGAGAGAAATTGAGAGAGAGAGAGAGAGAGAGAGTGCGTGAGTGAGAAAGTATGAGTGGGAGGAACGAAATTCTCCATTTTTATATTTACCATATTAATACTATTTTAGAATCTATATATCTATTCCACATTTACCTTTGACTGCGTTCAGCTTATTGCCGACCATCTGCTTTGCCACGAACGCCGCCATCTTGTTTTGTCCTCCTCTTGTCTACTTGCGAAATAAAGAGGGTTCCGAATCACGCGAGCAACTGCAACAACAAAAAACCAACAACAAAATTATTACATAGATTGTTGCGTGATCTCCCAACACAACAATACAGGTTACATAGAAAGCTTTTCTTCTTGTAATAGGAAGGATAATAATATAACATGCTCCACGAATCGAATTTCAACGATAGCATTTCCCTTTTATAAAAGATCGTCTGATTGCGCAACTGATCCCCCAAGAAGATTCAACTGATTCAGATGGATATAGAAAGTGATGGATACGTACAAATAGAGCCTAAATAAATTTTTTTTTTGTCTGACGACCGTTGCACGACAGCTAATTAAATCCCCGTAGAATGACGTCATTCTACGGAAATTAAAATCGATAGAGTGAATTTAGTTGCACAAAGGACAATTACAAGCGATAACGCCGATTAGGCTAACCGGCGTAAAATATATTTAACCGCCCGATCACTGATGATTAAATCTCACCAATGCCCGTTAAGTTATATTTTATGGGTTATGCTTATTGTACCAGAACACGGAATTGCAAATTAGGTCGTAGGTGTTAAAAACCTTTCAAAATGAATAAAACCTATTAAGAATATAATAATATTGAGATAGTAGAATAATGATTCAAATAATTCACAATAAAATGATTTTAATTCATATTTTTCCGAAATTCGGAATCAGCTGTTGATAAAATTACAGTATTGCCAGATTGTGCCCGTTCAGTTAACGAAAAATAACTAACGGATCTTTGAGCAACAGAAATAGACTCGTTACACTTACGACAGTTAGTTAAGTGACATTAAACTCATTTTATTGGCTTTCGTGCAACCGGCCATCAGTTTGTACATTGCACTGTAACTGATACTGGGGAAAGGTCATTGGTAACGGTACCTTACCTTGGCCCAGTTTCTGATAAATTAGGGAAAGAATGAAAAGAAACGGTCATGATGTAGCTTTACAAACCAAACCTATTTTAAAGAGTTTATCCGGGTGCAGTAAAGACAAAATTGTAATCTGGGATAAAAGTGGGGTTTGTAAATTGAATTGTGGTGATTATTGCGCTTGTTATGTGGGCCAGACCGGTAGAAGTTTCAAATGATGAACATATCAGGGATTGGAAAATCCAAAAAGGAGATTCAAATTTTACAGAGCATGTCATTAATCATGGGAACGAGTTCAAGGCTGAAGAAAATGTTGAATTTCTGCATTTGATTGGCAAAGGCAGACAATTAAACATTTTAGAAGCTTTGGAGATAACTAGGTTGGTAAAAACCGATTCCAATACTGATTCAAATGACCAAATTTATTTAACCAATTCAAACCACTAACTTGGTTTCATGATAATTCCAGCCTACATTAAAAAAAACAGTTCTTACGTGTATTTCTTGGTTGACCTTGACTGCATTTCAGTGAGCTTCTTTTTTTTAGTTTTAATTTATTCAATTCTAACTTTATTACGTATTTCCCTTCGTTGTTCCTTTATAGATGTTCACAGTTTTAGTTATTGATTTGACTCGTATTTTTGCTGGTTACTCCTCCCACCAGGGGGCGTTACTTGTCAGCCAATCACAACCTCTTTCTCGCTTAGCCTATAGTAACTTTACATGTTCAGTATATATTAAGGTTCTCTGTACTTCAGTTTGATTGAGATTGATAATGTTATAACAACCGCAACTAGTTTCTCAAAAATTTTTAATAAATGTGGTTGTGACAATTTCGTCTAATTATTCATTATTACATTATTTCTATTGTAGATAGGAAGGCTATTACTTCCTTGCATGAGAGTATTTCTTTCAAAAAGTATATATATATTATATCTATTGTTATTATTATTGTTTTGTTATGATTATTTGTTTATTAATATTTTTTATTTAAATATAATTTTATTGGCAATAAAGAGATTCAATTCAATATCAATTTTCTATAAAAATTATTATGCCAGAGTAGCCATGTAATTAATTATTCATGAAAGATCTCTTCAGAAGAGGGAAATAATCAGAAAGAAATACCAAAAAAGTGAATAATGACAGAATAAAGAAGCAAATATGATAATAATCATGATAATTGCAGGAAAGAAAGGTGATTCTGAAAGATAAAATAGGAGATAAAATTAAATTGCTGCCATAGAAAGATAGGAAATGGCAATGCTAGATGATACCTGGTAGCGAATAGAGGAGCCCTGAGTGGATCGTGAAGGCTGAAGAATGTAACCGTAGAAGAGGTGAAGGAACAAGAAAGAGACAGAAACTGGAACAATGGCGAAGGCAATTTTGCAAATGGATCTAACGTTCACACTCGCAGGAAATAGGATGGATATATACAGGGTAGTCGCGAATGCGAATAGGCAACTACATTGGTAAAAGAAGGCTCTCAACAGCTGAAGCTGTTTTTAATGGCGAGAGTGGGAGGAATCAGGCTTAGAATGAATTGCTCGCTGTGAGTCCTGTGTGCGACGCCACTTGCTATATAGCCTATATTTTTACGATCCGAAATTATTCTTGCAAGCAAATAGCTTGGAAAATGGGTCTGTACCGTAGTTATTGTAATGCTATAGTGAGCGTGAGTGAGAGAGGACAAGAGTATTTGAGAGAAAAAATGAGAGCTCTGAAGATAGGAGTTTGAAAGAAAAAAAATATATTCAACTATATATGCTACAGATAGCTCAATTCAAAAACTGAAGTATATCACAATAAAATTCTACCCACTGTTATTGTATGCTATAAACAACTCGATGTAAGTAGCCGACTTGGCCATATGCTTTCATACACAAACCTGTATATTTTACTGGGAATTCTCGAATCACTATTAAATTTATTGAAGCATGAAAGATTGACTGTGATCGACCTTAATTTCAACAATCACGTCTAAATTCAATCGACTAAATTTTATTTCTGAAGATATTGAACTTCACTAGCAAAGGCTGGAAATAAAAATAGACTAAATATTTCGCTGTAATAGAGCACATTGACTGAATAAATGGAGCTCGTATATTAATTGGAATATAATAAATTATACAGCCTGATATATCATATCAAAATAAATTTTTTTTGAGGATAAAGCCCGCATAGGTCTGAGACCTGTGCGTGGGTAATGAGTAGGATGATTGTGATTGATGAGCTGAACCTACAGTTTTAGGTGGGTTTCGAACCACCGGAAAGTGATTTTACAGCAGAGATCAGTGTCTTTCTTTCTGGCCAATCTAATCGGTCACCCTTACAAAGAGTGCCTAGGAGAACGAAGCTAATCTCTATTTGATTGAACAGATACCTGCTACGGCTCACGGCTATCACTTATATTATATCAACACAAATAATGATACAGCTGATCTTCTGTATACAACGAAATCGATTAGCCAGGCAAAACATTAATTTTTCTCCGAGAAGTATTCATTAAAAAGAAGATTTGTCTGTGTAGAAGATATTTTTCTATGGAAGTTTGTATGTAAATGAAACGAATACATTATCAATACAATATATCAATATGAATCATAGCGATTGAGAACTTACATTGAAGTACTTACAGAATTCTCAAGTAACAAATATAAATAATCACATTGAATAAAACATCCATAGTAGTGAACTACCACTGTTACACATTCATGTAGTGTACACTGTTTTTTATCTGATCCAAGAAAATACTGTAATTCAAATTTTCAACCATGCTGAAACTATAGAGAACTTAACTTCTGACAATATTAAATAGATATTGTTGATTAAAACATCGATTGGACCGGTTTATATAATTATTAATGACATTTCTATTCGATTTGATCAAATTGCACAGAAAATTAGCCAACACATTCTTCAAAACCACAATGATTATCTACAGATGATCGATCAATCATGAAGTATAAACAAGATACAAAATATAACTGATTGACTGAGCAATCAAGGCTTTGCAGTGTTTTTATTGCAGTATTTCATAAAGCTATTGCTTCTATGAAACAAAAACTATTTCTATAATTTTTTTATGCTGATGATGCCCACATGAGTCCGAGACTTGTGCGTGGGTAATGAGGTGAATGATTACACATAAATGCCTGACGGTGGAGCGGGATTCGAACCCACGACCACTTAAACGACAGTAAGCTGAAGTTGCGACGCCCCAACCAACTGCGCTAAGCGGCCCGCCAATTCATGCAGTCAATCACAGAGCTACTGTGTCCACCCATTTATAACCCTTCTGTAACCTTCTCATAGCCAATCAGGAAGCGAGATTGTCCAACTCCCAACCAATCACAGATCGGTTACTTTAAACCAATAAGAGCCGTTGCTTTGAATGCAACCAATGAGTGTGTACCCAATGTACGCGCTTTTGCAACGTTCATAATAATTATGACGACGGGCTTAAATCTTGAATTTTCCTTTTCTTTCATTAATCTATTACGATATTAACAATTAAGATATTTTCTTTGAGGATGGAGCCCACATAGGTCTGAGACCTGTGCGTGGGTAATGAGTTGGATGATTGTGATTGATGATCTGAAAATAGTTTTAGGTAGGTTCCGAACCACCGGGAAGTGATTTCACAGCAGAGAAGTAATAGTATATAAAGATATTAATATATATTAATAATATCTGCATCTGCAGCTTATCAAGTTACGACGTTCTAGGACCCTTCACCAGCAAATCAAAAACCTGAAAACTCATCTAGCTCCAAGGCCAATTAGATAGATTTCAGTCAATCACAGAACTGGATTATACGGTTTTATAATTACAATAAGGCTCTCACTAATTTTTTTAATAAATTATATGGGAAAACAGTTTTTGATAAATTTTAGATCTGACATCAAATTTCAACCCTTTAGTTGTATGTTGTATTAACCCCTAATTAATTATCTTGGTAACTTTCAAGACATGATGTTTCTCATCATTCACCCACCAATCCACTTCATTCATTACCCACGCACAAGTCTCCAGACTAGTGTGGGCATCATCCACAATGGAAAAATAATATTGAACTTGGGTTAACAATACAGATTTCTATCACGCAAATCTTGAATACAAAGTACAGCAGTTCAATATTAAATTTTAATCAGGATATCTGGGGAGAAATTATACCAAGCTTGACTCAAACAATTTAGTTGTAGAAGTAAAGATTGATAGAGATAAAGATTGAAAGTAGAAATAGTAAAAGGAAAGTTACGTAAATAAGCCCGACAGAAGCTATTACATAGTAAGAAATATGAATAGAATTAGCGTCACACTCTCCGTTACGCCTATATAGGCTACTATAAAATGGGTTATAAAATATAGGCTACTATAAAATACACTTCTTGCATGATTTAAGACAGGATTTGCAGGGGTCACACATATAAGCAGCACATGTGCGTGTACGAGAATAAATCAAGCACGAAAAAGAGGCGACACTAAGCCTTTCTTTACAAGGGCAACTGAAAGCAATGCGTTATTAATCAGCAGGAAGAGAGACGAAAGAGGGGAAAAAGATGGGAGCCAGAAAGGGATGGTTTATTTCTGAAAGTGAGAGGGATTGAGCGAGAATGAGCGAGCGTGAGTAAGAGCGTGGAGTTCAGTAGTGTGCATTGCCCTTGACTTACTGTATATCTAATCGTGTGTACTGTGTTGGCATGGCTGAATAACTTTTTTTACTTATTACTATTGTCATTATTATTATTATTCTTGTTGTTGTTATTATTATTTTTATTATTATTATTATTATTATTATTATTATTATTATTATTATTATTATTATTATTATTATTATTATTATTATTATTATTGCTGACCTCACAGCCTAATGGCTGGTATTAACAGTACATGCGGATCATTGATCAAGTATGTTACCCACTAAATATTGTAAAAGTTGTTTCCTGAAATTGTTTCTTAAGCTGCTAAGGTGCTCATATACATTTAGTCACACAATTGCTATACAGTTACATTTTTGTGTTTTCTGTGTTTACAGTTAGTGTTTTTGTTATTCTCTCTTTAACATTACAATACTATATACACTAATTTTTTCCAGTCTACTGTCATTACCATATTCATTTTTTTATATGCTTAAAATTCTTGTTATCGCGCATGTATCCAATACTATTGACTTCTGCAGGGCAATGTAAATATTAGGTGGAAGATCAAGATCCTTGATACATTTATGTAGGGATTTTGTAATTACAGCAGTTGAAGAAATCACTATAGGTATTGTGAATTCTTGATTTTGGCCCCACATCTGTCTTATTTCTTCTGATAATGGCTGGTACTTGACTATTTTTTCCAAAGTTTTCATTTTTAGATTGTTAGTATTCGGTACCTCTATGTCTATGAGGTATGTTATCTTTAATGATCAATTTTTTAAATGTTTTAATTTTATATTTATTATTATTTTATTATCATTATTACTTTAGCCTTTATGACCACTTTGTACAGGTATCCGTCCTTTGCTGAAAAGTTCATCTTTATACCTCTCACCTGCTTTTCACACAACCACTTTACATCTGCAAGACGTCTTCCACCTTTATGCCTTGGCAATACCAGTCTTTCAATGCACGCTTCAGGGTGATATCCTCTGTTGGTGAGGAGAACTCTTGTGAAGCGCATAAGCTCCTCAAGGTCAGTGTCTGTCCAACTGACTACCGCAATAATGAGTATGTAAAAGAGGGCTCTAGTCAAAAAATAACTTCTCGACATAGGCTAGAATAATTCAAGCTGATATTGGAATTGAAAAAACACACACAGAATTAATAAGTTAGTATTTGTGATGAAAGGGACAGCAATCTGAGCTTCAATAATGTCCGTTATTCTTAGAGTTCGGAGGCGATATTCTTACGAGTTCTTGATCACTTTTTACAGTTACAAATTCAAATTTCCTTATTGCCACAAAAGCTATTCAAATAAAACAGAATTTTGATACAATCCAAGACATAGAGTATCGACACAATATAAACTATCTTTACATTACAATATTTGGCACCAACCAGCAGAAGGATAAACCTTGTTTGCTGGTGGGAGTAAAACAGTTCAAACCCCAAAACAATTATTTCACAAGCCAAACTACCGTATTATTCTACAAGAAAAAAAACAAAGAAAGAAAGAAATTCAAACCTAGATCGTCATTTCCCTCATTCCCAATTTTCAATTTAAAAATATTCATCTTTTATCCAAGACCTCTATTTACAACTTGATCATACTTTCTGAAGTTATGCAACAATTCAGATGGCATCAAGTTCATAAGTCTCCTGCCAATGTATCTTATTTGTCTTCGTATTGAAACTGGGTTGGAATATTCAACTACATATGAAACACACTATACAGGATGAAGTCATGAGTGACGTCACGACTTTTCTATTTTGCTAATTTGAGCGAAATTACATGAATTACCATCCTTTTTTATTGATGATGCCCACATGAGTTAGAGACTTGTGCGTGGGTAATGAGGTGAATGATAACACATAGATACCAGACGGAGAAGCGGGATTCGAGCCCATGACGGTTTAAACAACAGCATAAAAAATAAGCTGAAGTTGCGACGCCCCAACCAACTGCGCTAAGCGGCTCGCCGTCTTGAAATGACATTTCAACTAGGAGTTGGTCAACAGTTTCTACAGACTTTCCTTGTCTAAACTGAGGTGAGTTAAAAAAGAAAGCCTTTTTGGAGAAACAAATAATTGATTGAAATAGAAGAAGAGAAAGAAGAATCAATCTTGAGTCTACCATAATATTTCACTCGCTCACATGTAAAAGCTGTTATGTGATGACGTCGACTGGTCTCTCATTGTGAATTCACAGCTAGTAGCCAGTCAACAGGCTGTGATCCCTAAGTGGGTCACACAGCCAGACCAGTGCCATATGCCATAGCAGCACACTCAAATACCCATGAATGAAAATCTTCGCCTAAGCTGCAGGTCGTCTCCTCCGCTCGCAATGAAGATGTCCACATACTACATTATATAAACCGCCATTTTGAGTACTCTTTCATTAAAAAAAAATCATCGAAATCGGTTTAATAGTGTTCAAATAATAATAAAAAAGCTGTAGTTCAGCAAACATAAACATTCTTGATCTCCAAGTTTTTAAACTAAATTTAATATTTTCGCTCTTTTTCGGTCATTCCCAGCAGCGATAAATTTATATTTTATAGTTTTTATAATCAAATAATCTTTTTTAAAGAGAAATCGTTAGTGTGATGTACTAAAGTGTTGTAGCCTACTGTGTCATGTGGATCAAAAGTTATGTTATTTGGGAATTCCGACTTTTCAGTCTGTTCAAGAATAGTATTTACTTGTATTGAATCAATATAAGGCACCTCCTGAAAAACCTACTGGTTTAGGAGGACCTTTGTTGTAATGATACTGTAAATAAATAAATTGATTGATGTACAAACATAAAAAAGGTCAAATTAAGAACCTCCTTCTGTTTGGAAGTCGGTTAATAAATAGCTGACTACTCTGAAAACTATCAATTTGCCAAGAAATGCTACAGACCTTTATGCCAGCAATCATTATTCCACAAAGCTCCCATACATTACTGAATGAGAGACATCGAAAGGCCATTGCCGCCCCTACGCGCAATTCAGCCAGCAGGTGCATCGAGTGATTGGGAGCTCACTTAGAGAATTCTCGATCGAGGACACCAGAAGTGTCTCTGAGTTGGTTTGACGCTTTGCAATCGCCAATTGAATTTATGTGTTTCAGTACAAGCTTACAAAGACGTTCTACTCAGCTGGATGAGCGTAATATAGATCACCTACCTCAGTGGTATTATCTCACATCGGTTCTTTCCCTAATTATTGTCGAAGGCCAATGTCAAACAGATTATTTGATAATGAAACTCCTTGAAATATCTGTTTTTTATTTGAAAATGGAAAATATTAATTTTTTCACTTGAAAAAAATGGATAAATACGGATCATTGAACGTACTTTATGTTATGGTCACCAGTTTTTTTACTCCCATAAGCTTTGCAGACCTTTTTTTTATCTGAGGATGAAGCCCACATACGTCTGAGACCTGTGCGTGGGTAATGAGTTGGATGATGGTGATTGATGAGTTGGACTTACAGTTTTAGGTGGGTTCCGAACCACCGGGAAGTAATTGAACAGCAGAGAACAGTGTCTTTTTCACTGGCCAATCTAATCGGTCACCGTTACAAACAGGACCTACGAGAACGCAGCTTATCTCTATCTGATTCAACAGATACCTAGTACGCCTCGCGGCTATCACTTCCCCTATATTTCCATATAGCTCATAACTTCATCCTCTTTTTTAATTAATAAATAAGACGAGGTTGTCACAATCATTGTCAAACACATTATTTGATAATTAACCTCCTTGAAAAATACGTTTTTTCTATTTCAAAAATTCTGTAGATTTATTGAATACCGTGTGATACTAGTTTCGCTTGTTACATCATTATCAATTTCAAACCAACTAAAACCAAAGTGCAGAGTAGCTTAATATATACTAAACACATAAAGAATCTATTGGCTGAGGGTGGAAGTGTTTCTCAAAGGCTGACCTTCATTGAAGGTCTATGATTGGCCCCAACAAGTCACGCCCACTGGTGGGAGGAGCAACAAGAAATAATCCGTGTCAAATCAGGAACCAAAAGTAACAAACAAGAACAATACACGAGTAGACTAGAATTAAACTATTAAAATAAAAAATGAAGCTAAATGAAAAGCAGTCAAGGTCAACCGATAAAAACAAGAAAGTACCGTTATTGAAGAGTAAGCCAGAATTATGATGAAACCAAGTTAATTGAATCGAATTGGTTGAAATAAATTTGATCATTTAAACTAGTAATAGTACATTTAAACAATCAAATGCAGAAATTCAAAATCTTCTTCAGCCTTGAATTTGAGTCCATTAATAATGAGATGCTCTGCAAAATTTGAGTCTCCTTTTTAGGTTTTCCAATCTCTAATATTATGTTCATTTATTCTACGTCTGGTCTGACCCACATAACAGGCATCACAATCACCGCAATTGAATTTATAGACTCCACATTTATCCCACATATCAATTTTATCTTTACTACACCCAAACAAGCTCTTAAAAAAATAGGTTTTGTTTGAAAAGCTACATTTAAACCGTTCTTTTTCAATTCTTTTCCCAATTTATCAGATACTGAACCAAGATGAGGTACCGTTATCCATGGCATTTTCCTGTATCAGTTACAACAATGCTAGCACTAATTGCTAGTCTCCTGCCTATTTTATATAATATTTTATCAACAATGATCTCCACTTATACATTATTTGTATATCCTCTTTTTCTGTCCATCTAACTTTTGCTTTGGAGTTTCAGGACTATTAAACTTAGGTATTATTTCTTAACTTTTCATGTGAAATTTAACGACTTGCAGTCAAATATTCATTAAGAATAAGTATAACTTACTTAATCTGTAGGCCGAGCGCTTTCGAATCTTTGAGATCCATCTTCAGAGGCTTCCTAGATCATCTTCAGATCCATCTTCCTAGATCATAATGTCAGTTTTTTGGTTAGAAGTGTTGTGGTTTTTGTAAAATGTGATCAAAAAGTTTGTGTGATTTAAAATTTAGTTGTTCGTTGAGAATGTTTTGTTTATTGTGTGTGGTGTGTTTGTATATTTCAAATTGTTCCAAGGTGTTGAGTTCGTGTCCTTTAGATTTTATATGTAGAATGTGTAGGTTGGTACTGATGTCAGTAAAAGTGAGTCCAGTTTGAATTTTAAATCACACAAACTTTTTGATCACATTTTACAAAAACCACAACACTTCTAACCAAAAAACTGACATGATGATCTAGGAACCCACGCCTCTGAAGATGGATCTCAAAGATTCGAAAGCGCTCGGCCTACAGATTAAGTAAGTTATACTTATTCTTAATGAATATTTGACTGCAAGTCGTTAAATTTCACATGAGAAGTTAATATCAACAACGTAGTTCGTCATGGAACAAGAAATCCAGGAATATTATTTCTTTCATTTATCAAAACCCTTTTTGAAGTTTGTCTAATGCTAATTATTTTCCTTTTAATCATAGAACATCAGACTCCTGCTTTGGCCCGAAATGATCGGCTTCTCATAGCTCAGTTGGTTGAGGCGTCGCAAATTCAGCTTACTGTCGCTTCAGCGGTCGTGGGTTCGAATCCCGCTCCTCCATCAGGCATCTATGTGTTATCGTTCACCTCATAACCCACACATAAGTCATATGTGGGCATCATCAGAAATAGAAAAGTACTTGAGATCTAAAGTACATAACGAGGCCAAGTATAATGCATTAAATGTTTACAAATAAGTTTGAAAGTACAAAACGTATGCATCGATACAATGTTTCATACAATTTTATATGGCTAACTCATAGAAACATCTCACAATGATGTATAGAATCTACTAAAGCCTTGATTTCATTCAGCTAATTACAAGCTAACAAGCCAATTAGCAATACCACTACAAGCCAATCCAGCTCATCCACCAAAGGCGTGCATCCTGACTGCTTTGACCCCCCCCCCCCCCATGATTGACCTAATCCTTCACTGAGGGAGGTGGGTCTACTTTTAGGCCGGGTTCACACGCCCTACAATCACGCGATTGTAGCCAGAACAATTATTAGCCAGAACAATTATCAAGAGTTGCGCGATTCTAGTAGAGCACAGGATTAGATTGTGTCGTTCCCACGAGCTATACTCCGCTGCGATGTAGCCGATTCTACTAAAATCGTAGCCAAGGTCATATCCTTTTTTAACTCAGCAATTAAAACAACAAAAAATTTGGGATTTGGGATAAGTCCTATCGTACTGTGCTCATTGTCATGGATACGTAGGAGCTTGAGATTTTTTGTAGCATGAATATTAACACTTTTATAGAATATTTGTTTGAACTGCAATAAGTCTGATAGCATAAACATTTTAATTTTTAGTGATAGGAGAAAAATTTAAGTTGTTTTGGATTAACGATGCTGAGCACAGTAGCATGGGACTTTGTGAAAAATTTGAATATCTGATATGCTTATGTTTTTTGAATTTGTATTAGAAAAAAAGTCGGCGACAGCTCTGCGATTCATAATTGCTATGGCGAGACTGTTGGTCGTCACAATAATTGCTCTGACTACTAATTGCTCCAGCTATATTCGCGCTATTGTCTCACGTGTGAACCCGGCTTTAGTGTCATTGATTTTTGTGCTTGTTGGCTAGTAAAGCTAGCTCAATGTAATCAAGTCATAAAGAAATCAAGAAATAGATTTTTCTGATAAAACGTCCCTTTTGATGCCCTATTCGATATTACCTCTTACAGAATTTAGTATCCATTTGCTAAACACCAAATTTGAATTTCTATTTTGTAAGATAACTTCAGGGTTAGGCTGTTCATAATTGAATAGTGTTAGTTACAGCATAACAGTCTACTCACCACTGTAACCTAACACAATAATATCAACTCTATAGAGACTCACCTTTCAAATCACTGCATCCAAAACTCCTATCTGATCCACAAACGGAAAATGGAACTAATCACAACACAATATAGATATACAGACAAAGCACCACAACACAATATAGATATAGATACAAAGGACAACACAAAACTACACCTCTGTTGAAATAGATTTCAAATTTGCACAGCCAACAACAAACAACAGCACTCTGACAACATGAAACCACTTTGTCGTACAACAATTTTCAACAGAAACAATAATTGTTGTGTGGGAGTAACAACAAGCAGCTATTGTACACGAGGAAGCGCTTTGAGAGGCCGGCAACTGTTTTGCTGAGTGTGAACTAGAAAACTGTTTCACTGGATGTGAATATTCACGGTTATTAGAGCGCTGGGCCACTGCAACAATACAACTGCAGACCACTCTTCTGACGTAACGAGAGACTGGTTCTAAATACTTCATTCAATTATTATTCACGTGTTACCTCTTTTTTCCCCTTCTATTCCTCTTTCTTTTTACTCCTCCTAATCCTCCGAGTCCTCCTCTTCATCCTCATCTTCTTTTCGCCAATTTTCTCTCCTTGTCCATCCAAATATCTTCATCCTTATTCAACAGCAACTCTACTCAAAATAACCTTGATAAGCTGTTGGCAACGTTGACATACTTCGCAAACAAACCGTGTGATCAGTTCACTGCACTCTGGATTGAACTTCTTTTGATCTCATTGATGTTTTTGATGAATGTTGTTTTCTTTTTCTATATAACTCATTTGTCATTCTATCTATATAGATCATCATTTATTTCCAGAGGAATGATAGAATGTCATTAGGCTTTCTTTACTAGCCATAACATAAAATTTATTCGAAGATCAATTTGAATTGCGTTTGATTAGCACCGAAACTTTCTAAATGATCTTTCAATTATGAGCAAATTGATATTCAATTTTTGGTCCATAGAACCAATATATGGATAAATATGCCATTTATAGAATGTAGGCATAAATGGAGTTGAGCTGTAATGGTTCGATCCATATCTTATTGGGAGAAAACAATGTGTAGAACTAACTACAGTATAGTAAATAATAAATCTAATAAATTAGAGGACCAATCTGGAGTGCCTCAGGGAAAATACTAGGTCCACTGCTTTTTTTGTTATATGTCAACCGTTTACCTAAAGAATTAATTAGTATTGTTACGAAAGTATACAAAGCAGTTATTTACGCACTTGTTCTACATAATCATTCCATTCATGGTCAAACGTGACTTGAAATCTGAATCTTCTTGTTCTCTCTTGTTAAATGTCTTTCTCACTCCTATTCTTTACATTTGCGTCTCTTGCACTCAATTGAGCTTCTCCACAATTCTACATTCTTCCTGAACAATCGAGGTCGTATTCTAATATGTTCTATTATATTCCATGGCCTTCTCGAAGCATCTAGTGGCCTCCAGTTCTTGGAATTATACAACTATGACAACTATATAAAGGAACTCACATGAACCAGTGAGTTAGTTTTACAAACCCGCATGACAGATCGTGTGAGAGACAATCCAGTGTTGTTGGAGTAAACAGCGCTCGATTTCAGTGTAAAGTGCAGAGACAAGTGTTTAATATTTGTGCAGCTTACTAATAGTTTAAAGACGTTGTGTCAAGTGATTATTTGGGACTGTCAAATAACGAATTGGACTGTGTTTTGTAAGTGATTAGTTGCTCTTTTTATTATTTCTTTCTACATTATTGTACAGTTTATTGGACTCTTGTTTCTCCTATTATTGATCAGCCTGTAATTAAGTATTCATTAATTCTTGTGAATAATTAATGAAAATAAGTATTAGCTTGTCATTTGTTGATATGTTTTTCTTTATTAATTGAACTTACAAAATTAGTGTGTGTAAATAGACTAATTTGTGTAAATAAAGTGCAAGTGTGAAATTTAGTGTTGCCAGCCTTATTTTAGCCATTAGAATCCGTAACAGTATTAATAAACAATCAATAATCTTATTTACAGGCGATACATCACTCATTTTCAGCAATTCCGTTCTAGATTATCTAGAAATGAGTGCCCACATAGGTGTGCAGTCCATTGTCCAATTCTTAAATCAGTTGAAATTAACAATAAATAGTAAAAAATGCCAATACCTTCAATTCAAAAACAAACATAATTCAAATGGAGATAGGACCTGAGTTGATGTGGATTGCTCTAAATAGTTCCAACAAAACGGAAATCGTTAGAATAAGCTGACTTATTCGGCTTCGAAATGTTACATGATAACAACAATTTTGATGTTATATAAATATGATAGCACAAGTAATTATTATTATTATTATACACGATAATTCCAGTACGGTAGGCCTACTTATATTGGGAAATCATAATAATGTAGGTCCACTTTTTTGAAGGAAATGACTGATGAGATCAGAAACTGGAAAAATGAAACTGAATTAAATCAAAATGGAAATAAATAACGATCATTGGAATTTCTCATATTTTATTTGATAAAAGAGTATTTCTTTGACGTGCTCAGTTGCTTCAGACTTTATGAAACTGATTCCTGGAAAACGAGGAACATGTATCCTGTCCTAGTTTATTATTATTTCATCACGAAATATGTGCAATGTAGTTACTGAAGTAGCAAATATGATGCTAATTGACTGTCAAGTTCTGACTGTCATTGAAATTGTATGACGGTTGCTGGTATGAGCTTGGAAGTACAGGAAACTCTGCGATCTGATATTAATGTTGATGCTTATATTAGTAATACTGCCTGTCTCGAACTCATACTACATCTCTTAGTTTGTTGGGGCTCATAACATAACTTATTTTTCACAAGAACACTGATTTGGACTCTGCAGGAATTTGTTCATTTGTCCATTGGACGGAATATAATATTCATGATCTACTTGTCGAGCAATGTCGCATTTTCCCTTACTACAAATACAAACAAATAATAATAATCACAATCCAAAGTCTCATCTCTTGCAATTTTCCATTTGAATCCAGTCAAGTCCAGTTGAACTTACTACACCATTGTGTCTCTAAAATACATCGCAATAACACATTCTTTCACTTCTTCTTCTCCTCCTCCTCCTTATACTACTTAACATTCTTTCTCTTTTTCTTCTCCTCCTCCTCCGTCTCCTTCTTCTTCTTTTTCTTCGTCCCTTTATTGTCAATTTCCAACCAGTCACACTTAGTTTACACTCCAGTTTACAACTCCACTGTGTTTGTCAATCGATGAGAATCTCAATCGCTTTCTTACAGAGTGCAGTTTATACTGTTACGGGTTCTATGTCTAAAATAACGCTGGCAACACTTAAATTTATCACTCGCACTTTATTTACACAAATAATCACAACACTCACTGTTCAGAATTTCTTACAGAAAAATAAGCAATTAAAAACAGATAAATCCATATTGTTCAACTAATAAAGAGATTTCAATCAACTGTACAAAAATCAATCACTAAAAGTTAAAAGGCCGATCTAATATTAAATAATAACTGTACAATAAACTGTCCAATGATATTCAAAGAGAAACATCGAGGAAGAACAATTAACTTACGTAACGCAAGTCCGTAATACAGTAATAGGTAAAAGAATTATCACATAGAACTGTCAAGAGAATTATCACTACAAAAAACAAAAGTTCATTTTATGGTTTGTAATAGCGCCAACGGGATTTCACTGTCTGTATTAACGGGAACTGTCACTACTGCCACTTATCAACATAGAACAACAACTGGACTTCTTGTGCATCACGACGAATTTGAAACAAGACTGACTAATTTACAAAAGTCTCCCTCTATTTATATAATTTTTCATAATTGAGATCTCTCGATTTTTCTATCAACTTATACCGATTTCTAAAATAAACAATGAAAGACCTTCACGCCTTCCACAATACTCGATAAGACTCCATTACTCTCTAATCAAACAACTAGAACATTCTACTAATTACCAAGTAAACACCATAAAAGTGTCAAAAGCAGAGTAATTAATTGATGTAAACATTTAGGGCTCTGTCAGACGGGGCTTCCTAGGTGGCGCGACCCGGGTCGCGACACCTAATTTCAACGTCACTTGATGCGCGACCTGGGAAGCGCTACTCGCAAAAACAACAACTAAACAACTATGAGATCACTACTAACAATGGGATCAGTCTTCACAGTTGAAATATGGAAGTTGACGAGTTAGCAGCAATAGCATACATTCATTTTATGAGACAGAAAAAAGAAAAGAAAAGACGGTTTTGGGTCCATCCCTTATTAAGAGATAAAGTAAAACTAGTTTGTTTCATACATTGTATCCACAACTCCGAGAAAATCCTGCTAAATTTTTCAATTTTCATTTTTTCAATTTTCCATTTATTTCATATCCAGAGCTCTCCTGGCAGTATGACATTATTTAGTACAAGTCTACATTAGAAACAGTTGGAAGAATTTTCATGTAGCCTTTCTCATTGAACAATATAATCTTATAAAATACTGTTGTGATCATGGAAAGAAGGATTTACAGCCTTATCTGCTGTGTCAATATTAACTTCTAAGCAATTAATTACTCTCCTCTTCGACTTGTAGTATTTTTGACACTTTTATGATATTTATATGAAACTTTTTAGATTATTCTAGGTGTTTAATTAGAATTTAATGGAATCTTTTCAAATATTGTGGAAAATGCAAGAGTCCTTATCTGTTTATTTAGAATTCGATAAAGAAATCTCCTTCTTTTTAGTTCAAATAAAAACCTATATAAAGCGAGCGCTTGAGTAAACATTTAGTTCAGTCTTCTTTGAAATTTGTCGCGATAAACAAGTAGTGACAGTTCTGTAGTGATAATTAATTACTGTATATCGTGCCTTAGTGAGAATTCTTTTTAAATTGATATGAGTGGACTATATTCATAGCACATAGCTATTATTGTATTACAGACTTGTGCTACGTAAGTTTAATTGTTCTTTTTCGACGTTCTTCTTGAATTATTGGACAGTTTATTGAACAGTTATTTTTTAATATTAAATTGGCCTTTTAACATTTAGTGATTGATTTTTGTACAGTAATATTGAAAACTCTTTATCAGTTGAACAATATCGATTTATCTGTTTTTTATTTCTTATTTTGTGTAAGACATTACTGATCTGGATTATTTGTGTGTTGTAGATTATTTGTGTAAATAAAGTGCGAGTGATAAAATAAAGTGTTGCCAGTGTTATTTTAGATATAGAACCCGTAACAATACTTTGCAGTAGACTATGTGTAGTATCTTAGTTTTCATTGAGATATTTAAGAAATGTAGTGAGTTATTTTACATAGACCACATAGGTGGTTCATATATTTCAATAAACAAAATTATATTTTTAATTACAAAATATCCTTTTTTCTTTAACTGTTGCATCTTCTTTACTAATAAAAATATTGACAATTTCTTCCCAAGCATGATTTTTCTTCTCCCGATTCGAGTAATCACTGAAATTTATATCCCATATAGCAGGGCGACCTTGAATTTCAATGTAGAATGCTTCCACATCTAGCGAATCCATGTCTGATGTCAGCGCTTCTCGCTGCAGCGTGTGACAGACTGACAAACGTTCTCATAACGTTACCACTGCCGACTGGGTGGCACCACCCAGAGGTGGTCGGCTGAGTCGCCGATGGTCGACCGGGTGGCGCGACCTGAGAAATCGCGCCACGCCGTGTGAACTCTCAATCAGAAAATACTTGATGACTGGGAGGCGCGTCCTGGGTAGCGCCACCCGGGTCGCCTCGTCTGACACCGGCCTTACATAGCAGATAACACCGAGAACTACTTCTTTCTCTCAATTCTCACTACAATACTATAAACAAGGCAGTCTCCAGAAGTAATGCAACACAGACTTCACCATGAGATAATACGATTCACAACTGGGAATGTCCCAGACTCACTCATATTGGATGTGATATCTTTCGGTTGTGTGATTTCATTCAATTCGTGTCAAGTGTGTATTTCTTTTCTTTACGTTATCACACCGGAAAAAGAAGAAGAAAAAGGAGACAGGAAGTAGAAGATATGATTGGATAGGCGTGCTCGTGTTGTGTAGGAGCCAGCCGGCTGACAATTGGTCGACTCGTGTGCCATCAGCAGCCAATAGAAAGGCTGATTTTGTGTCCAACAAAAGTTTCCAGCTTCAATTTGGCCTCCGTCAAAGAAAAAAACGGAACGTGTACGGATTCGCGAAAAGAGACGCCCTCGATTCTATACACAATGGCTTGTCCCGAAAATAAGTTTTTTATCCTTCTTCTTTCACCCTTGTTCCTCATTTCCTCTCTGTCTTTCCTACATATTATTCTTATATCTCTATTTCTTCTTTTTCTTTTTTCCTTGCTTTTTCACTCCTCCTTCTTCTTCTACTTTTACACCTTGCTTCTTCTATATTTCTTCTTTTCTCATATTCCACCTCTACTCTTTCTTCATCGTTTTTTTTCTTCTTCTTATTCTTCTTCTTGGTCTTCCTCCTCCTTCTACTCCTCCACACCTTTCCACCATTTGTGTTCTTCATCTTCTCCATACATTTTCTCATCGTTTCTCTTTCTTTTCTTATTTTTTCTCTTTCTTTTCCTATCTTTTCTCTTTCTTTTCTCATCTTTTCTCTTTCTTTTCTCATCTTTTCTCTTTCTTTTCTCATCTTTTCTTTCTTTTCTCATCTTTTCTTTCTTTTCTCATCTTTTCTTTCTTTTCTCATCTTTTCTCTTTCTTTTCTCTCTCTTTTCTCATCGTTTCTCTCTCTTTTCTCATCTTTTCTATTTCTTTTCACATCTTTTCTCTTTCTTTTCTTATTTTTTCTCTTTTTTTTCTCTCATCGTTTCTCTCTCTTTTCTCATCGTTTCTCTTTCTTTTCACATCTTTTCTCTTCCTTTTCCCTTTCTTTTCTTATATTTTCTCTTTCTTTTCTCATCGTTTCTCTTTCTTTTCTTATCTTTTCTCTTTCTTTTCTCATCGCTTATCTTTCTTTCCTCATCTGTTTTACTTTTTACTGTTCATCTACAACACGCGTCTCCCTTTTCCTTCTCTCTCACTCCTGGTATTCCTGTCTTTGCTTCGTCTCTTAATCCTTTCACATTTGTCATGTTTCCCCTCTCACTCTGTTCTCTGTTCCTTATTCTCCTGCTTCTTTATACCCTATTCAGCTTTCTCTTCTCTTTCCTCCTCCTTCTACTATTTTGTTTTGAACTTAACGATTTGTTCTCTCATCACTGAATCTTTTTTCTCTTAGTTTTCTCACTTCTTATGCTCTTAGTTCCCCTTCCTCCTACTCATTATCCCCTAAAATCATCACTTCCAGTTCCTCACTTTTATTCCCCTACTTCGTCTTTACCACGTTTTAATTTCCCCCTCTTTTACCTCGTCTCTTCACTATCCTCTTCCCTCTCTTCTTTTCTTCATGGTAGTCTTTCATTTCTCCCCTTCGTTCATTTTTTCTCCCGAAATTTCTCCTCTCTTTCCTTTCTTCTCCCTCTTTGTCCGTCTTCCCTATCTCATCTACTTTCCCATTTTTCTCTCCCACTACTCCTTTTCCCCTCACTTCTGTAGCTATCCTGTCCTTCTCTCTCCATCATCTCCTGTCCTTTCCCATCTACTTTTACCATATATTTCTTCTTTTCCCTCGTGTGGCCGTGTGTCTTCCTCGCTTTGCTACTTCTTGTGTGCGTGCGTGTGTTTGTGTGTGTGTGTGTGTGTGTGTGTGTGTGTGTGTGTGTGTGTGTGTGTGTGTGTGTGTGTCAGTGGCGCGTTGCTGTGTGCATAAATCGGTGCGACGTCCTCCGTCGCATCATCTCCCTCGAGACTACACACAATCTCTTCTCTGCTATATATACTATATTATCACATATTCATACTCATACACAGAAATGACTGTGACTGTGAATCCATCTGACGAGGGACCTGTCACACATCTAAACAGGATACCATAAAAACAGGCGGGAAAGATGCAGTTTGACAACGTATGATAGAATTGTTTTCGATGTCAAAGAAGATGTCAAAATGAAAAATTCAGAAGAAAAATTTAAAAAGATAATTGTTTATGTTCATTATGTTTTCAATAATTTCCATTTGATTTTTTAATCGTATTTAAGGACTTATTTTCTAGATGATTACTGTTCTTTACAAATCAAATAAAATGAATATTTCTTAGAATATTCTCCAGCTGGAATAATATGTAATATTCTATAGTTGATATAATTTATGTAATATTCTATAGTTGATATAATTTATGTAATATTCTATAGTTGATATAATTTATGTAATATTCTATGGTTGATATAATTTATGTAATATTCTATAGTAGATATAATATGTAAAATTCTATAGTTGATATAATATGTAATATTCTATAGTTGATATAATATGTAATATTCAATTGTAAGAATATTGATATTATAGATTCATATTAATTTATTGAAGGGATTTTTTAATAATAGCAATATTGTTAATTGAACAATTATTATAAGTGAGTTGTTGACAATTTAGTTTTGGAGTTCAGTCCGACTTAGACATTTTAACAACTGCTTAAAAATGTTCTCAACCATTCTTAACTTTCCAAAAAACAGAAAAACTATGAACCAACATTCTTATTAACAGTATATGTCAAGTTTTTGAATTGTAATCATGAGTAATAATTGAGGATTGTTATAAAAAAATTCAAAAAAGTTACTCACTGAATTGACTAGGAGCCGTATCTATGAACGTTTTTCAATGTTTCTTGACTCGAAGGCCTCTAGCAGGGCTGTGCGCAGGGTTTTTCATCATAACCTTTTTCGAAATTCCTTGTATTTGATATTATTAAGGTATTTAAATGTTATCTATTGCCATGAGATTAATTCTTTTTTATCAATTATTTTGTGTAAAATGAGGGTTCAAAGTTGAATTTTTTCGGTTTTGGGGGTCAATTGAACTCACCTACAAGTTATTTTAAACATATATCATTTTTACATAACTGAAAGACATCTTGGGGAAAAGAATGACACATTTTTATTTCAATTTAACAATTGTTTTTCCAAAATAAATTTTTGAAAAACTGAAATGCTCTCCATATTTTCAAAAAATTATTTTGAGAAAACTAATTGTTTGTTCGAAGTGAAAAATAAGTCAATTTATTCCTCAATGTGTCTTCTGGCCAAACGGTTTCGTTTAGCCAGTGAGTAAACAGAGTGACGAGCAAATTAAGCTACCAAAATTCCCTGATCTTTAATAAAATTTTCCCTGACCAATATAAGGTACTAGCCGGCAGGCGGCAGGTCCGTCTTCTAGTTATGAAACATTTATCAAAAGTTCAAAATAACTCGTAGAGGAGATCAATTGCCCCCCAAAATCGAAAAAATTCAATTTTGGAACCTCATACTTGATGAAAAAAAATTTCTCATGGCAATAGATATAACATTAATTTCAATGCCTCAATATCCAATACAAGAATTGTACATGAACGAACTCACAACTCACAAACAAACCTTAGGTTCATGTGAGTGTTGTTTCAAAATTTTGATGTTACATGATCTTTTATTTGTATGCTTTGTATTGCTTTATACATTATTTTGTATACTCATGTGTTGTACCCGAAAAAAATAAAAAATTCAAATTCAAAGAAACTTAGACTAAAAATGATGGTCAAGAACCCTGCGCACAGCCTTAAATGCCTATACTTCACATTTCAAGAGTCCATCAATTAAAGAGAAATTGAAGGGACGTTCATAAATACGGACTTAAAAATGCCAATAAGATCATAAGCTATCTCAAATACCAAACAACCACGTTCTGATTGTTGAAAACGACTCGCATTATCCCATTACTATTTCAACGCCATCCAGCCTCTGTGCAACTCAGCCACTCATAAAGCAGCCGCGTTTTGTCAAATGTGCAAACGACACACAACATGGAAATGAATTGTTTTGCCAGCCAAGTAGTAGTGGGAGAGGTGGATTGCCATTATGGGTGCCTGAAATTTGCGGCCTCATATTGAAACAAGGCATTGCGTGGCTTGACGTGGCATGGCGTGGCGTGCAGGGCTTGAAGCTACGTGAGCAGCGAGCTGGCCACGTAGCCGACGGGTCTCTAAATTATTACCGCGCCGTTTGCAGAATAGTAATGCACCAATCCCACTTGACTCGGATATGGAGTGGACTCTTGGCTACCTCCCTATCAGTTGTGGTATCTCTCTCTCACTCTTGCTTTCTCCTTTGTTCTTCTCTCTCACACTCACTGTTCCTCATTCCCTCTCACACACTCTCTCCCGCTTATTCTCGTTTACTTGCACACCCTCTCAAGTGGGTCTCGGGAGTCGGCGAAGCTAATTCCTAACTGCACCAGTTACTGGCATTTCAGCAAGACGCTCGTTTCCGACTTGACTTTCAGACGAAATGACGAGCTGCTATCAAGATTCACCAGAGTCCCCTTTCAGACATAGACACTTATTGCGATAGAGCAGGGTCATAATATGACCCAGATTAGTGATAGACTAGAGCTTGATGAAGCCGGAGAGTTGAAAATATACTATCTATGAACAGACACCTGCTTCTTTTGCGGATAACAGTTATTCATTTATTCAATTATTTATTTATTTATTCATTCATTCATTTATCTATTAATTTATTTATTCATTTATCTATTCATTTATTCATTTATTTATTTATTTATTTATTTAATTATTTATTTATTTATTCATTCATTTAACTAACATACAATCAATGTGAATACAACAGGCTATTGCCCAAAATTTTGTTTTTCACAAAATTTCAAATTGGAATCAAAATCTTAGGTTAGGTCTGTTTCACTAAAAATTTCACCTTGAAGCAAAATAATTTACGAGTATTTTTCAGAAAAAGAATATTAATTTTGTTTATTAAAACACCATTACAGTCCGAAGAAGATTCATATAATTTTGAATTTTGAAATTTCTGAGCCAAAAAGGCTACACTAGTTACCAATTGAACGAAAAAAGATGATACACACACTAATAGAAATAATTCCAGAAAATGAGCTGCAAAAATGTTTTGATAAAATTGATAGAAATGGGAAAACTGATCAACGTGATCACCCAAAATTCAGCAGAGATGAGCCAATTCCGGTAGTTCGAAACTCACCAAAAACTGTAGGTCCAACTCATCAATCACCATCATCCAATTCATTACCTACGTTATGGAATAAGAAATCCAAGAATATTATTGATATTAAACCAGCAAACAGGTTTCAGATCTATGTAGGCTTCATTCACCAAAAAAATTTTTTTTTGGAGCTGCCTACCCTACACTTATACAAGAATTTCCTAAGTATTATTGATATTAACTTTTTGTTGTAAATTCAACGACTTGTAGTCAGTTTTATATTGTGAATATTAATAAATTAGACTGTAAGACGTTAAATTTATAACAAACAGTTAATATTAACAACGCAGATCGTTATGGAACAAGAAATCCCAGAATATTATTGATAATGATGATATTAGTCTGATGAATATTGAATATTAAGAATGAGAGCCAAAAAAAATATTGATTAGAAAATATTGAAAATACAAGAAAATATTAAAAAAAAATTGCACGTGGCCTACTCTTATGAAGTACCAAGTGAACACGAAAGATACTGAAGATAGAAAATTACAATAAAAAGAGAAAAGAGGAAAAAGTAAGAGGGAAAGAGAGGTTCTGATGTGAAGGGGAAACAAAAGAGGATATAACGATAGATATTGATAAATGGAAAAGTGCTTGATTCTCTTCTATCTAGTTGTCCATCGGCTGTCGTTTTGGCCCCGTGTAATTCGATTGAATTGGCGTTCTGTATTTTGGCCTGACGTGGAAATGAGCCGGCTAAACCAGCAAATATCAGTCGTGGATTAATGAAATTGTCAATAAAACATGTCTGACGCTGACGCTTACCTCCATTGCACGTGAATTGTCCACCATTTCTACTCCCTTTCTATTCCCCTCTCCCCCTCTACAGCTACAATCCTCCCATCATTTTTCCAACCAAAAACTGAACCTGTTTTGACGCAACAACGCTAAACTTCCATTATTGACAAACCATACATTGTATTGTAACACTGTAACACCGTTCTATGTGGATTGAATGAACCAAAATAAGTTTCATTTTCGCTTTCATTCACTTTTATCAATGACCTCCTTTCAAAATTTTCTACAATCAATCGACATGAACTTCGAAAACGTATAAAACGTTTTCCTTTTATTATGTTATGCCACTAGATGTCAAATTATCCTTAGAAAATTCAAAATCTTCAATAAATCTAGACTGCACTGTTTCTGTTCTGGGTATAATGCACCGTATCCTGACCAAAAAGCATACACACCGGTCAATCCATCATGATTATCTACCTCATTCTAGTTTTCTTATCTCATATTGTTCACGTAAATATGTTCGAAATGCGAAATATGAGATACTGTATAGACACTACTTTCTATGTCCCACAAGATGTCAAATTATCTTGAGAAAACTCAAAAACTTCAATAAATCTATTCTGTGACTAAACTGTGTCTGTTCTGGGTATAATGTACCGAATCCTGACCAAAAAGTGATAATATTTCAAAGTACTGTTTCGTTTTTTCTTTCTAATCTGAGGCGATAATACCTGTGTATTCACCATTAAACTCCTGTGTCTGGCATGCAGATTTGGCTTGATCTGATACAAGACAATCTCATACAAAGCTCAATTCGGAGTGCAGAGTCCACATCGTCTGAGAGTCTTGTATGAGTCTCAGACATACAGTAGGTAAGCAGTTGAATGATGATCAATGTAGTCTTGGGTCGTTGACGGTTTTCTTGTCAACGAAACGCAACTAGTTTTGAATAAACGTTAAATAGTTGATAAGCTAGTTGAAAGTGTCAACTAATGTTGAATTTAACGAAGAATAATGAACTGTGTACGTGTCTACTGTGTCCTAATAACGGTTTCATTATGATCAATGATCAAAGCATTACTGCCTTAAAGCAAATAATGATATCACGTCTACTGACGCATCAAGATATGAAAGAGCGTGTCCGGTTACAAAAAACGAGCGCCATTTGCAATTTAAATCGAATAAAAATAGAGATAGAGAAATTCTGATTGCAGATTTGAATTCAGTGCCCTAAAATTAATAACTTTGTTCGCGAGTATGCAAAAATAATTAAAAGAGAGGAAGCTGATTTTTATTGAATAAAAAGTTGAAATACATCTAATTCATAGAAATAATAAAAAACTTGCTCAGTTCTGATTATTTTCAAGGCTACGCAAAGTATTAAATTAATTTGAGGGCGCTGGATCCAAATCTGAAATCAGAATTTCTCTATCTCTATTTTTACGCGATTTAGATTGCATAAGGCGTTCGTTTTTTGTAACCAGATACAAAAATTGTCTTGAGACAGTAGTGCAGTGTTATTGCATTTCACAATCGCACAGTTACTCCTACTCCTATTTCTCTACTGCATGTGATTTATTTTTATTTTGAACGTTGATCAATTAGTTTGCTTTTTACACTTGGATTCAACAAAGACTTCCATTCCAGTTGTGTTGGAAATGAGGGCGTTGAGCCCGTTGACCGTGGATATGGAAATGTAGTTGAAGCATCAACTGGTTTAGTTGAAGTATCAACTGGTTTAGTTGAAGAGACAAAACAGTTGAATCGTTAATAACCAATAAACAGTTAATTCAACTAGTTCGTTGAATCAACGCTCATCACTCGATCAATGATGTTGTGAATGGTGGTCAATTCAATTTAAGAAAAAGATCAGCCATTCTCTTAAATCACAAGAATTTACTCAATTGAATAAAACATTATCCGAGAGACTCAGAAGATGTGGACTTTTGCACTTTGAATGGAATGTGTATGAGATTGTCTTGGGTCAGATCATGCCAAATCTGCATACCAAAAACAAGAGTGTAATGGTGAATGTACAGGTATTATCACCTTATATTGATTGGGTTGATCACGATAGTGCATAGGGTGTAGAACGTATATAGTAGGCCCACATTATTCATGATGTACCGTATTGCCAGATGATACTATGCACGTGAAATATGACTAAATATGCCTTCCAACGATTGAAATTATTACTTGTCTACCATAAACTATAACAATTTCAAATGTCGTCGTCTTGTAATACTACAGTATTAAAGCCTGGATATCAATTTGTTACAGTCCAGCTTATTCGCATCATTACTCATTCTCACCACCCGTACTAGCTATGTGTTTTGATCGCTAATAACTTTCAAACTTTCCTCAGATTTGACGTGACACCAATTACAGTTCAACAAAGACAGCCTATGAGTTGAATGCAAGCCGTTTATATCGTGCTGTTACCGGAATTATTAGAGCTCATACTTGATCGCGTGACCTAGCGTATACTTACCTGCTTACTTGCCTGCACCCTAATGAAAAGCCCATTGAGACCATAGACCACTGGAGCTGAACATATTTCAGCGCCTGAAAATGACGAGCACGCAACCCGCACGACTTGCTAACGGTGTATTTGTGAATTTAAATCTATGATAACTTCTAAAAAGCTTAACATAAATAATGAATGATATTGTAAATGAAAAATATACTACACCGAAATATAACATGTAAAGAATAGACAACTTTTAGATGGGAGTTCCTGAATACGATCCCAGCAAATTAATATCGAAATACAATAAATATAGTAAATACGGTTCATAACTTTTAGATGGAAGCTCCTGAATTTGATTTAAGCTTATATTTCTAGATAATATCATTACGTGATATCAAGTATAATAATTATTGTAATAATCAGCTAGATTTGTGGTGGATGTAATTGAATAGACGTAATTAGGGACCCGACAAAGCATTTTTTTAATCGTTCTATTCTCCATCTGCCTGTCTGTACGTCAGTGCGCTCATGCAATATCTATCGACACAACAATCATTATTTTTGTCCTGGAGGTGAAACATGCAATAAATGAATGAATGAATCAATTTTATTTGATCAAGGTTAAAACTACAGGAGCTTTTCTTACACCTAAACCTTAGCACTATATTTCATTTTTCAAGCTAGAGCAATGAGAGAATTATACAAGAGAATAAGTAAAAAGTACATAAAATAAAACTGTCATACCTCGCCTACAAAAATCAACCTAACCTTAACAAACGAAAACCAATTATAAATACAAATTATGATTTCTACATGTACATTCTAATTCTAGATCTAGTTTTGCAAGTTTTTTTTTTTTTCAATCAATCAATCAATTAATTTTATTACATAAAAAGACATTACAAAATGGTCCCGCTAAACCTGAAAAAGGTTTTACAGCAGGTGCCTATAATAAAATAAAACACAATAATAAAATGAATGCTTACAATAAATTAAACAATGAAAAGAACTGAAAGAAAACTTTTTACAAGTTTCAAAATGCACTTCAAGGTAATTGGAAGGGGAGTAATAGGGTTGAAAAATGTTAAAAAGGAGAAGGTTAAAGGGAGAGAAAAAAAAAAAAAGATAAAGGTCTACTATAGATTGAAAGTTAAAATTAAAAATAAAAGAATATGCTATAAACTGAAAGATAATACTAAATATAAAGAAATAAACTACAATAATTAGTTCCTTACTTGTTAATGATTCAAAAAAGAGTGGTGCATTAGAAAGATTGCAAAAGTGCATTAAGATTGTACAACTTAATGTAGTATCTTCTGTAACCTGAAAATCAACTAGCAAAAACAAATCATCAATTATATTGCATGTAATTGGAGTATTTTTTATTAAATGTTGAGATTAATATCAATATAAGAGATGTTATTTAACTTTCGAGATTTTTGTCTATACTATAATTAGAACTAGAATGCTATTCTATAGGATTTTGTCAAATTTTCCAGTACGGAGTAATATTCTCTAACATTATTCTACCAATGCTTGAGTCAATGAAAGGAACAAATTGCTGACCTACGATTTTGTTAGGGTAGGTCCCGACTACGTTAAAAGAGTCGTCGCAAACGTCAACCCGTTGCACAGAATCAGCTGAACTTATCATCGTCCCGCAACAGCATACCATAAACACAATGATACACGATATCACAATGATACAAAAGAATAATGATTTCAACTGATTTTATGCAACGGAGGGATGTTCGCGACGGGGTTCTGTTAAACCGCGTCTCCACCAACCGAACATGCTCGGCGAACAGTGTTCGCTGGAATCAGCTGATGTCGCCGAACATTTCTTGGAGTTGGTTTGGTGTGGACGCCTTCTCGAACATTATGATCGGTGTGGTGGGGTTAGTGGCGGGAACCTGTTGTTGGTCGTCACTGTTCGCTCACAGACCGAACATTTCAATTGAACTCACGAACATGTTCGGTTACCCATATGTTTAATGTTTGCCTGTTTTTTGTATTCGCCAACAATGTTCGGCAGACATGTTCGGTTGGTGGCGACGCGGCTTTAGCAGTCTATACCCACTTTTATACATAGTTCTGTTAAAAATTCGCATTCACAATTTCAATTTAAGGAGAAGTGATATTATAGATATATAATATAAAGATATTTCAATGAATTAAGGTGATTTATCAAACATCTCAATTTTTGTGTTTATGCTTGTTTTTTATAAATAGATGAATGTAGTCGGGTTTTGTTGATTATCTTTATTAAATAG
Source organism: Conomelus anceps (assembly GCA_948455865.1). Classification (NCBI taxonomy): domain Eukaryota; kingdom Metazoa; phylum Arthropoda; class Insecta; order Hemiptera; family Delphacidae; genus Conomelus; species Conomelus anceps. Next base: position 13,034,089 of record OX418217.1, on the reverse strand, counting down.
ACAAAAATACGGAGTAAAAGCATTGATCAGGGATGATCTTGATGGTTCGTCTATGGTAAAAGGGAACACACTACTACGGCTTGGTCCTAGAACGTCAGTCAAAGCTTGTTTTTATTGAAAAAAAAAACAGTAAAATCTCAATTAAAGACGCAGTATAATCAGTATAGATATAAATAATAATGTGGAGATTTCAAGAAATGATTAATCAAGACCTAGGGTATACATGACAATCGTTATTGTTTTGTCACAGAAACAAAAGTAATCGATATTTGTGTTTGCTAGCTGCAGAATATTAGAAACCCTGACCTGAAGGCTGAAATATTAGTTCTGTTGCAATGGAAAAGCGAGAGATAGGTGGTGGGTAGGGTTCAGAAACAAATGAATGGACCTCTCCCTCACACAACCTCACTTTATATCACTCATACCCTCTCACTCCCTCCCACTCCCTCATTCAATCACTCTCTCGCACTCCCCCACTCACTCATTCATCTCACTGGACCTAGGTTTAATAACAACCAAATGTTTCCGTATCCCAGGGCGCGCCTACTGCACTGATATCTTGCAAAGGCCAGCTTGATCAGAGCTTCAGCAGTAATCAACTCCAAATGTTGTGACAGTGCAGCCTGCCTGTGGTTCTAATTTTGCAACCTCTTTCTCGCTCACCAACTCACTCTGTCTCTATCACTTCTCACTAATTAGTGAACGATAGTGCAATGGAGATGATTTGAAATTGAATTGGAGTGCAGTAAAACTCGGCAGGTATTTCTCAGTGACGGACATTGGTTTGTCAAATGTAGGTAGGACGTTCATCATGACGTTCAAACCTTGGGTGATAACTCCATGAGAAAGTTTTTACAGTAAGGCACTGATAAAATGTACCACAATTCCGAGAAGACGGCCAAAAAAAAAATCTCTAGCAACAGTCGGAAAGTATACTTTCAGTATGTTCATATACCATTTCATAATACCATTTTTTCCACAAGGATTAATTTATGTTGAAAGTAGATTTTTTTTTTATTCTTGAAACTGCATAATATACTATGTAAGTTATATATTTTAGAAGAATGTAAATGAAAGATTTTTGATTTTTATGTTTAATTTGTTTTAATTCCAGACATTTTTGAGGTAATACTACTACACTCAAATGATAAGCTACGTACTAGATTATGCAGTATCAATATAGCATCAGGTATCACAGAATGAGAAAAAATGAATGTTATATTAAATCTGTTGGAACATTTTTGAAGCAGTATACAAAGTGAGTGTGAGAGGTACAGGTAGACAGACTACTTTATTTGTGTAAAAGTACAGAATTTAACTACTCTCTGATGACTAAATGCAAATAAAATAACTCTCTTGAACTAAACTGGTTAAGTGTCAAGAATGTGTCTTTATCCAAACTTCGCCATTTCATGTAATTGCATTGCTTAGATTGTCATTACCGTTTCAATTGAGATCATTGTACATTATTTGCACTATAAAAATAACATTATCTAAGTTTAATTTTGTATAAATATATCTATGCGATGTAGATAATTTCGATTTTAATCATTCGCATGAGCAAAATTTGTAAATTTACATGAACAAAGGAAGATAATCTAATTTAATAACTGATATCTGATATCTAATCAATTTGTAAATTTAAATTAATATAGGAAGATTATCTAATCTAATAACTTAACAGTATCTACCATTTCAAAGAATATGGAAAATTGATCGCTAAATTAAAACAGAACAATATATTATAAGGAGTTTTCAAGTTATTATTATAAATACTATTATAATAAATTTGATATTTGAACTACGTTACTCCCACCAGCGAACAAGGTTTATCCTCCTGCTGGCTGGTACCAAATATTTTAAAAGGAAACATTTTTATTCTGTAATGACTCTAATAAATTAGTTGTATCAATTTCTGTTTGTATTTTTTTTAAATTGTGGCAATAAAGGAATTTGAAATTTGAAAAATATATAACCAAAACTGATTTTTAGCGGGTCAATATTAATTATTAAGTCAGAAAAATATCTAAGAGCCTACTTTGACGCTTTCTTATCACTCAAGGAGAGCTTGAAAGGAAATTTTTTTTATTGCTGATGATACCCACATGAGTCAGAGACTTGTGCGTGAGTAACAAGGTGAATGATTACACATAAAGCGGGGTTCGAACCCACGACCACTTAAAAGACAACAAGCTGAAGTTGCGACGCCCCAACAAGTGCGCTAAGCGGCCCGCCAATATCTTGATATCCTTTTCATAAGGAATTCTACGTTCTGCTCCAAGCGTTCACTCCAGTGCTGCATGACTAATATTTACTTGACTGGTCATGTGACAAGAGAAGTTTTGACGAATTTGACTACAACAGAAGGAATTTTGAAGAGCGAGAGAGAAAGAATGAGTGAGTTAAGTGTGTCTGGTTAATAGTTGAAGCACATAACTAACTATGATATGAGTACAAAGTGCCCGAAGTCATAGCAAAACCAACACATCATAAACTCAAACAATCTGCAGTTACAACGCTAACAATACAAAAGCTGTATTTAATACAGGGTATATCATAATATTATATCATGTAGCGCCTACATTTATCCCTTAATGAAATGGGAAAAAAATTAATTGTCTCCATTTCATTTAAATTGTCGCTTTGTAATCGCATACGTTTTTTTTTACATCAGCTTTTCAATGATAACTCTGACATCTCAAATAAGCTACATAATTAATTCGTCTCTTGCTCAGTGCATTGTGATTGGTGATTATACACATATGATTGTTGTACTCTTATCCATCTAATCATTTGAACGAAATCAATGAGCAACATTACTTGTGATGCACATAAATAATGCATCCTTTTAATTGAGAGTTTGAGCAAAATTACAATAACGATGATATTAACTCCAACCTGACCACTCCAGGTCTCAGATTGCTCTAAAGCATTTTGTATTTAGAACAAGAAGAGGCATAGAGAGATCAGTTTGAGTAAGCGTGATGGTTAGTGTAGTTATGCTCACAATCCCGCAAACTCAACAAACTCATTTGTGACCTCCCTCAAACTCCCGAGTTGGGTCCGGTCCTGCCAATATCATTTTGAATGTCTTAGAAATCTTGACTCTAAAATATATTGAATCTATTATGTCAGCCCTGTCCAGGATAACATTTTTAAGATTTGATGAAATGAATCGTATCAAAATGATTAAAAATCAATATATTGATTAGAGGATTAACAGATCAAAAATAGCAATATAGTGGGTTTTACAAACGATGTAAAGATCCGACCTTGTTTCTATTATAAGTATATTGTTATAAGCTGGCCTAATGACGTAAGTTTGCGCAGGAAATACTGATATTAATGTGTTATTGAACAGGTTAATCAACGCGCTCACTATACATTTTTCAAATAAAAACAGTTCGGGGACAGTTCGCAACTTGCATAAGAAGTTCAAATTTGAATTAGAAGAACTTTGACCTAGCTCAATAATAGGAATTCACGGAACCCACCTTGAACTGTGAGTCCAACTCATCAATCACCATCATCCAACTCATTACCCACGCACAGGTCTTAGACCTGTGGGCTTCATCCTCCAAAAACAAATTTTAACTTTGATATTTTGTTGATTTATCAATTCTTCTATTGTAGATCTATTGTCAGTTTTATTATTAATTAGCATTATTTTTTGTTCTGCCAGAGTTTTTATGTACATTAATTTTACGGTCTCCTATTGGCTCTTCGCCTTGCAAAACGAAATTAGACTCCTCCCCTTGTATAGAAGTAGGAGTGTCAAATTTCAGCTTACAGCCTGTCCCTTTACTAACTCATTCACTAATTCAATTTCAATTTTTTTTCAATTCAATTCAATTCTCTATTTCTCACCAAAGTCAATTACAACTGACAATATACATTTAAGAAAATACAATAAAATATAAAAATTCCAACACATTAACAAAATAACAGTAACATATGAAGTGAGAAATGACCTAACCAACTATGGTTACATGTACTAGGATAGGACAAGTTAGGGAATTGGTAAGGATAAGGATGGGATCAGAAAGGTTGGATTGTATGGGAAAAAACTATTTATCTTGGAAGAAAGCTCACAATCTGAAAAAGTATCTATGTCTAATCCAATTTTCAATGATCATTTTGGTAATTTTTGACTTATATCTACTATGATGCAAGAAATCTTCTGGAACTTCATTGATGATTTTTGCGCTTATATAAATTAATTGTCTCCTAATTGATTCTATGTTCGTATTGTAAACTTTGTACTGATTTGTTAAAGGCCTCAATCTGTAATGTCCTACCATGTTATTGTTTGTGAGTGAAAATACTAGTTCATGCAACGATTTTATTTTGACCCTTATTAAGGCACAAGTTAGATGTAAGTTATAACACGAGCGAATGCGAGTGTTATAAATATCTCACGAGTGCTTTAATGACCAAATAAAATCGTTGCATACACTATTTCATCTACGACCACTAGTATACATTTAATTAAAACAATTTCATTTTACCTGTGACTGTCAGAGATACCTAACCTCTCATCTCAAATACGAGAAGTTATAGTAGATTGTTAGGTTAAAGCAGCTGGTGTAGCAGTTTGATCAAATCAACTGATAGTTTCACAATATTGAATTAGGCCGGCCGCACACCAAATCGGGCACGGCGCGGCGCGGCGCGACGTTTTGCCTTAAGGCGCCTTGTGCGACATGGTTTGTATTGGTTTGAATGGAGGTGCCGCACACTGCATCGAGCACGGCAAGGCACGGCGAAGCAGCACCGCAAGGCGCTTTGTCCTGCCTCGTCAATTTTCGTCTTTCGGGCAAAACGCATCAGGCAAATCGGTCTGCGCATGCGCGGGGATCGCCACCACGTGGAGCGGTGGTTGAGTCATAGCAAATAATGTAATTGTCTTTGGTCCTAGTGATAGTCGTTCTAGTATTGTCTAGTTGTTGTGTGACAAGTGAAATGGCAAGCCAGGATGATTAAACTGCAACTCTCATTTACACCTTGAATAATTTACACCAAATTTCACCTTGAATCAGATCGGCAATAGAGCCATAGAACACAAAAAATTACGATAAAGATCATGTTTGCTTAGTCCAATATAGAAAGTCTTGTCCTACGCGACACTACACTACACTACACTACCTACATACTAGGTACCTACCTACATACACCTACATACACTAGGTACCTACCTACATACACTACATACGAGCAGAAATAAAAATCATAAAAGCTACCTTTAGCCACAGATTACAGAAACAACAAAAACAATAATAGATGTCTGTGCTTTAGCCTACGGTGTTTCAAAATGAAGTTCACATTTATTTACCTTTCAATTAGCCTACATAATCAGCGAAGAGGGTTTCTAGTAAATAATTATTTCAATTTACTTTATTTTAAATGTTTTTGTATAATCTAGTTCATATTTGAATACTAGGTCGTCACTTCTCAAATTCCGTACTCACCTTCTGCTTCATACTGCTCAACTTACTTCAAAATCAGTTCTTAGAGAAATATTCTTCTGACCTAAATATTTTTTCAAGCATTCTCCATGTTCAATACTTTAATCAAGGTATTCAATTAGATGAGAATTTTCCATTCATTAAAACTATCGCGGTTTTATTTTAAAACAATGAAGCCCACATAGGGCTGAGACCTGTGCGTGGGTAATGAGTTGATGATGATGATAATAATAAGCGTAGGCTATTGCTTTTAATGTTGGGGAGACCATTACGGGTAGTTCCACCTCTTCGTTTGAGACATGTTATGAGAAACATGTTGGACCTAACTTACTATTTTAGGCGGGTTCCGAACCACCGGGTGAATGATAATAGAGCTTATAACAGAAAGTCATCGAAGCACGGTCCATCAAAGCGCAGTCTTGAGCTCTCGTGACTCAACATCTCGATCGCAAAAACACCACGTGACTAATCACCACTCTAGCTGGATGATGATGATGACTGATGAATTTGACAAACAGTTTTAGGTGGGATCCAAACCACCTGGAAGAGTATTTACAGCATAGAACAGTCTTTTTTACTGTTCCAAATCGGTCACCAAATCGGCCACCCTCACAGAAAGGGGTAATTAACTTATCTCATCTGACTAGCATGGCTCGTGGCTATTCACTTCGTCAAGGAAACTTTCCCTCATATAGTTTGCAAGGAGCGCAGTAAAGATTACCTTTGATTTGGAATAAATTAGATGAGTCCTTTTAAAAATAAAGTCGCCTTGCCATGCCGTGCCGTGCCGTGCCGATGGTGCTCTTATTTCATCGTGCACGGCGCGGCGAGGCGAGGCAAGGCAAAACGTCATGCCGCGCCGTGCCTGATCTGGTGTGCGGCCGGCCTTACGATATTGATTCCATCAAAAATGCTTCTGATTGGTCCAGAACCCGTGTCTTAATGTAGAACCTGTACTATAATGAGCTCATTATGCAACGGGTTTCAAAAAGCATTTCGAAAAGACAGCTGTTTTGGCATCAATTGTGAAACTGTAATGTATACATTATGACATGGTCGTAGATAAACTTATTTTATATTTAACTATGTACTTGATAACATTTTTAACGTATAACTGCCTTAAAGTCAAAACTTGAAATTCCGAAAAAAGTAGGTTTGTAGGAAAAAGCCTGACTTATTTAATATGCTTTTTATTATTAACTTTTGTGTGGTAAATAATTCATTCAGGTGATTATTGAAACATCCACCCCAGATTGTTATAGCATACTGTAAAAGAGATTGAACTATTGCATAATAAAGCACTTTTTCAATTGATTAAAACTCTTTAATCAAGATAACTCGATTAAAACTTTTTAACTTGATATAAATTGTAGGAGAGGAATTTCATTTTTCTGCATAAGAATTTAGTATGAGCATCCCATTTGAGGTATTCGTCTATTATGATACCTAGGTATTTTGTACTTGCAACTCTCTTTAAACAAGGACAGTTACAAGAGTTGGGATCAGAATTGCAACCTTTGTGAAGTTTAAGTGATTTATTTCTGTCGGGTTTGCCAGTTTTTGTGAGAGAAATGGTATTAAAGTTCAAAAATAATTATGTTAAACTGGATCTTACGACCGAGGAAAATTTTCATACAGAAGTAAGTATCTTCTGAAAAAAATAGTTAAAAATATAGTACAGTCAGTATCTATTTAAATAAAAATAAGAGTTTTGTCTGTACATTTATCAGAATTATATATTTTTTGGTTATTTTTACGTTTTATACATTAAAGAAGCCGAAACAAGTCTTATCTCAATTTCTGTCTGTCTGTCACGGCCCCGAAGGCATTTTACGCGGCCATCTCCTGAAAAAAGAGAGCGTCGATCGGGATTTAAGTTATTTATCAGTATTGAAAACCTTCTTGACAATGTCTTTAGCTATAAAAAACTAAATTAACTTTTTTTAACAGAATAATAAACGTTTAAAACCAAGTATTGTGCGATTTTGGATACATTTCTTGTAAGTTTTATTACCACATAAGAACAAATCACGTAATTTATCATGATATATCGATCAGCTGTTCTCAAATATTCTCTCTGATAACTGTCACTGAATTGTTTACGTTCTAAGTTGTTTACTAAGCTGCTAACAACTTCATGATCGTTGCTATCAAAAAAGCCGAAACATATTTAGTCTTATTTCTAAACATAATCCGTACGAAGGACGGGCACAATAGCTAGTCTTATATAATACTAGCTGGCCCAACGCGCGTTGCTGCATTCTCATAAAAATTCTCCTTGATTTTATTATTCGCCACCTCTCGCTGAGGTTACAATTAAAATTAGGAAAGAAGTTAGTCCTAGGGCTCTTCCAGCTGAACATAGAGGCTTCGTTGTTTTCTTAATCACCACCTCTGAATAAAGAGACATTTCAAATTTAAACCTCCTATGACTATAAGGGTAGAAGCTAGGTTTTTTATTTTATTATTCGCCACCTCCCGCTGAGGCTGCATTTCAAATTTCTAGCTGCATTGGTTAACAGATGTCAACAACCTGGAATAATTACATTTCATCATACCCAGTCATATGTTTTCTACATGTTGCAAGGCTCCAACTGCACGGTAGCCTACATGCAAAGTGCAAAGTCTTTTGCTGTTCAAAGACAGCGTAAATAATGTCACTAAGGGGCCTGCCATATGATTAAAAACTGTTGGCTTATATCAGCTGTTCCTTTAAGCTGTTTGGCTTGCAAGTTCAGTAGGTTAGGTCTATAAAATGGTTTAATTAATAATAATTATTAGCTCCCCTATTGAAATTTATGGTCAGAAACCATCCCCAATATTCACACAACATATTCCCAAAGTTTCATGCCGATCTGTCAAGTAGTTTTGGAGTCTATAGGGAACACACATACATACATACAGACAGACATTCATTTTTATATATAGAGACTAGCTATTGTGCCCGTCCTTCGTACGGATTATGTTTAGAAATAAGACTAAATATGTTTCGGCTTTTTTGATAGCAACGATCATGAAGTTGTTAGCAGCTTAGGCCCCGTTCAGACAATACAGTTTTTTTGCGGTACGGTTTTTTTACTGTACGGCGTCAACTGTACTGTGATGTACGCACGGTCCGGCTTTGCTGCTTATTGCTGTGCTCTCCTCCTTCTTCCATTGCGCTTCCAGTTCAGTTTTATTTATTCCAGTCCAGGATTTTTTTTATTTGTGTAAGATTTTTTTAAATAAGTTTCTTACTGAAGGTTTCTCTTAAATCTTGATCAAAGTACACAAATTCTGGTTTCAATATTCCACACATTTTTCTCTCTTTATTTTTATATTAATCTTAAGTCTTGTCCCACAAGGCGGGTCTCTCATATATTAGAGAAATTAAATTTTCGCAATTAATATCTTCCACTTCTGGACACTGGAATTCACTAATAAGAAGATCAATGCTGAAGAATATCAATGAAGAAGATCATTGCTGACGATCTGAAGACTGCTTCCAGCATAATAAGAGTATCGTTTGAACATATCCATTACCGGTACAATACATGTGCCACCGTTACGGATAGTTATTTTGCGGTACAGCTGATTTTAACGATACAGTTTTCGAAGACAAAACCGAATGTAGAAATCGGCTAGAACAGCTTTTTTACTGGATCCAGTTGAAACAGTATTGTGTGAACATACAATATGAAATGTACATGCAAACGAAAGCACTGCAAAATAACTGATACAGCAAATTTACTGTACCGCACAAAAACTGTATTGTGTGAACGGGCCCTTAGTAATCAACTTAGAACGTAAACAATTCAGTAACAGGTATCGGAGAGAATATTTTTTGAGAACAGCTGATTGATATATCATGATAAATTACGGGATTTTTCTTACATGGTAATAATAGTGCTACCTGGCGAATTCCCAAGAGCCTAGCACAAACCGCACCTTCCTGAAATGTTAATCTTTGTTTTGATAAATTTAAATTAGAAAATTTTTTTTTTTCAACAAAGAAATAATTGATAAAACATTAGATGAGCTTTGATTCACCAGACATATGTTTCCTAAAAGACTGCAATGCTCCGACTACACAAGTCTGCAGACAGCGTAAATAACGCCGCGAAGGGCCCACCATTTATATTTGAGAACAGCTGATTGATATATCATGATAAATTACGTGATTTGTTCTTATTCTTATGTGGTAATAAAACTTGGAAGAAATGTATCCAAAATAGCACAATACTTGGTTTTTAAACGTTTATTATTCTGTTAAAAAAAAAGTTAATTTAGTTTTTTTATAGCTAAAGACATTGTCAAAAAGGTTTTCAATACTGATAAATAACTTAAATCCCGATCGATGCTCTCGTTTTTCAGGAGAAGGCCGCGTAAAATGTATCCAAAATCGCAAAGCACTTGGTTTTTAAACGTTTATTACTCTGTTAAAAAAAAAGTTAATTTAGTTTTTTATAGCTAAAGACATTGTCAATAAACCGTTCAATACTGTTCAATAACTAAAATCCCGATCGATGCTCTCGTTTTTGAGGAGAAGGCCGCGAAAAATGCCTTTGCGGCCGTGACAGACAGACAGACAGACAGACAGACAGAAAGTGAGATAAGACTATTTTCGGCTTATTTAATGTATAAAACGTAAAAATAACCAAAAAATATACAATTCTGATAAATGTACAGACAAAACTCTAATTTTATTTATATAGATGTACAGTATCTCATATAATACGCCATCTCCACTTACTTATAATTCGGCTACTGAATATTTTACACAAGTTTGATTTTAAGATCGAGAATTAAACAGCTTCTTATTCGAAATATCAGCTGAGTTTTAAGATTCTCATACAATTCAAACCTATGCTGGTGCATTGAATGGGTTAGAAATGCATTTTCGACTAGTCTTTCGAAAAGGGCCTCAGTACTAATAATTAATTTACGATCTTAGTAAATCTTCATTCAATCCCTTCTCCTTTCCCTTGGTTATTCATTTTCTTACTCGTCCTCTCTTTTCTGTTTCTCTTCTCTCTCTGTCGTGACTTCCACTTGTCGGCATCAGTTCCTAGAAAATACTCTTTAGCTTTCGATTGGTTCTTCAAATATTCAACGATAGAAGATTGCGCGTCGCTTCCGTTCATCGTTTACTTTATCTACGCAGGTCTTAGGAAACTGGACTGGCATCGTAGATGAACAGTTCAATTAAAGGGATTTAGGATACACAGACTACAGCGAACTGCTTGATTTATCATTTTCACTTCAGATAGAAGCATTCAATATTAACGCACTTGTGAGATACATTTTAGCTGATCTTCTCTAATGTAGAGTAAGCGGATTTCACTTGAATCTTTCTATTATATTCAAGAGTCAAGAGGTCGTCAAGACTTTCAATTATACTCTTAACAGTAGATATCTTCGCCAATGAGATTTTTCCCATTCTCCTTTTTTAATGAAATAATACTGCAAATAATCGACTCACAAACATTTCATTTCATAACTGTACTTGAATTACTATGTGATAAAGGAACCTGTAACTCACACCTTAGTAGTATTCATGAATATTATCTATCAACTTTGGAGCTATTGTATGAATTTATTATCAAAAGGTTTTCACAAACTATTTATTCAAGTCTTTTGAATGACTAATTGAAATTGGAATCAATTAGGATACAAATTTGAACTTAAATTTTGATTTTAAAATCACTTGACATCTACACCAATAGCTGACACCCCTATTTGGTCACTTCAGTAGCTGAAATGCGTGTATTGTTCTTGTTTGTTACTCCTTGGCTCTTGATTTTGACACTGATTATTCCTTGATGCTCCTCCCACCAGTGGGCGTGACTTGTTAGGGCCTTTAGCCAATCACAGACCTTCAATGAAGGTCAGCCTATGAGGCACTTTCACCCTTAGCGAATTGTATTATTCTGTGTTTAGCACAATAAGCTACACTGTACTTTAGTTTTAGATTGATAATGGTGTAACTACCGGAAATAGTTTCTCACGGTTTTCAATAAAAGTGGTTGTGATAACTTCAAGTCTTAATATTCATTACTCTTAAGTTCTATAGTTCAGTTATATTTCATTAACTGCTTAAATTTTGCAGTTTAGAATGTAACCCATCAATTGTGACATAGATTAAGTATAAATAAGTTTTTCGATTAATTTTGGACTGAGATTGTGAGTGTAAAGAAAAGAGGTACGTTTCACCCCATGCCTGACACAATAAGCATGAAATCTTTCTTGTATTGCTTCTTATGTTACCCATAACATCGAGATTGGAGGATGTATTTCCATTTATTGAGAAAGATTGGCTTTGAATTTGGATTCTCATAGGCCGGTACTTCCTTTTTCAAAAATGAGAATTTTCATCAAAGATTTTAATAATATCTATTTCATATTCAATTCAAATAATTTCAAAATCTTATTTTTAAAATTATATCAGCTTGATTTATTCTATTTTTTACCAGACTTTTCCGTACAAAAATAATTAAAAGAAACCTAGTTGCAGCAGTACACAAGATACGACTTTCAGAATTCTATCTAGTCTGAATGAAAGTATCCTTCCTGCAAATAATAGGAACTCATACAACATACATTTCCATCATATAGAAGTTGGAAGCCACCATATTTCTGTAGGTGATATTGAAAAGTGTTAGTTGGTAAGGTGCAAGAGAGAAAGTGTGGGGGAAAAAGAGAGGAAGAACGATTGAGGAAGTGAGAAAGTGGGACAGAAAATATTCTACTCTGGTTCTGGCTCCAGAGTTAGCAGAACCAAAGAAGACCTTTCAGAGCAGCTTTGAAAAGATGTTGAAGTTTAGATGAAATGAAAACCTACAGAGTCTCAAATCTCAGATTCCACCTGAATCCTCAGCACTGATGAAGCCCTCCCTTTTCATGCACTTTTCCACCAATTTCCCAGGACTGGACTCAACGCTAATAGTAGCGGTCCCGTATTTTTGTCAACTTGGAAGTACAGGGGATTAAGGGAAAGAACTTATAACATGTGTTGAATGGGCATCATATGTTTTTTTAATTACGATATGAAATGAAATGAAAAATAGTTATTTATGTATTAAGAGCGTGAAGCGCGACTTTATTGCTCGAGCCAAAACATTTACTGCGCGACGCATAGCGGAGTTAGAACGGAGTTAATTATTGCATTTCGAGAATTTGCAGCAGATTCCATAGACTTTTTTCACTCCAATCATTATTCAATTGCTTCGACTGTTGTAGAACTTGATTGTAATTGATTTTTAATTAATTTGATTGTAAATTTGTAATTAATAGAAACGCAGACTTGATGTGACGCATGGTGGATTTTTGTGAAACACAGAGAACGAATTAGACCTCACCCTTGAATTTATTTACACAATCAAAGTCGTTTTCTTGCTGAAGTAGTCGTCCTGCATAAGTTATAAATCACAGTACCTAGGTTGCTAGGTATATTCATGATAGTTACAATCATGACATATCACGAAAAGTATAGGACTTCGTTGCATATAATTACGTGCTCTTCAACTTTTTCAAGAAATATTTACACATTGGGGTAATTTGAGTTGATCTTAATGAAATTGGGAAGTAGTTTGACAGGAAAATGAGACCGGTATGAATGGGGTACATGAGAAACAATGAAACATTTGAGGTGCAATACCTGTTTGGCAAAATTTGCAACGTAGGAACTAATTATGGAAGCTACTTTTGGCCAAACACCATCATCAACTGAAGCTTAGTTTTTGCAATAACGGAATTATGGATTTAACTATTTTGAAACTATATAACTATATTGGAGTTGTTCCTCAAACAAATTCTATCCAGCCCATAGTTTGATCACGGTTCTCTTATGAGATTTAGACTGCACTATATCGTCCCTGGAATATTGCACAGCCTGATTAATAGAAACGCAGACTTGATGACTTGGCACAAGGTGGAATTTTGTGGAACACAGAGAAAAAATAATAAGAACTCACCCTTGAATCTATTTGCACCGTCTAATCCATTTATTTTTCTGAACAAGTCATCCTGCATCAGGTCACAAAGCTGTATATGACCGAGATTATTGAGAACCTAATCAACGTTGATAACTAAAAAATCGTATGGAATAGTATCATGAATGATATAGTTACTATCACGAAATAACATTGTAAGTTTAAGACATTCATTCATTGCATTCATTTTCCCTCTTCAACTCTCAAGCAGAAAGAGGCGAAACCTCTCTACAGTAAAGTCTGTTATTGAGAGATTTCACAAATAAACTGTATTATTTCTTTAAAACTCAATGGTGTTCACCATTTTTCACAACTCGGATGATGCAGCCAGAAATGTGAAGTCGGGTCATATACTTCAGAATATTGGTCAATTTTTCAGAGGTGTCAACTGGAAAGGTGTCACTTAAAGGTGTATTTTCATGGAGAGGTCAGTAATCTTATCTAAATTGTGCTGTTGATCACACATGATCGTTTTCCAAATTTGCACAAAAAATGGAAGAAAAATACGAGAAGTCAAACCGTCAACCAAAATATTAGAATAATCTCGCAATTTTTCTCAAATTCCACGTTATTCAGCTCCCAATTCACGTTCACACAACAAATTTCGCCGTTGTATGCTGTGCTACTGGAGCTGCTTGCCTACTTGAGATTGCCGACGGCTCGAATATAAGAATAAATTCATATTATTGTTGCGCCTCGCTATTCAGAATGACTTTTGGGACAGTCGCTGCTGCATGGATAAGTGAACAACATCTATCCCATGGGAAGCCCCTGTCATGGTCGAGACAGTGGGGGGAGGTAGCTTTGAAGGTTGAAGGGGGACGATGGGGATTTAGGGAAGATCCTTCATTGAGGGGAAGGGGGTTCAAGAGTGATAAGTTGGAGTGCAGGGGTGCAAAGATGCAAACTAGCCGCTACCACAGAGTTCAGTAGAAACAAAGACAACATATTGTACATTATAATTATTGTCTTTGGTAGAAATGAGAAAAGGTGGGTAATTCGTGAGCGAGTCAGTTCAATGAGCTAGGTTTCATAGTGAACGAGTTCATTAAAATGAACAGCAGTTCAATTCCATTTTCCAGTAGATACTCAAAATGGAGCTAACAATACACGGAATAAATAAAGGACAATTCATATTTAAATGCCGCTGAAATACTAAGTGATTGCCACAAAATACTTTCAAACACATTCTAGTTAGCTAAAAAACATTCTAATTGTAGTTTTGTCTATTACATTAATATTTATTGCAAATTATAGGGTACATTCTTAACTTGAAGCAGACTAGTTTTATATTCCGTACTATAATAAAATTATTATATAAGGTTTTCTTTTAGAGGTATAGAACTTGCACTGTTTCCAGTGGCAAAAACTTTGTCAACTAACAGCTAATTTATGAAAGCTGATTTTTATTCAGTATTGTTTGTCATTTTATCATGAATAGAGTGACATCTGAAGGCAACATGTCACACAGCGTGTATCACAATCGATTTGTTGGAAGAGACATTATTGGTGAACGGATGATTTCTCATTTTGGACCTGTCAATTGGCCTCCAAGATCCTGCGCTTTAACACCGCTGAACTATTTTCTGTGGGGGTATGTGAAATTTCTAGGCAAGGCAAAAACAGAGACGATTGACGATTTGGAAGGAAACATTCGCCGTGTTATTGCTGATATACGGCCCCAAATGCTGCAAAAAATTATCAGAAATTGGACCTCTTGATTGGACCACATCCGAGCCAGCCCATATGTCAGAAATAACAAGACAAATTGGCCATTTGTCAGAAATCATATTTGAATAAAATGACATGGAATTATATTCTAAATAAAGCCAATTTCATTGCAATTAATGCGAGTCATTAATGTTTTAATTTATTTTAAAGTTTCATATCTCTAAAAAAACACCCTTTAGTTTTAATATCACTTTGTTGTGTACTAACAATTTTATTTTTTATTTTGATGTATATATGTAACATTTTTAAATTTTAATTTATCTCATTTGAATTGATTTATCTTACTTAGATAACTCATATTAGAAAATTTCATCCACATCAATGTAAACTAGTATGACATGTTCAGGTAAAGGTTAAGTGTAAGAATGGCCTCAATGGCCAAGACTTCGTCTCTTTGTGTAATTCATCTCTCAGATCCAAGCTCTATTTTTATTATGTTTTTTTTATTTTTCAAACAATCACATCCATAATTTCTGTTGTATTATACCTTAAAATATACCTGTTGTATTTTTAATCCTTTCTACTAAAACTATTCAACCATTATGTTTACTTTTCAAGAACAACTGTACTTCAACTAGGGGATCTTAGAGTTGCTAATATTAATAATACTTTATCATTCATATACAATGTAAATTTGCACAAATGAAGTCATCTGAATCTGAACAGTTAGTAATTTTATTGCACTAAAAATTATTGTTTTTGAGCGAATGAATAGTTCTCCAGGATAACGTAAAATACACATGAACTCACAGAATAATAAAAACCTATAGCTCACTTTTTTAAACCATTTGAAATGATAGTTCTCTAGAAATAACTCGTTCGTTCATAAACTATTCATGTTGCCAAGACTTGACTTGTTTTCTACGACTCTGACCAGTCTGCAATCTCCTTCGCAGCTCAGAGGCAGAAGCCTCAGGGAAATCGGGCAGACATCGCCACACACATTCTTCTCTCAGGATTATTTTCCGCACGCACACACACATACTCGCATTTCCGGCTCAGCTTACTTCCACATATTATTCCTACTTCTCTTCATTTCGCACTTCATCACGCTTTCCCTCCCACGACAATACAAGGCTCAATCTATCACTTTCTCTTTCTCACTAATTCTCTATCTTCTTCTGTGTAGCCTTCATTATACACTCCCACTCTTCTTGGTTAAGTGTCGAGAATGGATGAATATTTCTCCAAACTTCGCCATATCATTACTTAGATTGTCATAACCATAGTTAATATCATTAAGATCTTACAAATGAGATCATTGTACATATCTTGCACTACAAAAATTAGCATTATCTGAATAAAGAAATATTTTCTAATCTAATCTTCTTATCATAACCAAACTCTCAATTTTTCATCATTCACCTGCTAGCACCTTGAGTTTTCTTTGTTTGTTTCACCTAGAAGAACGTCCTGACGGCGAGAGCGACATTTGATGCTTGAAAAGCCTACTGTGGTGGAAAACAATGTAAATTTTTGTTAGACTAGCTCAACAATAATCTAAAATGATCTAGATTGCTCTTCACAACAGATTTATAAAAAATGCAGTGTCACTCGAGCTCTTGACATTCAGATGGGCCTATGGGCTTTCAATTTTGCACTCTTACTTTCCTCTCATACACTCTCTCACTCATATACTCCCTTTCAATAGAGCGTTTCTCTGTCTGTCCATTTCTTAATCACTTCATTTCTACGCCAAACTCAGGATTTCTCCTTATATCTCATCTTTATTAAATTTCTTACACATTGCATCCCATCAACTCTCCACTTCTTTTTCTCGTTTCCTTTACCACATTCATCTCCCCACTCTTTTTCAATAATTTTTCACACATTCTCAATCACTCTTTTGTTTCCTTTTTATATAATAATATTTATATGTAGTTGAATGGTGGAAATGACCTGAAGCTCTAGCTTCGCTACTTTTATAATTCAATTTAATCCATTCATTTACATTTTGAACAACTTATAAATTATGTATTCTCGCTGGAACAACATTTCTAAATTTTTTAGAACTTTGCCCTCTTATAAATTCAAATCAAACTCACAGAACTTGACATACTTTTTATAAATTCAAATCATATTCACGAAACTTGACGCACGTTTGTGATACTGTATATTAGCTATCAAAGGATCCTCCTCTAAAAGAGGAATTCAGAGGTAATTTAGAGCATCAAATATGGAGATAGTTTTTTTTTGCAAAATATGAATACATAGTTGAATAAAATAAGTGAGTAATACAAGATGATAGATAACCTGCATGAAATAGTTTATAATCTATACCACTGAATACAAATAAGATAAACTTTGAAAAAATGATATTTTTAGGAGAAACCTGAACAAGAAGTAATTCAAAAGATTCGAAAAAAACTTGAAAAACTACTTTTTCTCCTATTTTTGTTTCTTATTAGCTAGAACGTGGTGGATCAGGGATCGTTCAGACATGCAACATTGCATCATAACTTTGCTTAGTCCCGTAATATCAATCCGTAACAAATTGTGCCCTAACACCGTACCGTCGCTTAACATCGTAACTTCGCTTTGTCACGTAACATTAATCTGTGACAAATTGTGCCCTAACACCGCACCGTCGCTTATGTTGCAACTTCGCTTCGTCCCGTAACATCAATCTGTGACAAATTGTACCCTAACACCGCACCATCGCTTAACATCATAACTTCGCTTTGTCCCGTAATATCAACCTGTAACAAATTGTGCCCTAACACCGTACCCTCGCTTAAGGTCGTAACTTCGCTTTGTCCCGTAACATCAATCCGTAACAAATTGTGCCCTAACATCGCAAACGTCGCTTTATCAAGTTGATGTTGTGCTCTTCTGGGACAAAGTGACGTCACCCTTGCGATGTTGCATCTCTGAGCGAAGGGTTTTTGAAGGCAGATCTCTGATATTTCATGTTTAAAACAGATCCTTCATTACACAGTTCACTCGCAACACTCACATCACAAACCCTCCACTAATGACTACTTAAGAAGACTACCACCAAGGAGATGAAAAAACTGACAAGCACGTCGTTAATAACACAAAACGAATTTCAATTACATGCAATCACAACTCAATCCCATCAGCAGGACACCAGTCTAATGATCAAGACTCCACCAAGGACACAGATTCCTTGCCATCCTTTGACTCAACAAATAATAATAATTGAGAGTACTGCTGATGTAGGAAGGAAAAGTCCTCCTCAGTCTCTCATCTATTAATTCCAAGGATAAGCAGAAGACTACAAGCAGGAATCCACCAATGGGAAGGCGAGGAAAGGAGAAATCCACCAATGAACGATGGAGGAAAGTGAGGTAAGTGAGAGGAAGGACGGCTGCGTCCTATAATGATGACGTCTGGCTTTGAATAAGATTCACAGAGCACTCGGTAAATTAGAAGGCCGTGCTCGTGCTGCCTTTGAAGCCAGGCACATAATAATAATCTACGCGAATCAGGCGATTCTATTGACACTGTTCATCCACTGTTTTAGTCGGCTGCCTCCAATTAGCTCTGCCCAATCATCAGTAATCGATTACTCTTCGAAAAATATCCGATAATTCATCCAAGCTCGCAGTCCTACCAACTGCACTGAGGTGACTTGTCACCAGTTTTGAACTTCACTTTGGTCTGGTTTGTCCAATTATCTCCTTCCAATCAACAGAAATGATAAATTGATGAAGGTTGATACTATTATTTATAATAATTGAGCTTCAGTTACTGAAGAAAAGAGCAAACGGGACATGAGAAACGAATAGGAGAACTCAGTGGGTATTTAATGGATAAGAGGAAGGGGAAGAAGTAGAAGGAAAAATAAGTTGAAGAAGAAATAAGTAGAAAAAGAAGGTATCCTTATTCTTTCATTGATAGTTTAGTTTTGGAAAACTATTTTACACAAACAATACACATATCAAAATTTACATCTGATCTGACTCGTCAATTTATTCTGTTCTCTATTTAATTCAATTATTTATTCTTTATTGCCACAACTTTACAAACAAAACAGATTGAAGTTTTATTAACTTAATGTTAATAAATTGATACATGAAATAAAATAGCTTCTTAAATAAATGTAAATGAATAATGTTTTTTTTTGCACCAACCAGCAGAAGGAAAAAAACCCTTGTTCGCTGGTAGGAGTATTATTCTAATTCATCCTTCTTTTCAACTAATCCGGAAGATTTGGATATACTCTTAATGATAATGATACAAATTTATGTATAGAAATTATTTTGAGAGGACAAGAAAACAATTGGCAATTCAAGTGGGCTACATATTGAGTGATTATTATCTATTTGTAGTTACGAATGATTTTCTTTACACAGCTATTGATTCCTACTGTTTCCTAACCAACTACTCATGAGGAGGGAAGGCAACGGATTGGGAGGAGGAGGAATAAGAGAGGAGAAGGATTTGGAGGAGGAGGAATAAGAGAGGAGAAGGATTTGGAGGAGGAGGAGGAAGTATAGAAGAAAGAGGAAAAGAAGGAGGAGGAGGCGATGGCAGCGAATGGGGAAGGAAACGACGACGAAGAGGATGATGGGGAGGAGGAGAAGGAGAATAAGAAGAAAAAGTGACTTTAAAATTTCACAAAAATAATGTAATTACTTCAACCTTTACATACTCCTGTTCAACTTTTTTTGCACACTTCTTAAATATTTCAAACACAGTCTATCATTTTGTGAGTCCCATATTCTTCATACTAACATAAAGGTACTTAGCCTGACTCTATTGCTTCATTATCTAGAAATTGAAATAACTTTTAATAACTGTCTAACTTAACAAACTCCACAAATTTCAATTCACAGTTTTAAATAAAAACTTGGACGTTTAAGTGGGTGAATATTGTATCTTAGTGTACTACCCTACTATCCTACTCTACTTCTCTCTTTTTCTACTTCTCTCTTTTTCCACTTCTTTCTTCTTTTACTTCTCTCTTTTTCTACTTCGCTCTTTTTCTACTTTTCCCTTCTATCATGGTTTTGAATAAAATACTTGTTTTTCAGTGATTTTGGTGTTTTCAGACATTTTGGTCAGTGTTCGATCTGGGTGACGACAAAATAAGATATTCATCGATATAATCTGAGCTTCAATGTAGAACCCATTTAGTCCGTTTTTTGGGGCAACTAGGATCCGTTACAGATACATACAGTAAGATATGATTAATTTATAAGGAAAACTAAATATAAATCACGAATAATCTGATAAAGAACCAACAATTAGAACTTCATCTGGCATCCATTGTCCATTCAGCGTCTATAATAGGCTTCGTTAGAAGCTTCATTACATTTATCCCGTGCTGGCCACGAAACCCTGGCAATTACCATGTCAAAGGTCGCTCGTTACAACGGAAACGTAACGTGCGCCAACGCTTGTTCGTTATAACGGCTTCGTTAACGTTTTACACTAACTTCATTAAAAGTCTAACAATATCTGCATGCATGGCTCCTGTCTTCAAATTACAGCTATCTTCGTCATTAGAAGCGAAACGTGTAATTTGTCATAGGTTTTGCAGTAAAAATATGTGTTGAAACCGTATTATATTTCTCGCAGTAGTCTGAAAAGGCAGGAGTTCTAAAACCAGTGCCAGGAAAATAATTACTTCTCTTTTACTAGGTGCTTCGGTTAGCCACACGAATGTCAAGGGAGCCAACACCCCATTAGTGAATATCAGTAGAGTATTTTCCTATCAGTAAGTTATATTTTTTACGATCGGAACATACAATATTCCATTATTGGAGCTCAGTAAAAAAAAGTTTTTTTTTTTAAAGAAGTGATCTCCACAATCATAAGTTGAACCATAATACAGTGGAGTCTCAAACAATTTATACACTCGTTGTCAGTCAATGTCTGCAGTTAGGACCCTCTTGAAACTATATCTTAGTCAAACTATAATATGTCAAATTTTTTGACAGTAGACATCCTTTGTGACAGAATACTCGGTGCTATTATTGTGGTTATCAAATACCGGGACAGATACTGTGCTTCTTGAGTGTTCAGTTATTTATTGAATTATTTATCGGCCTATTGACAGTCAGTAATTAGTTTTTCTTGTGTGAAATGTCTGATTTGTGTAAATAAAGTTCCAGTGTTGATTCTAAGTGTTGCCAGAATTATTTTAGTGATAGAACCCGCAACAGTATGCACTTATTAAACTCAGTAAACGACAAAGAATCAAATACCATGGACCAATTGAATAAGCCTAATGAGACATGACCGCTCCGCTGAAAGCCTAAAAAGTGAACTTAGTCAACAGAGGAGTCCAATGGTAGCGAACATACAGAAGACATTTCAATGTCCTAATGTTGAGTTGGGCATCGGCCAATACTCAACGGTTTTGTCACGTAAATATGTCAAACTCTTTAATAAGTATGATAATTCTATTCAAGATTCTAAACATCTTTTCTTTTTTTTTGAGGATGAAGCCCACATAGGTCTGAGACCTGTGCGTGGGTAATGAGTTGAATGATGGTGATTTATGAGTTGGACTTACAATTTTAGGTGGGTTTCGAACCACCGGGAAGTGATTTTCAGCAAACAGTGTCCTATTTGCTGGCCAATCGAATCGGTCACCGTTACAAACAAGACCTACGAGAACGCAGCTTATCTCTATCTGATTGAACAGATACCTGCTACGGCTCGCGGCTATCACTTTCCTAAATAAGGGAGATAACAACAAAACAAAGGCCTGTTTCGTTCTTTCACCCTCTACAAGTACGTTAAAAACAAGTGAGAATTCCAATAAATTCTTAATGGCGGTGTTCGAAAACCACAAATCTGTAACCCGGAAGTAGTTTTAGTTTACAAACCGTCAATTGCAATCTGATAAAGTACTGCATCCCCCAACTTGTGACGGCTGTTAAAACGCTCATCCACCACCCCTGCCCCAAACTGCCTTCGTTCAAATATTCAAGTTTGTTTATAAAACTAAGTACATGAGCCGTGGGGATTACTCAGCGGTGGTAGTTCCTGAACTTTGTTTTTACATGGCGGCGAAAGTTGAATAAATTCTGAAAAGCGAATCTGTCGGAAAAGTGCTGAGTCTGGAAAAGCGTGCATGCGCGCGCACAATGTGGAAAACGACAACCGCAGCTGGATGGAAAAGGAAAGAGAAAATAGAGAGAAAGTGGGCATGGAAGTGAGAGATAAAAGGCGGGAAACAACTTGTCTCCGCAATTCAGGAGCCACACGGAAGCACTGACAAATGCTTTTCCCAGCCATGACAATCCCCTAAAAACCACATTATCCCCTCCAACATTCCCAACAAACACCCCTGAACTTGTTTTTCGTGAACTCTCACTTTATAATATAACTCACGTAATCAGCTGGTTTAACATTGTCTCATAGTCTCGGTGGTGGACAAACTTGTGCTGATAAGTCGTCTTCAAATTCTCTATCACTCTTTTAAACTTGTTCATTCCCTCTCATTCTTTTACCTCTCCCTCTTTACTTCTCTCCCTTTTTACCTCACCCCTCACTTCCTCACCTCTTCCGCTAATCCCATCCAACCGTGAAATAATACCGAATGACAACTATGATAACCATGAAATAATATTGAATAACAGGGGAATAAATCCCTGGTAAGATGAGGGTATAAAAGCTCCTCATTTCCAGTGTTTTACCCAATGTGAATTGACAATTCTGCTGCAACAAAAATTCAAGATCTACGGGGAAAGGTTTTTGTCACGGGATTGGAAATCCATTTACTAATGCAAGAAATGTACTTAATAATTTTAATAAAATCAATAAAAAAAGTTTTTAAGTTTGATAAAAAATAAAAGTCCTGCGCCCTTATTGTAAGTGTGACCGATTGGATTGGCCACCAAATAAAGAGTCTGTTATCTGCTGTGAAATCAATTACCAGTGGTTCGGAAACCAACTAAGACTGTAGTTTCAGCTCATCAATCAATTTAATTTGACTCATCACCCACGCATGGGTCTCAAACCCATTGAGCTTCATACTCCAGGAAAATTTGAGAGAAATATGACTGTGATGTCATATGTGTATGAAAAAAGAGATCTTGCCGAGAACAAAAATAGCAAGTTTCTACCTGAAATGACAGGAGTGGAGTGAGTGATGTTTACACTCTTGATTACAGACAATCGCTGCACTTCAATGAGGACTCAATTCCATAATATTTCATAATAATTGTGTCATTAATTATCGATTAATGGATTATTATCGTAAGGATCATCCTCAATGAAGAGCGAATACAGCTCAAAATACCCTGTCACTTGCTCCAATCCTGACAACCAGATCAGGTGACAGTTTGTTCCAATTTCAGGCCCGACATTGACGTGTGCCATCCTTTCGGGCAAAATATCAAGCGCTGGGATGAATGTCAGTGGCAACTTTCGATACAAATTTTCCATTACAGGCTCTCAATCGATTTCGGTACCAAAAACGTCAGCTGACTGTCACTGATTCACAGTTTTCCGCTTTTCCGCGCCCATAAAAACTATTTTGTCAACTGGAGGCAACTTTTCTTCCTGTTGGAGCGCAGAAAGTAAGGAATTGAAAGAGGCAACATGAGCACTTGAGTAGACAGATGGGAAAATTAGAGTGGAACGTTGCCCGGCTTTGGCACAGAGAAGTGAGCACAAGCTAAAATCAATATCCGACAACTTTTTGAAGTTTGTTATTTATGGCAGACACCCCATAAATCTCGGTCTCTCAACAGTTCAAGAAAATTGAGAATTTACAGTTTGAAGCATGGTTACATTAATTTGAATTTACATTTGAAACACAGTTTGGACAGTTTTAAAAAATTGAAAATTACAGTTGAAATATTATTATTATTATATTTATATAAATGTATGTATATATTAATTACTTATTGTTCAAATTTGCTCAGACACGTCAGATTTTGAATAGTTTGCAAGACAATATTATTCCACTATCAGGTTGCCCGATTCAAATGAATCTGGATGGTTATACGTGTGATATTTCATCTAAAACTCCTCCTCCTCCTCCGCCGCCTCCTCCTCCTCCTCTTCCGCCTCTTCCGCCTCCTCCTCCTCCTTCTCCTTCTCCTTCTCCTTCTTCTCCTCCTCCTCCTCCTCCTCCTCCTCGGTTAGATAAGAAAGATATCCTTGAATATCCTTTCCCAAGAATGGAAATTTATGTGTTTAAACTTCGCCGTTTCATGTAGATGAATCACAATCATATCATCGTTGTCAATTTGTATTTTCTATTCATATCGTTAGATAATTCTTCAGTTTAGACTTGTAAAATTCATATAACAATAATTATATATTATAATACTGATATATTTTCAATAATCATAATCTAGAATCTATGACTGTGCAGTTTGTAATCTAAATGAATAAAGCAAATGATCTATTAATCCTCCTTTATTTTATTCCATTAGAGAAGCAAACCTCTACCTTCTTCTCCTACTCCTCTTCCTCTTCCTCCTTCTCCTCCTCCTCCTCCTCCTCTATTTTATTCCATTAAGAGAAACAAACCTCCTCCTCCTCCTCCTCCTCCTACTCTTCTCTCCTCTCCTTCTTCAACTCTTCCCCTTTTTCTCCTTCTCACTTCGATCACCCTTCTTCCTCTCCTCCTACAATCCCATATTTCTAGTGTTAGTTTCGTCAACAAATAACAGCAAATAGGTGTTTATTATTATATAGTATTCTCTTTCTTCGATGCATCTTCAGTGAAATGTCAACATTAAAACGTTCACTTCTTAAATAAGCTGGTCAGCATTCAGTAGTAGAGTGACCTGACCATCTGGTGACCATCTTCCAATGGTAATACACAATTTGAAATAGATCCTCACTCACTGATGGTCAAGATTTTTAAGCTGCTTTCAAACAGTTAGGCCAACAGTTTTGCTACGCTGCTGGATCTATGAATAGCTGATTGGTTGTTTAGCTCTGTTGTATAACTCTATAGCTATATAGTGTATACGCAGCTCTAAAGAGCATTGTATAGGCTATTTTTACAGAATAAAAAAAAGTTGAATTTCAACTCACCAACATGAATTGTTTCGAACTTCAAGCGATTGGCCTACAACGACCACCTGAAAAAAGAAAAATTGTGATTTTTATAAAATTCACGTTTCATGATTTGGAAATTTGGCTTCAGTAAATTAGTAGAAAATTTACGATCAAATTGTAATACAACTATACATTATAACTATTCAACCATAATAAACATGTAAGATTTGATCATTTTAATTCTGCTGGGAAATATCTATTTAGTTGCGAAGATGTAGTAGAAAATGTTCATAATAATTAAGATTAGATGTCACAACAACATCATTTATTAATGATATAAAAGATGATGTTCCTTCTCATATCTTCAAATCGAACTTTTGATGTGTTGCTTCCTTGAGACTACTGAATAAGATTCATCATGACAACTACTGAGACAACAATGGATATTCGACATTTTGTGTGAACTTTTCATATAAACAAACTTATGTTCATTCGCAACATTTGACAAGGAGTAGAAGAGAAGGGCTAGCGTGAGAGAGAACGTTGGTGAGGGGTGAGAAAGAGTTGTCAAAGTTGAAGAAAGATGGCCAGAGTTTGAAAGTGTCTGAAAGGCGCGAACAGCTCTGAATATTAAGCAGGCCAGACGAAAGGCAAAGCGCGCGCCAACTTGACAGTTGCTGCTGCACAGTTGGCACTACTGATAATGTTCTCCCGCCAAAAGATTTTAGCGCGCACAAATCATTGTTCACAGATTCGATGAAGAAAGTTTGCAGCACAACGCGTGTGACAAGCTCACAGGATCCAGGCTTTTGATTTTCATGTGAACCGTGATAAAGATTTGTCACTCTGGTATCAAAAGTTTTGCATTGATTTTACTTCTAAAAACATTTTTGTGAAAAAAATGGGCAAATAAAGCTGGTTACAAATTTGAAAAAGTTGCTCGTTTCTTGAAAGAAAAAACTTTCTTGCAAAAACACATCTAATAAAAATATTTGTAAAAGTTGCTCATTTCTTGACAAAAAACAATCTTTTTTTGCTAAAACGCATCTAATATAGGATGTTTTTTTAGAGACATAGAACTTTAAGTTGGCAGCACTGCTTCCAGTGACAAACGTTTTGTGAACTAAAAGCTGATTTGTGTTAAGTATTGTTTGAAATTTTATCATGCATAGAGTGACACCAAAACAACGCTTGCAAATTGTGCAGATTTAGTTTGAAAATCATGGTTCCTTTCATGAAACATATCACGCACAATCCATTTTATGGTCAACATAATTGTCCATCATAGCAATTAGTTCGATTAAAAATGAAACAATTTGCATCAGAACGGATGCGTATTATCATTTAAATTACTTATGATGAGAATCGTTCCATTGCTAATCGAATTAATTGCTCTGATGGACAATATTATGTTGACCATAAAATGGTCAGTGTGTTATATGTTTCATGAATGGAACCATGGTTTTCAAAGTAAATGTGCATAATTTGCAAGCGTTGTTCAGTTATCACTCTATTCATGATAAAATGACAAACTATACTGAACACAAATCAGCTGTTAGTTGACAAAATGTTTCCCACTGGAAGCAGTGCTGCCAACTTAAAGTTCTATATCCCTAAAAATATATGGATCAATATTTTTTGTATTGCTTTTATTGCTATTGGTGGGGAAGCCCTTATTGGTAGTTCCATTTCGCCGTTTGATACTGTTGCGGGTTCTGTCTAAAATAACGCTGGCAACACTTAAATTTGTCACTTGCACTTTATTTACACATATAATCCACAATAAGCACTGATCAGTAATGTCTTACACAAAACTAAGCAATCAAAACAGATAAATCGATATTGTTCAACTAATAAAGAGATTTCAATATTACTGTACAGAGATCAATCACTAAATATTAAAAGGCCGATCTAATAACTGTTCAATAAAATGTCCAATAATATTCAAAAAGGAACGTCTAAAAAGAACAATTAACTTACGTAGCACAAGTCAGTAATACAATTAAAACTATTAGTAGTCCACTGGTATGAATTTATAAAAGAATTATCACTAAAGGCACAGTAAGGTAATTAATTATCAGAGAACTGTCACAACTTGTTTATCACGACGAATTTGAAACAAGACTGAATTTGAAACAAGACACCTACTGACGTTTACTCAAGTGATCGCTTAATGTAGGCCTTCATTCGAACTAGAAAGACGGAGATTTCTCTATCGATTTCTAAATAAACAGATAAGGACACTCGTACTTCCCACAATATTCGATGAGATTCCATTAAATTCTAATCAAACATCTTGAACATTCTACAAAGTTCAAAGCAAATATCATAAAAGTGTCAAAAGAAAAGTAATTAATTGCTTTGTCCAGAAGATTTGTTGACGCAGGTAATAATGCTGTAAATCCTTCTTTCTGTGTTCATTTTCACTACAATACATTAAAGAGAAATCTGGTGGACTAGATGATCGTAGCTGCCGGTCATCCATCAAAATATAACCACAATATACTACATTGAGATGACTAAAAAATAAACCAAACAAAATAATTTAAACTCAATCGGTTAACCCGTTCTTCAGTTTTAAATGAAATAACATGAATCGAAAAAATTTCATGTTTGGTAATAGATAATCATGGAACTAATTTGTTATATCACAATTTATACATAACTAGCTGGCACGACGCGCGTTGCTGCGTTCTCATAAAAAATTCTTGATTTTATTATTTGTCACCTCACACTGAGGTTAAATTTCAAATTTCAACCTTCTAGGAATATTAGGGAAGAAGTTAGTCCTAGGGCTCTTCCAGCTGATCAGAGAGGCCTCCTTCGTTGTTTTCTTACACAGTAAGACCTTACTCACCACCTCTCAATGAACATTTTAAATTTAAACCTCCCACGAATATTAGGGTAGAAGCTAGGTTTTTTATTTTATTATTCGTCACCTCCTACTGAGAATACATTTCAAATTTCTAGCTGCATTGGTTAACAGATGTCATCAACCCGGCATAATTACATTTCATCATACCCAGTCATATGTTTCCTACATACTGCAAGGCTCCGACTGTACGGTATCCTACATGCAAAGTTTTTGCGTTCCAGACAGCGTAAATAACGTAAGGCCCCGCTAAGGGGCCTGCTATATGATTAAAAACTGTTGACTTCTATCAGCTGTTTGGCCGGCAAGTTCAGTAGGTTAGGTGAATGATGATTTGCAAAACACACAAACAGCTTGTCCATCGAAACAGCGTGTACAGCAGATCGAAAAATTTCAAATTATTTTCCATATGATTAAAAGATTCCAGTAAGCTAGCTAGCCATGTAGCCGTGCTTTGCATAGGCAAAAATTTAACCCCCTAAAAACACCCCTAAAATTGCGAATTTTGAAAAATCCTTTCTTACGGTGAAATCCTATAAGGATTGTTCATACGAAATTTCAAGTTCATAGGCCTAGTAGTTTTGGCTCTGCGTTGATGAGTGAGTCAGGGTATCATCCTTTTATAGATAGAGATTTGGAACCTTATCAACTTCATTATAAGTATTATGAATTATTGTAGTCTACATGAATGGATTAAAGATAGATTCATTATCATAAGATAGAATTGTCTTGATAGGTTTGATATTTTTGCAGGAGGCATAGTAGACTGTTCATGAGAAAGCTTGTAGACTCTTATAGCTGCAATACTTAATTAACTAGATCTGTGTTATTATTATGTTGATTGTTTTGGGTCATGACTAGTTTAATAAACTCTGTGCTCCGCTTCCAGTATTTTTATGGGAGCCAAAGTAATAATAATCCCTATCGGCTAATCAAAATGAACGTAGCCTACAACAACATCGAATGGAGCTATTTATGGCCTGGAAACGATATATACAGGCATGAAATTCACCGTAATAATGGCGGCAGCCTTGATTTTAACTGCCAAATACATTTGGAAATTGCTTTGTTTATTTCCGCGATCGGATGTCTTCGGCTCTAACTTTCGAGCTAAGTGTATCTTCTTTACGACCATAACACTTTGAAAGTTTGCATCCAATATAAAGCGAAGCCAATTCATAAAATCATCAATGAAGGTCCGTTTCGGCAATAAAAATCAGCGTATGACCACTCACCAACTTGCAAATGGCCCACGTTCCCATTAATGTTCTCTGATATACGCTGAATGGGAGCTTAGAGCTGGAGTCGAACATTCATCCGGAAATGTTACAGTGAGACCTCGGTTACGAGGTAATTCGGAGTCAAGAAATATTTAAAGCTCGCATAATACTGTCAAGAATCAAATAATAATAATAATTATTATTATTATTATTATTATTATTATTAATAATAATAATATTAGACGTAAAACTCCCAAAGTGGAAGACGCTGAGTAAAGATGGTTCATTTTTTGGACTTTTTCTTCTTGTTTGTCCACCAGCTTTCCATTTTTTGTGATTTAGCTTTTCTCTCTTTACTCCATTTTGTTCAAACTCTTGGAGGTTTTGTCTCTGTTATAACTTCCCATTTATAAAGTTTTATTCTGAAGTTTTTTCTATTGTAAATTTCTTTGTTGGCTATTTTGGCCAGTACTAGGTCTTTTTAACAATGTTCTCTGCTGAAAATCACTTCCCGGTGGTTCGGAACCCACCTAAAACTGTAGGTCTAACTCATCAATCACCATCATCAAACTCATTACCCACGCACAGGTCTCAGACCAATGTGGGCTTCATCCTCAAAAAAAAAAAAAAAAAAAAAAAAAAAACATTTTGTATTTATTCTCCTTCATTGGCAAGAGATGCTACATAGTTTACAATTATTTTTGTTAGTCTATTGTCTGGAAGCTTCATGATGTGACCATAAAATTTAAGGCGTCTTTTCCTCATTGATTTATTTATTATTATTGGATTTCTTTAAAAATTTTATTTATTCTATTTATCTATTTATAAAATACAAGACAAACAAAAAAAGAGAAAAATATTGAAATACAAGAACTGAAATCCAATATTATTCGAAAGTAAAATACATAAAACATTTTAATATATATATTAGTAGTATCGTACTGTATATGGAGATGAGTACCCCTAGGGATGAATGCCCACGTACTAGAGAGGTGTTTTTATAATTATTAGGGTAGGAGGAAGAAGGAGGAGAAAGGAATGGCTGGAGGGCTTAATGGGGAAAAAAGGAATGCTGAGCTGAAAATGTCCTAAAGCAAACCCAGTAAAAAACATACAACAAAAGCAAACAACAAGCAAAAGAAATAACTTTTATTTCTCCAAAGTTGAAGATCAAAAAAGTAGTTGCTCTTGATTCAATTGCTGATATCTTTTTTCATTTTATTTTTTATTTTACTATTGCTGGAATATTGATTGGGAATTTTGTTTTTGATTTTAGTACTCATGTATATTAGCTTTCTCCCAATCCTAATTGATTCAATATTGGTTTTATAGATCTGAAATTGACTTGAATTTTGTCTCAAACTGTATTGGCTGCTGACAATGATATTGGCGTGAGGGAAATTAGTTTTGTTCTTAATTGTATATTCTAATACATTCATAATATACAGCTGTCTGACAGTCATTACCAGAAATACATTATTACCCGTAAGGGTCTCCCCACCACGAAAAGCCATACGAATTTACTTTACCAGAAATACAGTAAATATCATGTTAGTTGGATAGAGTCGAGGTTCATTCAAAATTGTTTTAATAGTTAATCTCTGCATTATGAAGAGTTCCTCAAGAAGACAATTGCAGCAGCCTCCCCAAACATATACATGCCATACTGAATTATGGATAGCGAAGGAGCGTAATATAACAGTTCAAGATGGTTAGTACTCAATTTTATTTTAGCTTCACAGAATTAGAAAAATAGGTGTTTCATTCTCTTGCAAATTAATTCAACATGCAAGTCCCATTTCATATGAACATCTATATATAGGTGTAAACACCTATATATTTAGTGCTAGTAACATTATTTACTTAGACAGGACTTATCATTTGGACATTATTTGGATTTTAACTTTTTTTTGGACAGGTTGTTTGAGTCCAGGTTGCATTCGTAGAGAAGCTTTAGAATTATTAAATTTCCATTAGGTTTCCCTATTCTATTTAAAGAGAAGTTGATATAATTAGTTTTACCTATGTTCAAGTTTAATGTTTTCCTATCTAACCAATCTTTCAAAGATTCAATTAATCTGTTTCAAACCGATTAATTCAAACGTTTTCAAAAACGAATTTTAGTGCATCTTTTTTATGCCTACTTCATAAATAAAAATATTTTGTCGAAGAAGTACATTCACATAGACAATAAAGACTTTTGTTGATAGCTCTGAGAACTGACAGGTGTGATCGGTTAGGTAGTTAATTTTTTTTCGTAGGATGTTGCCCACATTGGTCAGAGACCTGTGCGTGGGTAATGAATTGGATGATGATGGTTGGACCTACAGTTTTAGGTGAGTTCCGAACCACCGGAGATCTCTGATAAGATACTCACTGCGGTCACTGGTTTGATCCCCGTTAAGTCTGGAATATTTTGTGCAAAGCGTTTTCAAATCTTCTCTCATTAAGCTACCCACGCACAAATATGAGGCGCATGTGGGCATCATAACAAACGTGAGTAACGAAGAATCAGGGAAATGAAGAGAAGAAAAATGAGTTTCTCAGGTGGTACGAATTGTAAAATAAACGGTGCACGAAGAAATTTATAACATTATATTTTCCTTGAGTTACTCACATTTGATTTGAGCACCGCAAAATAAAAATAATGTTTCGTGTTTTTGTTTTTTTCTCTCTCATACACAAACTCTCTCTCTCTCTCATTCTCTCTCTCTCTCATTCTCTCTCTCTCATTCTCTCTCTCTCATTCTCTCTCTCTCTCTCTATAAAATATGATAGGCCTATACTATACAATAAAATATTTTTATAATGATGAAGTAGGCATAGAAAAGATGCACTGAATATGTATTTGAAAACTTTTGAATTAATCGGATTGAAACGGATTAATTAAACGTTTGAAAGATTGGTTAGATAGGAAGGCATTAAACTCTTCTTTTTCCATCACTTCAAAGAGTATTCTGCACACTAAATTACAAAAAATTACACCAGCGCTGGACAGCCAATCTTCCCAAAAGGTGTATAGAAAGAGTAAATAGATTAGATTCATGTAGGCCGTTGTTCAAGAGACTTGGTCTCCTAACTGTACCCTGCTTATATGTGTATGAAGCTACTTTATATGTAAAAACGAATGATATTAACCAAAATCTTGATGTACATGATTATAATACAAGAAGCCGAGGAGATTATCACTTGGTGAGTCACAATAGTAGCTTATTCAAACAAAAACCTAGTTATATTGGTAGGAAATTCTACAACAAGCTACCGCAGTTTTTGAAGAGTCTTGAAAATATAGAAATATTTAAAAAACATTTGAAGAAATATTTAGTTGATAAAGCTTTTTATAGTGTACAAGAGTTCCTTTCACATCAAAATTAAGCCTCACCTCAACTAATTGAAGTAATTATGGTATCTAGTGTATAATATTGTTGATCTGACTTGTCTTATAATCCTTAACTGGAGTCTCCAAGCCGTAATCTACAAAAAAAAAAAAAAAAAACAAGTGCAACTAATTACTTAGAGCGGTTCCAAAATGCTAGACCTCCTCAACTCCCCACATCAATTAATTCCCCCACACCACATACCACTATTCACCGGTTCCGTTTCGCTCCTTTCCGATCACAATTCTCTCTATTCGATTTGGGAAGCCTCGAGTGTGTGCTGCACGAGGCCGAAGTTTACGATCGCGACACTAGCAATTAGTCGAAATCCAAGAGAATGAGCAACGCGGGAATTCGATAAGTTGGCGAATTCGCGGTCGTTGTATTCCCAGTGTGACTGATAAAAGACTATCTACCGGCTCGAACTTATCTCGGTGAGTGGATTGGGCAATCATGTTGTGGACTGGAATCTATGCGACTCAATGAAATGGGAGAGTAAAAAATAAGGATTTTTTGTAGATTACGTTTTGCAGACTCCAGTTAAGGAGTATAAGACAAGTCAGATCAACAATTAATTATACTATCTTACACACTAGTTACTATAATTTATTACTATATCAATTTGTTGAGGTGAGGGTTAATTTTGATGTGGAAGGAACTCTTGTACACTATGAAAAGCTTTGATATATTTTTCAATTGTTTTTAAATATTTCTATATTTTGAAGACTCTTTAAAAACTGCGGCAGTTGGTATAGAATTTCCTACCAAAATAACTAGGTTTTTGTTTGAATAAGCTACTATTGTGACTCACCAAGTGATAATCTCCTCGGCTTCTTGCATTAAAATCCTGTACGTCAAGATTTTTTATAATATCACTCTTTTTTACATACAAGGTAGCTTCATACACATATAAGCAGGGTACAGTTAAGATACCAAGTCTCTTGAACAACGGCCTACGTGAATCTTATCCACTCTTTCCATACACCTAACCGCTTTCTTTTGGATCTTAAACACCCTATCAAGGTTTTGTTCTGATGAATTACTGCATACTAAGATAGCATACCTAATATGTCACAGTAAGAGCCCATGGTGAGCTGTAAAATTTATTGTCATTTAATCTAGCAAGCTGTCGCCGGACAAATACCCCAGATGAAATTTTACAACATATTTTCTCAATGTATGGAGCCCAGTTCAATTGTCTATCCAACAAAACTCCCAAAAATGCAATGCTTTTTTCCTGGAAACTCATTTATAGACAAGTTTATAGCGTTTATAGGATCCACAAGATCCTGTTTCATTTAGATAGCTCTATCTAAATGAAATTGGAATAATGATAAGCGGTATGTGAAAATGCATTATAATATGCAGCTTAATGGGTCCCAAAAAGAAGTAAATTTTCATTGATCAATTTGGAAAACAATAACTTATGGGTGAAAATTTAAGCTTGCAGGAGGGAAATGTGTAGGTAACCTGTATGGAATTTGCTGATTAATAAATGTTTTCCTAATTTTCAAAGTAATACCATTTAAATACTGATTAGCCCACATTTGCCATATGGAATAAAAAAGACGACATCACTCCTTTTCCACTAGGTCAGTTAATGAATAGTAAGACACCATATAGTATTACATCCAATCGATATTGTAAATATAAAATGGAATTTATACACGTTAAAATTCAATATGAAACGGAAAAAAATTATATCTTTATGAATTAAAATTGTGGAATTTCCCAGAAGACCTCGTAAGAATGGGGATATAATGCAAATTATATCTCCGAGGGTCAATTTGGAAAAAAATTGCAATTTAAAAATGTATAATTTAACCCTACCAAGAGGAAAATTAATAAATGACCAGAATTATGTGACAAAAAGGTTGAAGCCCTGATCAGAACATCAGATTTTATGGTTCACTGGAAAAACCAATAGCTACTCTATTTACTTGCGCCTCTTACATTTTTTTTTCATTTGCTCCAACGTCATGAAAAATACTGCGCAGTAACGGAAACAGATTCATGCAGCAGTTGGAAATCAGATAATTTATATCGGGTTGTTATATTCGTTCTCTGAGTGAACTCATCAATCTCTGAGATGAAAGGACTACGCAGACGGAGACCGAGCGACATTTGTTATTTGCTTTGAGCGCTGCAGACTCATCATCAAGGACCGACCATGTTTCTGTCCTTTTCTGTTCTCTTTACATTTCCATTCCGCTCCTTGTTCTGTCTCTTTTCAACTAACTATTCAGAGCATTCGGCATCTGCTGATCACATCTCTCACGTGAAAAGGAGGCTCCAACTCCAGTTCCAGGCCGCTTTTCTTCCTTCCTGAAAAACATAAAATGCATGACCTTCCTGGAAAGCGCTCTCATCAAATAAACATCGCAATAATGCCGGCTGCTTTTCTTCGCTCCAGGAATTTTCCGGCTGCCAGCGCGTCTTTATTCGGCAATTTTCCTGCTGCCCCAGGAAAACGACGTTTTGACAGTTACGGTAGTCCGTAGTCAACCCCGTATTACTTCCGGTATTGGCTGTTAAAAGACAGGAAGAGATTTCCTTTCAATATTGCGAATTTTGTGCTCTGAATAGTATTAGCGCTGATCTTAGGAGAGAAGATTTATTATCAGTTTGATATTACATTTTACAAATAAATTGTCGTGAAGATATGAGTAGAATTTCTAATAATATCAATTCAATTATTCATCACAGTTCTTTAACAATAACCTTTCCAGGTCAATTCTATACCATAAGCTTTGAATCATCGATGCAGATCTCAATAACATGATAAAAAGCATCAGGGAACAAATTTCAAATTTATTCATCGACAAAAAAATATATTAATTATAAATTGAATACAATTAATTACTGTGAATACAACACGCTATTACTCAAAAGTGTTCCTCGCAAAATTTCAACTGAAGAAACCAAATCCTAGGTTGAGTTTGTTTCACTGATTCTTTTCCTCTGTACATCGATTTTTGAAAAAAATGTAAACAAAAATATTTAAATTTGAAATAAATAACCCTATCATATACAAAAGAATCCTCATTATCACAATATAAAATTCTAAATCGATGATTTTTTCCAAATCGATTACTGGTTATATAATCTCAAGTCATAGGAAGTTCAAAGAGAACTTCTATGAAGATACATTGCTTAGAATGGAGTTGAAGCCGAAGTAGTAGCAGTCAACGTATTTGACTTCTAGATATAGAAGATAAATAAACCGAATCTCCTAAGGAGCCAATATTGAAATCGTAATAAATTCGCAAAAATACTTCGTTCTCTGCTTTAGAATTACTTCCTGGTTGTTCGGAACCCAACTAAAACTTTAAGTTTAGCTCATTATTTGAATCATTACCCACGCAGATGTCTCAGACCTATGTGAGCTTCATCCTCCGAAAAAATTAAATGAAGTTGTAAACTGTTGACACTTTTGGGTCCTGTACATCAACAGCAACAATAACAACAACCACAACAAGAAAAACAATAAAAAGCAGCAGGATTCCTTCCTTTATAAACATTAAAATAGTAATTGAATCATTACGTAGTAAAACCATAAATTTTAGGTACTGTATTCATAGTTGCAGTAGCAATAATTTACAGCTTACATTTTCACAAATTCGGTGGCCAGCTTCACGTGCATCGAGAGCTGACAACCAGGTACTGATCCAGATGATTTTCCGTGTAAATGGAAGAGAGAGGGCAAAGAGAGAGATAAATAGCGAGAGCAATTATCATCTGATTGAAAGATGGATTCAGTAGTTGCAGCTAGCAACAGATCACCGGTCAATTAGGTTTGAGAGATGCTTCCAGTGAGCTTGTTCTGATCGCTGGCATTTGTGTAATGAATAATTAAGTCCCTTCTGATCAGTGTACAGGTACGTGCGACCAGAGCGCGGATTCTGAGAGGGCCAAGTTCGATTCCCCGGCTCCCTCGGGTGGGTGATCTGCCCATTTGCCCATTTGCACACCTGTCAATCAGCGATAGATTGACGCCAGTCTTTTTAATGTCAAAGAGTGCACCGCCCATTCCACTACACAGCCATTTTGGAACACCACAAACCACTCACTGAGAGAGAAAATCAGCGGGAGAGAGATTGATTGGTTAAGAGAAGAGAGAAGTTAGAAGAGAGAAAAAAGAAGAGAGAAGATAGTGGAGATGAGAGAGACGAGATAAGAGAGAAAGAGAAGACAATAAAAAAGAGAAGAGATAAAAGAAAAGAGGGAAAAGAGAACAGAGAGAAGAGAAACAAAAGAAAACAGAGAGAAGAGAAAAAAGAGAAGATATAAAAAAAAGAGAAGAGAAAAGAAAACAGAGAAGACAAAAGAGAGAGAAAAAAGAAAGAAGAGAAAAGAGATAAAGAAAAGGGACAAAGAAAGAATAGATAAAAGAAAAGAGAGAAGATATAAAAGAAAAGAGGGAAAAGAGAACAGAGGTAAGAGAAAAAAAGAAGAGAAAAAAGAGAAGATATAAAAAAGAGAGAAGAGAAAAAAACATAGAAGACAAAAGAGAGAGATAAAAGAGAGAAGAGAAAAGATAACAGAGAGAAGGCAAGAGAGAGAATAGATAAAAGAAAAAGAAGAAGAGATAAAAGAAAAAAAGAGGAGATAAAAGAAAAGAGAAAAGAGAATAAAGAAAAAGAGAAGAGATAAAAGAAGAGAGAAGAGAAAAGAAAACAGAGAGAAGACAAAATGACAAAATAGATAGAAAAAAGAAAGAGGAGATAAGAGAAATGATAAGAAAAAAGAGAGAAGAGAAATAAATAGAAGAAAAGAGAGAAGAGAGAAAAGAACGTAGAGAAGAGAGCGGAGATAGAAGAAAAGGGATAGGAGAAAGAAAAGAGTGAAGAGAGAAAATAGAAGACATGAAAGAAAAGAGAGAAGAGGAAAGAGAGAAGAGAGAAGAGAGAAGAAATGAAAGAGAGAAGAGAGAAAATAGAAGACATAAAAGAAAAGAGAGAAGAGGAAAGAGAAAAGAGAGAAAAGTGAGAAGAGAAGAAATGAAAGAGAGAAGAGAGAAGAGAGAAAACAGAAGACATAAAAGAAATGAAAGAGAGAAGAGAGAAAACAGAAGACATAAAAGAAAAGAGATAAGAGATAAAAGAAAAGAGGGAAGAACAGAGAGAAGAGAAAAGGGAGAAGAGAGACAAGAAGAAAGAAAAGAGAGAAGAGAAGAAAGAAAGGGAGAGAGGAAAAGAAATAGAGCATCCAGAAATAATATTTTGATTTTGGACAGCTCGATTTGAGTGGTGAGCATTGTGAAGTTGTGAAGTGGTTGTCGGAAGTGAGAATAGCGTTTTGGTTACTTATGATTCAGATGATGGCCGTCATTGCGGTCAGAGTTGCCATGGTAACCAAGAGACGCCTCAGTTCGCTTGGCCAGAGACGTGGCTTTCAGAGGCAGTCGCCCTGAAACACGTCCTAAGCTCAAAGCGCAAAGCGCAAAGCCTCAAGTCCGAGGCCTTCGCTTTTTCAGCGGCCAGCGAGCACTCTCTGCAAAATAAGATCCGGTGCAGACAAATGAAAGTCATGAAAAATCGTGTTTTCTCTCATGCATCCTGTTACTTTTTTTTATATTTTTAAGCACGATTCCGCTATTTCTCTCTAGTTCTTTAAAACAATGTCAATGTACAACTTTTCTACAATTTCTCTTTTATCTGAGTACTAGACTAGATCTTCTATAAATGAGACCATACATGAATTCAAGCTCAAATTTCGTTCAAGCCAACATAAAATTCACAACTTCTTCACAATTAAAACAGCACTACAGATCTAGATAAAACAAAATTAATCTCAAATCACAATTACAACTTTGGAAAGTAAAGCAACCACTTACGATACCTGTGAGTAGGAGACGTGCTCAATCCATTTCACTAATAATTTTAAAACGTGAAAAATAAAACTAGGAAAAATATCCATTTTGGGAGTACACATTGTCCACATTTACATCATTGATTCACATTGATTTTCCGTAACAATGAAAGTTTGCAGATTGTTTAGAAAATTACTAAATGATTCAATACAACAAAATACGCGCTTCACCAAGGTTTAAATGCTAATCGTCAAAAAGTATTTCCTCTGTCCTGTTATAGCTCAATCTTTTGCACCCATCGTAACTCGGAAGTGATAGCTGAGTGCCGTAGCAGGTATGTGTTCAATCAGAGATAAGCTACGAAACTCCTGGGCGCTCTTTGTAAGGGTGACCAGTTGGATTGACCCGCAAAAAAGACTCTGTTCTCTGATGTAAAATCACTTCCCGGTAGTTCGGAACCCCCACCTAAAACTGTAGGTCCAGCTAATCACTATCATCCGATTCATTACCCACGCACAGGTTTCAGACCTATGTGGGCTTCATCCTTCGAAAAAAAAACTCGGGGAAAATTTAGATTGACTGGAGTTCTTATCAAGGAAAAATGTATGTTTTACCTGTCTTGATTGATTTAATCGATTGATTCCCCTCAAGCCAGTTAATGTATGTGCATAATAATATGATTCATATACAGTAAAATCTCGATTATCTGAGTCCCGGTCAACCGAGCCTCCGGGTTATCCGAGCTAGTGAGAAACAATTGAAATAAAACTCTATTTTATTCAAAGATAATACGGTTACAAGATGCGTTTTATACTTTTTATGATGTAATGTCATAGTCTGAAGTTAAAATAAGGAGTGTAAAAAGCTATTTTACGTTTTAACCTTGTAATAAAAATCTAGTTTTGTCACTTTTTTGACTTTTATTTGACTTTTCCTGGTAGTAGCATTCAACCTCCGTATTATCCGAGTTTTTTTCACATCTTTGTCCCAATTACCTCGGATAATCGAGATTCTACTGTAGTGAAAAATATTATTGAGAGGTAACAAAATCAACAGGATACCTTATCGTATTTCATGCATTCCGCAGAAACTCATTATGGGTAGGAATTTAGAGAGATAACGAGAGAGAAAGGAAGAGAAGAAGAAAGAGATGGAGAAAGTGAAAGAGGAAGAGAAAGAGACCGAGAAAAAGAACGACAAAGAGAAAGAGAAAGTGAAAGAGAAGGAGAAAGAGAAACCGAAAGAGAAAGAAAAAGAGAATGACAAAGACAAAGAGAAAGTGAAAGTGAAGAAAAAGAGAAAGAGGAAGAGAAATAGAAAAAGAAAGAGAAAGAGCAGGAGAAAGAGAAACCGAAAGAGAAAGATATGGATAAAGACAAATATATTGAAAAAGGGAAAGAAAAAGGGAAATAAAAAGAGAGAGAAACATGAAGATAAATAGAGAGAGAGAGAGAGAAATAAAGATATGCATTAAGAGAAAGATAAATAAAAAGAGAAAGAGAACGAGGAAGAGAAACAGAAAGAAAAAGATAAAGATATGCAGAAAGAGAGAGAAAAAGAGAAAGAAATGCAGAAAGAGAAAGAGAGAGAAAAAGAGAAAGATATACAGAAAGAGAAAGAGAACGAGAAAGATATGGAGAAAGAGGCAGAGAAAGAGCAAGAGAAGGAGAAAGAGGAAGAGAATGATATGGAAAAAGAGAAGGAGAAAGATATGGAAAAAGAGTAAGAGAAGGAGAAAGAGAAAGAGAAGAAAAAAGAAAGAGAACGAGAAAGAGGAAGATTAAGAAAAAGAGAAAGATATGCAGAAAGAGAAAGAGAACAAGACAGTTATGGAGAAAGAGGAAGAGAAAGTGAAAGAGCAAGAGTAGGAGAAAGAGACAGAGAATAAAAAAGAAAGAGAAAGAGAACGTGAAGGAGAATGAGAGAGAGAGAAGAAGAAACAGAAAGAGAGAAATATCCCAGAATGAAGGTAAAAATCAGAAACAACGAAAATTAGCAGACCAAATTTTTCGAAGCTGCAGCAGTAAATTCCATTGTGGTTAGAGTATGCAGGCTGAACGGTTTTTGTTTTTTGTGGAAAGTGGAAGGTCGGTCTGATTTTGCAGAACCCAATTTACCAGATTCATGTCAGAGGATCGAACATTTTTCCCGTTTACAATTTATATGAACTGGGGGAGAAGTTGGAAATAAAATTCTTTGTTCTCAATGCTAACGCAAGTTTGGAATGTTTAGAACAATTGATCAAACAATTGATGATGATGATGATGATGTTTGCTTTAAAAAACAGGTATTTGAGAAGTTCGAGCTGTTTGATGAGTTGTTGCAGGAATTTTGAAAAACTTAATCAAGTAGTCACCGATATCACTACTGTATTTTTAGTGAATCCCATACTGAACTCTGCCCGGTTTCCGAGGTTAGGAGTGTTATTCAACACTAGTTTTTTTTCGGAGGATGAAGCCCACATAGGTCTGAGACCTGTGCGTCGGTAATGAGTTGGATGATGGCGATTGATGAGTTGGACCTACAGTTTTGGGTGAGTTCCGAACCACCGGGAAGTGATTTTACAGCAGAGAACAGTCTTTTTTGCTGGTCAATCCAACCGGTCACCCTTACAAAGAGCGCCCAGGAGTTTCGTAGCTTATCCTCTGATGGATCAGATACTTGCTACGGCACTCGGAAAGCTTAAGGTGATGGTAGTGCAAGGTTATTAAAAACAAGGTTGTTACGGTTTTTTTGAGAACACCCCTGATGGGGTGTGACGTATTCCAGCTTGAAAGCATTGAGTTAGCCATATCATTGACATCTTATAGAAATATAAATTCAAATTTGTGATAAGTAAAATACTTCATTTTTGTATTGATAAAATATATTGTAAAATACACCTGAAATTTGGATGTTGAGAGTTGAGATGTTGAGAAATTTTAAACTTTTCTATTTGATAATTTTAGGGACTTAGTTTCTATTAACCTTGATGTTAATGCACCCATACACCAATCTAATATGCTACTACCAGTTAGTATGCAACAAGTCGCTCGTGTATTACAATCCCATCGTGCGGGGTCACTATATAGGAAGTACACCTACAAAGACAGAATTTGAAAAAAGTGATTATTCAAGAATAGGAGTGCCTTGTTATTTTTTCGAAGGATCAGACTCACATGGGCCTGAGACCAGTATAAGGGTGATGAGTTTGATGATGGTGATTGATGAGTTGGGCCTGCAGTTTTAGGTGGTTTCCAAACCACCGGAAAGCGATTTTACAGCATATAATATGAAATAAATTTAAACATTCACAAGAATATTGCACAATAAACAGAAAACATTCTCTTATTATAATACAAATTGAATATATTATAACATATTGTAACCCCTAATGTATTTAAACACTAGTTGTTAACTATTTGGAAGGTGTGAACCCTCAGAGGAAGGTAGATCAATGAAACATCGGTACTATAGGAACACTCAGAAAATTCGAAAATTAGAGCCAAAAAATAATATAATCTGAGATTAACAAATTTATAAAATATGAAATGGAAAACAGAAAAAAGTCAGAAAATAGTACAAATTCATGGATTGATGAAGGCAGTCGAACAGTAGAGTTGAACGAAATGTAAGTTATTGAATTCGAAGATATTAAGACGTAGGCTCGTAGTATGTACGGAGAAGATTTTGATGAATTATTAAATTTCTTTACTCACGTAGTAATCGAAGAGTCCATTCATAGATATATATCGAATTGTTACCATTATGTAGTGATGACAGATTCATTCTTATTTGTCCTTTGATTAATATACTGCTGGGCTATTTCATTGCTATTTGTCCATAAATAATTATTTAAGCTGCTTCCATTTCATTTAACCAAAATATAAAACCTGTTGAGAACCGATATGATTAGTACAAAATATAATATTTAATTTATTGAGCAGAGGGCTCTTATGACAAGTTTCATTATGCAATAGCAGGTTGAGTTCTGAAGACAGAAAGATATAATATTATTAATAATAAGTTAAATTACAATTTTATAAATAACAGACTTCATTGATACAAGAGACAAAATCAAAGAAAGGAATAAGAGTGAGATTTTTTATAGAAGATCATTAACAATTCAAACTATATCAACCCTTTAAAAAAGTAATGTCTTAATAAGTCATTCACAGATTAAAGAAAGAGAAAGGTTAGAAATACATTTGAAAAACTTACCCAACTGGGTTATAAAGGATATGGCTCTAAATATATGACATTAAAAAGTGAGTCTCCTCTCACATATTTGAAGAATTATTAAATTTGGTGCTTAGACCATATTTGATATAAAAATCATTGCATCGTAAATTTTGTCTAGCAACTTCTACAAAAGGCTGGATGCAATAGAAAGATCGAGTGGTTCCTCTTTTTTTTGTTAGCTATAAGACAGGAGCGCCAACGCAACAAAAAGGAAACACTCAATTGAAATCATCCGTTGCCAACGTAAGAATTAATTTATTTATTGGAACCGCGAGTTATGAAAACACTAGAACTGATAAATACAGGACGTTTAGTAAATAAAGAAGTAATAGTCAATTATGGATATTAATTCTGGTACAGAACTCCTTGCCTGGGGAGGCTTAATTTGGAACATACAATAAAATATGTACCAGAATTAAGACTAATTAAAATTTAAGGTGTACATTCAGCTGGCCAGGCGAAATGACACAGGGATAAAAATTTAGAATAAGAAGAAACTATTTCAGGGATAGATGTCAAGTGTACAGCTTGACACCACTTCCTTTTTTTTTATATCAGTGCCTTCACAAATCGCAAGTCCAATAAAATACAATATGCATAAATAATTACAAGGAATGCACCAAGTAAATAAAATAAGAAGACTAAAAAGAAAGTTACTCAAGATAAGAAAACAGACCAAGTTTCGGAAAATAGACAACGAACTTGTTGCAATAAATTCACAGGAAACAGAGTAAGTGAAGAGTACAAGCAATCTAAGCATAACAATAATAAAATGTATAGCAAGATTGATTAATGACTTACGTACAAATATATTCATACAAAATCAATTATATTTAAGATAACTTAAGAATAAGCTTAGATATAAAAATAAGAAAAATATCAAGCTAAACTCTAAGTAATTCTAATGACTTAAGATTAATTTAATATCAATACTTAGTTAATTCAAGTATGATTTAAAATTGAGACTAATCCAGGTAATAAGTTTATTATTCTAAGTTGCAACTCATTAAGTACCTATTTACAAGTAGCATATAAATGCATACAAGTAGCATATGGATGCGTCCACCACATATGTTACTAAGGACAAATCAAGAGTAAAAGTCAAAATGATGAAGTAACTATTTAGAAATAGTACCACTCTTTAATTGACTAACATGAGCTCTGCGCACAAAATCTTTACCGTCAATGGTGAAAAGTTTAACGCTAACAGGTGTAATCCATTCCTTGATTAAATATGGACCTGAATATCTCGGCAACAATTTTGCAGTAATTTTATCTACAGCTTTACTTATCGGGTTTGTTTTAAGATAAACTGTGTCTCCAGTTTTGAATGGAATTGGGTTACGGTACATATCATACCTTTTCTTACTTGAATTATGAGACTTCATCAAATTCTCATAGGCTGATTTCCAAATTTTATTAGTGTCAACTACAAACTTAGTAGGAAGGATCTGGTCGATTTTCCAAATATTATTTAGGGGATTATTCAATTTATGCCTAAACATTAGTTCATGAGGGGTATATTTACTACTTTCGTGGAACGCACTATTGAAAGATAAAGGAAGCCACTGCAACGTAAAATCCCACCTGTTCTGCTTATCAGAATTGAATGCGATAAGACAAGACTTCAAGTTGCGGTGAATCCTTTCAACTTGGTTAG
This sequence comes from Conomelus anceps, assembly GCA_948455865.1. NCBI lineage: Eukaryota > Metazoa > Arthropoda > Insecta > Hemiptera > Delphacidae > Conomelus > Conomelus anceps. The sequence continues at coordinate 12,989,822 of OX418217.1, read as the reverse complement.
GTTTAGGATAATATTCGGTAGTCGTAACATGAGCTATACCTTTCTGGAAACAGAAGTTCTTGAACAAGTGTGACTTAAATTGAGGACCGTTATCTGAGACTATGGTTTTTGGAAACCCAAAATTCACAAATATTTTCTCAAGCTCCTTGCATAAAATTATAGAAGTTGCTTTCCTGATCGGTATCAACCAACAATATTTACTGAATGCATCTACACAAGAAAATATCATGGTGTTACCACTTACAGTGCGAGGGAGAACACCAACAAAATCAATAAATAATTTCTCCATAGGTTGGGTTGCTACAGAAGAGGCAAGGTATCCGAAATTGGTTTTTTGTGCAGGCTTGCTCATAGAACAAATTTTGCAATTCTTAATGAATAAACTAATATCTTTAGATATTCCTTTCCAGAAAAATTTTTCCTTTATTTTATTTAATGTTTTCAAATATCCTGCGTGTGCTCCAAAGATAGTTTCATGATAGTATTTGAATATCATAGGTTTTAGAATGTGAGGGATAACAACCTTAGTTTGATTGTCATGGCGACAATTATAGAGTAACATTCCCTTAGAAATTGAATAAGGAAAGATATCCTCACCACGGGATTTCTTATTAACAATATCAGAAATAAATTCATCCTGTTTCTGATATTGTAATATGTCTTCAAAACATAAGGGAAAATCACAGAGTGTGATATTACATGAAGGAACATCATTTTTATCCTCTTCATAATTGTTATCTTCAAACATTCTGCTTAGGGCATCAGCAATAATATTTTGAGTACCAGGAATATGTTCTACATCAAAGGAAAATGAATTTATTCTAAGGATCCAGCGTCCAATACGACCAAGAGGTTTAGGATTTTTTAGTACCCACTGTAAAGCAGCGTTATCAGTATGCAGAGTGAATCTCGTATGTTCAATGAAAAATTTGAACTTTTCGATTCCAAAAAGTACCGCTAATGCTTCTTTCTCATATGCCGAATATTTTCGTTCTAAAGGTGTTAAGGTGCGTGAGGCAAAGGCAATAGGAGCGAGTGTATCTCCATAATATTGACCTAATACACAACCTAAAGCTACAGAGGAGGCGTCAGTCTGAAGGACGAATCGGCGGGAAAAATCGGCAATTTTTAACACAGGAGGTTGCGTTATAATAGTCTTCAACTTATCGAATGCTTTCTGACATTCTGGGGTCCAGATAAATTTTACATCCTTCTTCCTAAGAGCATTAAGTGGGGCAGCCAACTCACTCAGATTAGGAATAAATCTATGATAGAAATTCAAAACTCCAATAAAACGTTGTATATCTTTAACTTTCTTAGGTACTGGAAAATCAGTGATGGCCTTAGTCCTATCAGGGTCAATGCTAATAGAATTGTGCGAAACAATATGACCGAGAAAAGAAATACTTGGGACGCAAAAGGTAACCTTGTCAGGGTTGACAGTGAGATTAGCCTCTCTTAAACGTTGGAAAACCTCATGAAGCACTTCAAGATGAGTTTCAAATGACTCAGTGTAAATAATGAGATCGTCCAAGTAGAAGAAAACTGTTTTAAATCTCATATCACCAAATATTTTTTCCATTAAAGTTGATAATACTTGGGCACCAGAAGAAATACCGTTAGGAATACGTTTGTATTGATATAGATTAAATGGAGTTGAGAAGGCAGTAAGTCTCTTTGATGATTCAGTTAGCGGGATTTGACCGTAGGCATTATTAAGATCCAAGGTGGTAAAATATCTAGCCTTTGAAAAATGATGGAAGGAGCTTTGTATGTCACCTATAGGTCCAGCTTGGAGTTCTACAATAGAATTAAGACGACGATAATCGACTACCAATCTCCATTTATCTTCTCCTTTGGGAACTAAGAAACAAGGACTACTGTAGGGTGAACTGGAAGTTTCAATAATATCATCCTTCAATAGTTTCTGTAAAATTTCTTTCATTGCCTTAGTTTTTATAGGATTCAAAGGATATGGCTGTGATCTAATAATCTTATTAGATGTTAATTTAATATCATATTGTACAAGATCGGTACCACCTACTCTAGGAGTCAATACATCCGGGAATTCATCAATAATACAGTTCACTTTAGCTAATTCGGATTTAGTGAGATGCGATTTATCACCAGGAACAATCTTTTTTAATACATTATTAACAGAAAGTTTCTTACCTACATTGTTCATTCCAATATCAGAATTCAAAGAGAATTTTAGACCGTAATCAAAACAAAAATAATATTTCTGAGTAAATAAGTTTACTATCATTTGAGTATGAGAGAGAAAGTCAGAACCTAGTATGACCTTAACAGGTAGTTTATCGGCTACAAGGAATTCGAATTTCCAAGACAAATGTTCTATCTTTATCTTCAAAATGCAAGATTTCTTTATTTTTAATTTCGAAGAATTAGCTGTAGAACAGGAGACATTTATCTCATTAACTTTGATATTAAATTTAGGATCACGAGATAATTCCTCAAATACCTCATTTGATAGAAAGCTATAGGTGGAGCCAGTATCAATAAGTGCCGGATAATTTACCTCCTTCTTATTGAATTCTACATAAACAAAGGGAAGATTGTTATTAGAATTAATCACTCCACAAAGATTCCTTTTTATTCTACCAATACGATTATTTTTATTATTATATTTTTTTATTTTATTCTGACTTCTATGACCTGAGACTAATCTTTGTTTCAAATTTTTCCTTTTTATTATTTTATTCAATGTCAAGACTTGTCCTTTTGAATTGGGCGCTTCTCGTTTTTTGAGTAACACTGATTTGCATAATGACCTCGCTTTCCGCATGCATGACAAGTAACATTAGACTTACCATGATTACGAGTCCTATTAATTCTACTATTATTATTATCGCTGAGAGCAGAATTACTAACTTTATCGGTATGCCAATCATGCACTGAATTAAATATACGATTCCTTTCAAAGTCTGTGAAAGCAATATTCTGTGAGTGGATGCAAAGATTATTTAAATCCTGAAATGTTGTTGGTCTTTGCATAAGGGAAAGTCTAGATCTCTCATCTGGGTTAATTCCACTGAGTATTGTGTTTACAATTTCGCCCTCACTTTCCTTTAATAGGAGTAATTCAGAAGCATTCTTAATACTGGTCACAAAAGATGATAAAGGCTCATGCGGTGATTGCAAGCGATAGTATTTGTCAGCTTTGATACTTACAAGTAAGCGTTCAGGAATAAAATTTCGCAAAATATTCTTGTGAAATTCCTCAAAGTTTGAATTCATACTCAATGACAATGAAATATTATCGGCCAATGGTCCGGAAGTATATGGTGAAAGTATCTGTAATAAGTTGTGATCAGAGATAGGTGTCAATTTCCTAATTCTAATAGCTGCATGCAAAAATTCCAGTAACTTTGCGATATCAAGTCCATCACATATCTGAATATCACTTAGTATGGATTCGAGAGGATTTCTTAGTTTATTGTAAAAACTCTCAGTTGCTACAGGCGGGTTGGGAATCACATGGGCTCCAGCATTCATATTGTTATAGTTAGGTTGGCTACTATTAACAACAGAAGCTTGAGTATAAGCAGAATTTCTGTCATGAACTCTAGTGTCCAACACCTTTTTATTAGAATTAAAATCAAATGATTTAGAAATAGCACCTAAGGCAACATTACTACATGCTCCAGTTTGATTATTGACTGATTGTTGGAGAGAAAAATTAGGTAATTGCAAGAGATTAGTACTAGGTTGTACTTCAGGGTTTGGAGAACAAGGTCTGCTAGAAATTACAGTATGAAGCAACAAAATATTATGGTAATGCTCCAACATTTTATTGGCCATGATCGATAAATCATCCAAATAATTATCTACTTGGGTTCTTGTAACCAAAAAAGGAATCATCATACGAATTCGGTTATGTAAGTGAATAAATCTAGATTCAATTTTATTTAAAGTTTTCCTGATCTTATCCCTTTCTTCACATGGAATTTCTTTGAATTCAACAATAGATTTGGATAGGGAGGGTAGTCCTTCATTAATTGCATCAGCCGATTTTGAATAAGTTGAAATATCAACAATCATTTGAACTTCATTATTACTGTGATTATTTATCACAGAACGGTACTTTGTACGTAAGGCATTTACATCAAGGTCATCAATAACTTCACCGAGAGATAATAACTCAAAAACAAGATTATCTTTAGATAAGTGGTCTGGATTAATCCTGTGAGCGACAAACTTTTTCAAGTCAATATCCTGATATACGATTTGCGTAATCAAGTCCATATTGACAAAATAAAATTAAATTACAACAATAACTCTAAAATCAAGAAATAAATTTCATGAAAGTAAATTGAGTTAAGCAGGCTACAATACAAAGCTAGCCTTTGCAATACCTCAGCAAAGTACAGTTAGGTTAGGCTAATGGGTACAATTAGCCCAAAATTGAATACTTACATATTTCAAAGAATTCCTACAGCACCGATTATTAATTTTAAAGATCTAATTCCAAATAAAACCACGCTCTGCTACCAATTGTAACCCCTAATGTATTTAAACACTAGTTGTTAACTATTTGGAAGGTGTGAACCCTCAGAGGAAGGTAGATCAATGAAACATCGGTACTATAGGAACACTCAGAAAATTCGAAAATTAGAGCCAAAAAATAATATAATCTGAGATTAACAAATTTATAAAATATGAAATGGAAAACAGAAAAAAGTCAGAAAATAGTACAAATTCATGGATTGATGAAGGCAGTCGAACAGTAGAGTTGAACGAAATGTAAGTTATTGAATTCGAAGATATTAAGACGTAGGCTCGTAGTATGTACGGAGAAGATTTTGATGAATTATTAAATTTCTTTACTCACGTAGTAATCGAAGAGTCCATTCATAGATATATATCGAATTGTTACCATTATGTAGTGATGACAGATTCATTCTTATTTGTCCTTTGATTAATATACTGCTGGGCTATTTCATTGCTATTTGTCCATAAATAATTATTTAAGCTGCTTCCATTTCATTTAACCAAAATATAAAACCTGTTGAGAACCGATATGATTAGTACAAAATATAATATTTAATTTATTGAGCAGAGGGCTCTTATGACAAGTTTCATTATGCAATAGCAGGTTGAGTTCTGAAGACAGAAAGATATAATATTATTAATAATAAGTTAAATTACAATTTTATAAATAACAGACTTCATTGATACAAGAGACAAAATCAAAGAAAGGAATAAGAGTGAGATTTTTTATAGAAGATCATTAACAATTCAAACTATATCAACCCTTTAAAAAAGTAATGTCTTAATAAGTCATTCACAGATTAAAGAAAGAGAAAGGTTAGAAATACATTTGAAAAACTTACCCAACTGGGTTATAAAGGATATGGCTCTAAATATATGACATTAAAAAGTGAGTCTCCTCTCACATATTTGAAGAATTATTAAATTTGGTGCTTAGACCATATTTGATATAAAAATCATTGCATCGTAAATTTTGTCTAGCAACTTCTACAAAAGGCTGGATGCAATAGAAAGATCGAGTGGTTCCTCTTTTTTTTGTTAGCTATAAGACAGGAGCGCCAACGCAACAAAAAGGAAACACTCAATTGAAATCATCCGTTGCCAACGTAAGAATTAATTTATTTATTGGAACCGCGAGTTATGAAAACACTAGAACTGATAAATACAGGACGTTTAGTAAATAAAGAAGTAATAGTCAATTATGGATATTAATTCTGGTACAATATAACCATAAAATAAGATTCTTTTCCAAAAATGAATAAATGAAAAAACATCCCGAGCCTATCCTGTGTGCGATGGTATGCGAAAAAAAAACATATTCCTTAAAATAAAGAACTGAAGAGATAAGTTGGTGCGACAGACCGGTCTTCTAATATTCAACTAAACTGCTAGACAGACAAAAACAACAATTTGGACTTCATACAAATAAGAAATTATACAATACGATTACTATTAATTTAACTAAGGTGCCTTACTTGAAATAAAATTCTTCTCAAATATAATGAAGCTTATCTTTCTTTTTAAATTAAGACTGTGTAAAAAAATCTCACATCGTCTAATTAGATGAGGTACTCCTCCATTGCCTTGAGGAAAATATTTTTCTTACTACTGTAACTGATTTGATGAAAACAGGAAGTGAATTATAACAATTGGGAGCTAAAAAAGTATAAAGCTTTTTGAACAAGGCTAATTTTGGTTTCAAGATATTCAAATCCAACCTTTTTCTCAAAACATAATCTAGGCCTTTTACACCTTCGATCTGTGCTGGCTCTGTTGAGAGAGATCTTTAATACTTTGTAAACATAAACATTTTCAAATGGTAGTACTCTCATGGCTTTAAAAAAGGGGCGTGTATGATCCACATATCCAGCATTACAAGAAATGCAGATGAAGGACGTTCTTAATAATTATGATATTCGCATATGGTATGGAGTTTGTTAGCTGCCAATATTCTAATATAAGCTTATTGCTCAAGTTATTGACATGAGATAATAGTACTTGTATCAAATATTACCTACAGGGTAGGGAAATTATTATTTTTTTTTTGAGGATGAAGCCCACATAGGTCTGAGACCTGTGCGTGGGTAATGAGTTGGATGATAGTGATTGATAAGTTGGAACTACAGTTTTAGGTTGGTTCTGAACCACCGGGAAGTGATTTTACAGCAGTAACAGTGTCTTATTGCTGGCTAATCTAATCGGTCACCGTTACAAACATGACCTACGAGAACGCAGCTTATCTCTATCTGATTGAACAGATACCTGCTACGGCTCGCGGCACTTCCCTTAACATCCAATCTATTCCTCAAAACAAAATCTAGGCCTTTTACACCTTCGATCTGTGCTGGATCTGTTGAGAGAGATCTTTAATACTTTGCAAACATATTCATTTTGAAATGGCAATACTCTCATTGCTTTAAACAAGGGGCGTATATGATCAACATATACAGCATTACAAGAAATGCGGATGAAGGACTTTTTCAATATGATATATGCATATCTTATGGAGTTTGTTAGCTGTCAATATTCTAATATAAACTTATTGCTCTAGTCATCAACATATGTAGGGAAACGATTGTTAATATATAAATTTTGAAATGGCAGTACTTTCATGGCTTTGAACAAGGGACCTGTATGATCCACATATCCAGCATTACAATAAATGCGGATGAAAGAATTTTGTAATATAATATAAGCATATCGTATGGAGTTAGTTAGCTGTCAATATTCTAATATAAACTTATTGCTCAAGTCATCAAAATATGTAGGGAAACGATTGTTAAGTCCACCGAAGGCCCAAACACGTGTCAAAAAGATGATTGAGATGATTCAGTTTGATTGAGATTGATAATGGTGTAACAACCGAAACTAGTTTCTCGAAGTTTTAATAAATGTGGTTGTGACAATTTCGTCTTATTTTTCATTTCAAAAAGATGATTAAAAAACATAGAATAACTCACTTTACAGCGGAAAACAAGGTCTGTAGCCTATTCTGCTGCAAACAATCCTAATCAAAGGTGTGGGTTCTTCATCAACATTGTTAATCGGGTGGCTGCAACCAAGTGTCACTTTGACACTCTCTGACACTCATTGTCATGAGAAATGAAGGAACAACAACGACGTCGCACTTGAAAACGGTTCGCACTTGTCGCGCGTAATTTATTTATGTATAAGAGCTACAGTCAGCTGAGAGAAGAGCAGACACACGGCTCTCCCGTGCTAAATGACGTGGAGATTAGACACACATCAATAATGCACAAGAGACGTCTCGAGATAATCCTTCAGCGCGACGCACTGTGACAGAGCAACGCGACACATTAATGTCCAATAACTTAGTCTGTCAGATTGTAAGAGGTTCGTCTGCAAGATACTGCACGAGACTGCTCGCATATTCTATACCTAATCTGGGAGACAACATGCCTTACAGTTTTGCTAATTATTATTGTTTCTAATGGAAAACGATAGAATGATCAGTTACTTGAAATGGAGGATGACACACAAAGTGGGTACAGTACATATGTCAATGCCCTACACTTCTGATAATAATTTGTAGCTATAATTAACGATTTTGCATATTTCAATTCTTTAATGTAGGTACTACAAGATTGACAATATTATGAAGTGGGTAACGAGGATGACACATAAAGTCGGTACAGTAGGTATGTAAATGCCCTACAGCTTTGATAATAATTTGTAGTTATGATAAATGATCTTGAATATTTCAATTCTTCAATGTAGGTACCATAATATTGACAATATCATGAAGTGTGTAATGAGGATGAGTGGGTGAGTAAAGTGGGTACAGTACATATGTCAATGCCCTACAGTTCTGATAATAATTTTTAGTTATGATTAATGATTTTGCATATTTCAATTCTTTAATGTAGTTACTACAAGATTGACAATATTATGAAGTGGGTAACGAGGATGACACAAAGTGGGTACAGTACATATGTCAATGCCCTAAACTTCTGATAATAATTTGTAGTTAGGATTAATGATCTTGAATGTTTCAATTCTTCAAAGAATACAAGATTTACAAGATTATTTATTTAATACATGAAAAAGCTCACAGACAAAAACAGAAAGTCCATTGAGAGCCTTATTGATATTTTACTTTAGCACTATTCAAACAAAAGGAGTGTGTATATTATGAAGTGTGTAACGAAACAGTTATAATGGGATTCTGCAATGTCACAAAGAAGCATATGTGGGGATGAATATGATTTGAAATTTTCACTGGCAGTGTTGTTGATCAATTATTTGAAGGGAACAATTTTTCCCGCGTTTTCTCGAAATTAACACTTTTAAACAATCATTTTCAGTTGAAACTAACGATCTCTCATATTAAACATTCGATTTTTTCGAATAATCAACAAAACGCAGTGAAGTATGGAGTCAATCAGTTGCTATCCTGCAAAACTTTACATTTTATCATGCAAAAGAATTTAATATTCAAGTGAAATATGTAATCTAGTAAGGATAGAAAGGAAAATCTTATTAAAAAGTAGACAAAACATTTGATGATTGTTCATGAGCCATAGTTATGGCAATGAAATTAGTATGACAGCCATGTGATTGAGATATCACAGTTATTCATCAAATTTATCACTCATTGGGCTACTGAAATCCTATCCATGAGATATGGGTGCTTGGACTATTTCAACTTATAACTTGACTTATTTCTAATTAATTATTTGCGTTTCTCCTTATAATTCTTCATGTATGTTGAATTAGAAAGGATTCATTTCATTTGTTTTGACATTCATAATATGTAGTCTGTCATTGTTTGAAGACTGACCAACTGCTCATATTTTTTTCTCTTTCATTTCATTGTATTATTTTATCTCCTGTATTCTGTTAATTTTAAATAATAGGTTTGGATATGGGGCTATTTACAGCCAAACCAGAGCCTAAATAAAGTACTTCATCTATCTACAAGAACACGTGAGTATATCACTCCATAAAACTGTTATCTCTCAGATATTTCACCGAAAATCTTCTACCACTAATAATTATACCAGCACACAAGCTTCAAGCTTAAGAAGGCCTAATGAGGAAACAAAACTGATGACAAAAATCAGTCACAATCAGTACAATAGGCAAAACTACATCAATCTAAGCAAAACCCAGTTACTGGAATACCACATTCATAGTCCATGTTTCAAAGACAATATCAGAGTTAATATTTCTTGATAAGAATTATGCATACGATCTTATTTCTAGAACTTGACTATTTCTCCACAAAGGTTACGTTTTCATGAACAATTTTGAATGAAAAAGGTTCTACTCACCCGAAAATGTTGACTGTTAACAGTTCAAACCGTATCAATTTCCAATGTGGCTGCAAAGAAGAAAGCTAAAATTAATACAAGCCTCCAAAATAGAATACTAATAATATTCATAGAGAAACAATTGAAATGATGCAAAGCAACAGTTTTATCATTATTTTTGTTGATTCATACTTATTTTCAGGATCATTATTCGAACCATTATTCGAGATAAGCTGCGTTCTCGTAGGACCCGTTTGTAACGGTAACCGATTAGATTGGCCAGCAAAAAAGACACTGTTTTTTGCTGTAGAATCACTTCCCGGTGGTTCGGAACCCACTTAAAACTGTAGGTCCAAACTCATCAATCACCATCATCCAACTCATTACCCACGCACAGGTCCAAGACCTATGTGGGCTTCATCCTCAAAAAAAAAAAAAAAACACTCAATGAAACGAATCACTTGGCGGGATATATTTTTGAAATTGTCGAAGGCGCTAAAATTATTGTCTTTGGTGCTATAACCTGCCAAATGTATTTACAATTTTCAAATATCACAGGGATTATCTGTTAATGCAATACAAGTTTATTTTATTCAGTCAAAACCTCTAAACTGATTTAAAATTATGATACAGTAATTGTGATTAAAACAGTACGGTTCTAATTTAACAATCTTTTTTAAATTTTAATCTTGTGTAGTATAGTGCTCGACTATCACTCTGAAAGCCACGGGTTAAATTTCTATTCCAGATTGAAATGTTTCTATCACTACCCAGACCCAAGTCTTAAAAATATTATGCAAGCATCATCAGCAAATAGAAAGAATTCAAACATTGATTTTCTAGTAAGTACATTAACATTTTGATAGCTAAAAAACAACACAAAAACTGATGAGAATAATATCAGCTGAACAAATTTCTTTAATAAAACCTTGAGAAAGTAGAAAATATAAAAATAAAAGCAGAGCTGAGAGCAGTTTGTATTCCAAAGTAATATGATAAGGGTTTTGTACTGCTAATCGAACAAGGGAAAGAGAAAAGAGAAAAGTCCTCTTCAGTAGCAAAGAAGGTGACCAACAGAAGATGAAAAAGGAGGAGTGCAAGAAGGTGAAAAAAGAAAGAAGAAAAGCAGAGAAAGAAAGAAGAAGAGAAGGAGAAAAATATTGACAAAAGAAAGAAGAACAAAAGGAGAACAAAGATTGAGAAGAGAAAGGAGAAGGAAAGGAGAACAGAGATTAAGAAAATAAGTAGTAAAGGAAAAACAGATTGAAAAAAGAAAGAATGAAGAAGAAAAAGAGAAGAAGAAGAAAACGAAAAAAGAAGAAAGATTGAAAAAGGAAGGAAAAAGAAGAAAAGAGGAGAAAAAAGATTGTAAAAAGAAAGAAGAAATGGAGAATAAATATTAAAAAAAGAAAGAAGAAGAAAAGAAGACAAAAATAGAGAAAATAAAAAAGATGAAAAGGTGAAGAAAATTGAAAAAAAGAAAGAAAGGAAAAGAAAAAAGGAGGAAAAATATTGGAAATAAGAAAGAAAGAAGGAGGAAAGGAGGAAAAAGATTGAAAAAAAGAAGAGGAAAATGAAAAGGAGAAAAAAATTGAGAAAAGGAAGAAGATGAAGCAGAATAAGAAGAAAAAGAAGAAGGAGAAAGAAGATAAAAAATAGAAGTAGGAGGAGGAGGAGGAGGAGAGGGATAGAAAGAATAAGAAAAAATAAAGATTATGAGAAATAATAAGAAGGAGAAAAATATGAAAAATAAGAAGATGTTAAAAAGAAGACGAACATGGATAAGAAAAAGAAAGAAGAATATAGAACGGAAAGGAAAAGATGAGAAGGGAAAGAATAAGCACAAAAAATATAGAAAAGTATAAGAAGTGAAAGAAAAACGTAGCAATAGACTGAACTGGCAGTCTAGCAAGGAGAGTGTAGTGTGGTGTGTGAGGGCAGAGGGGGGGGGCTAAGAGGGACAAATCAACCGGCAAATAAAGAGGAAAAACGCGTCGTTTATGGAGAAGCTAATACCTGCTTTTAGGAGGGCAGTGGCTACATCGCAAAGGGTCGACTATGGTCTGGTCTACACTGTACGAAGAGAGTGTCGCCCACCGACCTACCACAGCATGGAAGTACTCCTTTTATCGCACACAAGCACCTCTTCAAGGAAGAAACGCATCGATCACTAAGCCTTCGCCCCCCCCCCAAACCCCCTTAGAGTGGGGCTAAAACCCCCCCACACTTTCACGATCGCTGTCAGATATGTTATTTTTTTCTATCTGCAGCATCGAGCAGATTTTCCGTCCCAGTAATCTCAGTTACTCCCCGATATAAATCTACCTGCTTTAATACCTCATTTTTCTCCACGAAAGATAACTCCGGATTAGCTGGAGGTTCTCGCCTCGATGTGGGTGTGTGTGCGTGTGGCTGAGGGTGTTCTTCTATATTCAAATCTCGTTCTAATTTATAGTTGAGTTACGACTTTGATTGAGGGGGAAAGAGAGTAATTGAAAGAGAAAGATAGATTGAAACTGGAAATGAATTGGCTCGATGAAAGATTAATGGAACTAAATTGGTGATAATAATTAATTCTGATTGATAATAAATGATCATTTAAAATCCAGACCATGTAGCAGAAGGTGATATACTTTCTATCGTGGTGCTTACTAAGTCACGTACGTTCAAGCCTAAATATGGAAGGGTGACTGGCAGCTCTCACTATATTTATGCTTTTTATCATTATCTCTGTGGTTTGGGAACAATAGCAATTGTTATAAACAAGCCACAGCGATTCTGATAAAAGCATTAACCATGTGTAAACGAGATGAGAGATGGAACTAGAGGTAAATTCTTAACTGCCCTTCAAATATGGTTTAATAGCATCAATCTGAGTCTAAATTTGAACAATACTGTTAGAATGACCTTCTCAAATACTGTATGTCATGTTGGTTTATTGGTGGATGATGAGTTCATTTCAGAGGTTGAAGTGTGCAAATTTTTCGGTATTCATCTAGATTCTAGATTAAACTGGCAGTCTCATGTGGATCATATTTGTGCTAAATTAAGTTCAGTTATTTTTATTTTGAAAATATTAAATCGCTACTGTCCATTCAACATATTTAAATATGTATATTTTGCTTTATTTGAGTGTCATTTGAGGTATGGAATCACAGTGTGGGAAATTCATCTGAGAGAAATGCAAAAAAGAATCATATTTTGCAAAAATAAAAAGGTATCAGATGTATGTTGAAACTGAGAAGATATCAGTCATGTCGAGAATATTTCAAGGCATATGGTATTCTTACGTTCCTATCTTTGTAAATATACCAGACTATTCTCAATAACCTTCAGCCCATTAATAAAAATATTCATAATCATAGAAACAAATTAGCCAGTAACTACCATCTACCTAGTATCAACTTATCCATAGCCAAGAAAAATCCCTTCTACCAAGGCATTACCTTTTTAATAAGCTCCCAGACGGAATAAAATCTATAAAGACAAGCAAGCATAAATTTAAAGAGGAAATTAAAAAATATTTATTAAGTCATAGCTTTTACTCTGTGAAGGAGTATATAAAATACACGCAATGCTTAAATTTAAGGTCAATGATTATTTATTCAATTGAAGACTACATTATGTGAAGCCTAATTTGTAATATGGCTGTTTTAATGTAAGTGAGAATTACAAACACACATTCGGACTTTGTAATGATATTTTCATCATTGACAACATATTTACTATATGTATTAAGTTATTTGTTGAATTTTGTTGTGTTAGTTTTAGCTGTTTTAATTTTGACGATTGCCATAATTGTAATGTACAATTTCAATGGAAACATAAAGCAATTTTAAACTACCCGTGGTCCGCTAACTGATGAAATCCAGCAACACAAAAAATGAATAATGATTTATTTGTGTTGAACTATTGCCGAAGTCAAGAATTACGGAATAGTTGATGTTTTCCATGATCGTGACTTTAGTGGCTTAGAGGATTGTTAACAGATTTTATCCAGGTTTTAGCTTTGTTTAAAACGTATCCAGGTCTCAATTGGTCCCGTATCTGGAACCAATATTATAATACATCTTTTAAGATTCATCCTGAGATTTCAAAACAGCTATGTACAGTATAACTGTACAACAACATACGTAGTTAACAATGAGTATTAGGCCAAGGTGATGATTGTAATTAATTATAATATAATAGGAAATTAAAAAGAGAAAGTGTCAATTTGCATCAATAAAATTCAAAACTACTAGATTATTGAATTAAGAGGTAATTCAACTTTTGAACCTTGCAGGAAACAGCAGAGTACTGAAAAGAAGGAAATAATAATTCATGATGAATGATAAGACGAAGTTGTCACAACCACATTTATTGAAAATAGTGAGATACTAGTTTCGGTTGTTACACCTTTATCCATCTCAAAGTGAAACTTAAGTATAGAGTAGCTTAATATATTCTAAATACAGAATCATACTATTGACTGAGGGATAGGCTGACCTTCATTGACGGTTTGTGATTGGCTGAAGGACATAACAAGTCACGCCCCCTCGTGGGAGGAGCAACAAGCAAAAATAAGAATCAAACCAAGAACTAAAAACCGGACCTGGACTGCATTTCAGTGAGCTTCAATTTCTTAATTTAACAATGATTTTGCTTGTTGCTCCTCCCACCAGTGGGCGTGACTTCTTATGGCCTTCAGCCAATCACAAACCGTCAATGAAGGTCAGCCTATCCCTTAGCCAATAGTATCATACTGTGTTTAGTATATATTAAGCTACTCTGTACTTCAGTTTTAGTTTGAGATTGATAATGGTGTAACAAACGGAACCAGTATCTCACTATTTTTAATAAATGTGATTGTGACAACTTCGTCTTATAATAATTAATTAAACACTATCACCTTCACCCCTACAGATAAGGAAGCATCATATTCATGATTGGAGACAACATTCTCTCTGAATAAAACAAAAACTCATGCCCTACTTTGAATACGCATTAATTTAAGTTACGAAAACTGCGTGCCAATATTTGTATAGAATCAGTGTAATAGTGGTTTTGGGAGCTATAACGGCTTATAGTGCCGTATAGTGGCTTATAGTGCTTATAGTAACGGCTTATAGCTTATAGTGCTGGATCCTAATTAGGACGAAATAGTCAGACATGAAAACAAGGTTTTTTATCAATTGAAGAGAAAAACGGAGTACACAAAAGCAGTAGGAGAAGCTGAAAAGAGAAGGGAAACAAAGATATCTGATTTTTTATCTCAGTGGCCCAATCTCTTTTTCAGTTGTCGATAAATTCGCATCTAAATAACGTAATAGAGACAATAGGGAGGAAATTACGATCAAGCTGAATGAAAATGTCGATTTCATTGTTGGTCCAACAAACATTGTATTTAAATGTACGACCGTTGGTGGCAGTGGAATCAGCTATTCCTTCTTTTCCTTTAACAATCCCTTACTTTCTTTAGCACTGTCTATCTCTTTCTCTATTTTTCCTTGTCTTTCTCCTTCTCACTATTTCAGCTACTGTTGCTTTAAAAGCTAATAAACAAAAACTAATGGAAAGGAGATTCTCTAATTCAATCTCCGCTACATGCATGAGGAAAATTCGAAAGCAAGCAATTGAAATGTCAGCCCTTTCTCTCTATCCCTCACTCTTTCTACCCCTTCCTCTCTCTCTCACACATACACCCTCTCACTCACTTCCTCGCTCCCTCTTCTATAGGTTAAGTGTAAGAGAGGGACACCGTCCCTAACTTCGCCTTTTCATACAAATGTATCACCAAGCTTTTTTCCTTTTTTTCTATATATCATATTAATATCATTTGCAGTCATAATTTCATGTTTGTATATAGTTAAAAAGTTTATGTAATAAGTAACTGATAATGTGTTATGTAATAATACTTGGTGATGCCTATATATTGTATTTATACTAGTAACTGTCCAACTATTATTTGCATGAATAAAGAAATCAATCAATCAATCAATCAATCTTACGCTCTCTCTTTTAAAGGCATTTAATCAATCAACCAATATTTTTCTCTCATTCAAATTTCCCCTCTCGTTTTATTTGTATTTCTCTTCCTCTCTTGAAAGTACAAAGCACCTATTACACAACCAAATACTCACGTTAAGTATGAATAATGAAAGCTTTAAATGTTAAACAATATCACATACTGATCCACTTTGTAAATCGAAGAATGAAGATTGGGTCCAGCATTTTAGAACCCCTTCATTCAAATGAAGTAAATATGGAACAATCTATCAGATAAGGTAGCCATTCAACAATAATTTTGCTCAGACTTTCAATATCGAGAAATAACTTCTATTTTGTGAAACACAACATGTATAATAGCGAAATGTGAAATTAAGTGAAGTGAATACTGGATACGGTAACCATGAAACCATTTTGATTATGATGTAAAACTGGGGAATAAATCATACAAATTCAATGAGTCGAAGTCCGTTGTTTCAAAATTGTTGCAAGGACGAAAAATTGAACAATGCAAGCTGAAGACACTCGAGGAAATTACTTGCACGACTTGAACAAGTATGAATCAAGTTGAAGTCCGTTGTTTGGGAACCTTGTATGGAGGAAACATGAAACAATGCAAGTAGAAGAGATTCCTCGTAATGAGGAAATTACATGCAGACATTTTAAACAATGGCTGAGTGAATTTGAATAGTTACAGACTGTTCATAAAATCTGAAGTTCCCTGGAAGAAAATTATTGTTTCATTATTCTCTGGTGAAATGGAATTTCAGTTGCTTCTATTACAAGGATGAAAGGACAAAGATATTATAAGGACAAAGATAAAAATATACGTAGTTTGAGTGCAGAAGGAACAAGTTGTTACGAAATAAGCTGAAAATATTCGTGAAGTGAATATTCCCTCTAATTATATTTGAGCATCGTTAAGCTATCTCGACTCTACTCTTACTTGGTCATTCTCTTCTAAAGGTATATTGCGTTAGTGAGTTGAAACCGCATTCAAACTATGTAACTTGTTTTATGAACTTGTGTTTCAAAACAGTGTTACAACCTAGGATGTAACAATTTTAAGAACGTAAGTGAAATTGCTATACAGTAGATAAATGTTATTAATCATGTTATATAACTTTGTTACATGTTTTGCAACAGGCTGTTTTAAAACATGCTTGTTATCAAACATTGTATAGCATTTTCACTTACGTTCTTTAACGGAGTGACACATTCCCAACCGGAGTCGGTAAACATCAAAGAAAATATGTGTTTGATAAACTTTTGTAGGGTCACAGCGATTCTTTCCATAACTGGAAATGCGTCCCTAAACGACGTGCTTTTCTTTTCTATTCGTTCTATAAGAACTATCGAATACTCAGTCTGCAATTTCTTAAGAAGTACCATCAATACTCAATTCCCCCGCCAGCAAATCTTGGTTATCTCCAAATCTTCTAACATATCACTGCCACTGTATTTACTCCTAGCTTTCAACGAAGTACGTATCCAAAATCGACGTTGTGCTCTTTCCTTTCTAGCACAACAAATGACAACACAAGCGTCAGCAGCTAACATCACATCATCATCGCTTGAAGCCATAATTTAGCTCATGGTCTGTGTATTTATGGATGCACATCAAAAAGAAACCTTGACAAAATACTAATTCAACAAAAAAGAGTCCTAAGAATAATAATGAATATGAAAAGGAATGACTCTGTGAAACAAGTCTTCTCTCAGCTAGGCATTTTAACAGTTTATGGACAATACATATTTGAGGTTATAATGCACTTTAAACAATTTACAGATATTGAACAGGAGAGTAATATTTCACAAGCCTATAATAATCGTTCAGGAAAAATTTTGCAAGGACATAAATAAGATTTTTTTAAAAAGAAAACAACATATATGGGAGAGAAATATTTCAAAATTCTGCCCAGAAAGTTGAAGTTATTAAAAGAGATGAGTATTTTCAGAGTGAATTTGAAGGAATATCTGGTAAGCTTGTCATTGTACTCCTTTCAGGAATTTGTTCAAGGATAATTTTAAGTTGCTGTTGATTCTTGATTAATTGTATTGTATTTGCTAAGGATTTTACAATTTATGTGACACTATTCAATGTATTTGTACATTTGTTGAATAAAGATGATTCAATCAATCAATAAATCAATCAATGGCTATTACGGATTTTTGGCGGGAGATAAATGTTATTGATCATGTTATACAATTTTATTAGCGCACTAAAAATAAAGTTATACAACAATTGTTACACAAACAAAAGCTTTTGTTTAATAAAACAAAATTTATATAAAACAAGTTAGTTTGAAGTGACTGACAATTGAATAAACTGACAAATATACATAAACAGAATTTATTAATTTCGAAATCCTTTTAATTGCTATTACTTCATACTGAAGACTTCCGCAATGGCGGATATTGACAACAGCATTGAAAAGCTGATGGGAATCGATGAATGCTACTGTACAAAAATATCAGTCACCACCGGGAATCGAACCACGGACCTCTCAATTGCCGGTTGAGCGCCTTAACCACTAGACCATGAAGACCAAAAGGTCTTTTCAATGCTGTTGTCAATATCCGCCATTGCGGAAGTCTTCAGTATAAAGTAATAGCAATTAAAAGGAATTCGAAATTAATAAATCCTGTTTATATAAAACATATTTGACAAACAAGAGTTTAGGCTCCTATTAGACTTGGTCACCAGGCGACGTCACCGGTGACGTCGCCGGTGACGTCACCGGTTACTGTACGCGCAGCCAGCCACGTCACCAGTAAAGTCACCAGGACTGAGGCCAACACCCAGTTCCCCCACTCCAGTGTCAAAATTAGCCAAAACAGCGCCAAAATTTCCATAAACTTCTAAAATATAACATAAAAGAAATACTTGAACAATCTAATATAAAAACTGACACTGTATTTCAGTAAAAGTGAGTGTAAATCAATTGAATTGAAATACAGTGTTATATTTGATATTAAATAGAATTTCTTATCAATTTTATAAAATATTTGGTGTCAACTTCAAAAGATTACTTGTATGAAATTTGAAATTTTCTCAGTTTAAAGTAAATACTTTATTTTAAACTTTTTAGTATGTGAGTACTAAAATAATGTTTAAATAATGTTAAACATTATTTTAATAAAAATTAAATATTGTTTGAGAATCATTTCATTGAAATCAGTTTCTTTTTTTGTTTTAAAATTTGTTTTATTTTCAATACAATTTGTAAGAAGATTTGGTTTTGAAAAATGTTTGCTAATGTCAATTGTCTTTGCCAGTAACACATCTCCATTATTATTATTATTACAGTTAGTGATTATTGCAATTATTTTATAGTCCTGGTAGTTAATTTATTAATTTACTTTAGTAGAAATAATGACTGCAATGGCTGCAAACTCAAGTAATGTATAATACATAAAATTAATAAAACATAAAGGAACTCAGTAGCTAATATAGTGATAAATTTTACTGTAATCCAAAACCTGTGAGTTATTAAAATCAGAATCATGCTTTGAATATACAGATGAAGTAAAACACGTTTTTTTACTTACCTTAAAGTAACTACAAGTTTTTCTTCTGGAGAAACACATTTCCTCATTCTCGTATTTGTTCCGGTAATGTCCACTTTTATTAGAGAAAGCAGTTCAAAAAAGGAGGATTTTGACATTCTCATGTAATTGAAAAACTTGTTTTCATCAGCACAAAGTTCGTCAAAAATCGTATAAAACAATCCTTTTGTTTCTCGAAATGATAATATCGGATGCACGTGCATTTTCCTTGCCCGTCTCCTTCTTTTCCTCAACAAAAGAGCAAGAAGCAGCATCTCTTCATATGTTTCCGACATGACCGCTCACTACACTAGCTTCAAACAAACTGAACTTGCAGAACACAAAAATAAATACAGTGGTGACCCAACATTGGTGACTGTGTGTAATACATGTCATTTGATTCAATACCCAGCGATAATTCTTGGTCACCAGTGGTGATTCGTCTAGTCACGGGGAAGGGTCACCAGTCGGTCACCAAACGCTGGAGACGTCACCGGTGACCCTAATGTAATAAGCGCCATAAGAACTAGTGCCCAGCGACTAGTCAGATCACCGGTGACGTCACCGGTGACGTCACCGGTGACGTCGCCAGGTGACCAAGTGTAATACGGGCCTTATAAAACAAGTTACATAGTGTAAATGTGGCTTTAGTTAATATTAAACTTGTTTTCACTTGAATTATTTCTTGAAATATTGACTGTTTTTCGTTCAGGAGAGCAGGTTTTAGAACTTTTTTGAATATTCATGAGTTACTAGATGAAAGGCAATTTGTTTCAGTGAGACTTAGTCTGATAGAAATCTCAACTGCAAGTTGATGAGACTCTCGATATTTCTTTACAATAATAATAATAATAATATCGTGTGACCTGGCTGGCTCAGGTCTGGTGTCAGAGTTATCAGGTCGCACCTGAATAAGTTCAGGGCCTCTGACGTGACTTAACGACTGTTTTTACAATGATTTCACTATTTTGAAATAGTTCATTTCTACAACTACATGTGGTCTGAAAATACATTTCGTGATATCAAAATCTGCAATTTTAGTAGCCCTATTAAGTAAGCTTTCGTCTGCAGTACATCGTGTGTTTATTTGCATGACTTACTTCAAAACAGATGAAATAACCTTTTACCTGTCAACTGCACAAGTTACAACACCATTCCAAAAGTGTCAAGAGGTGTTTTTATGCTTAGCAGATTAAAGGAAATAGTCTCGCAAAAAATATTAATAAATTTATATTATAGCTATGTTCATTCACACTTTTTATATGGTACAATATTATGGGGCTGATAGCAATAGTAAAGATGCTGATCATCTGTTTGTATTGCAAAAAAATCAGTAAGAATTATAATGTTCCTTCACTTACTCATTGCAAACCTTTATTTATAGAGACTGAAGATTATGTGTGTACCCTGTATTTTTATTTTTCAATGTTTATTATATGTGAAATCCAATTTGCTCTCATTTTCTAGTCATTCTCAAATTCATTCTCACAATACACAAAACAGGCTCAACCTTAGAAATGAATATTGCCGCTACAAATCTAGTCATATAGGCTTTAGGGCGTGTGCAATTAGATTCTACAATCAGTTACCACTAGACATAATAAATTTATCTGTGAGAGACTTTAAAATTAAAATTAAGGATTTTTTCATAACTAACTGTTTATATAATAATAATAATGAGTTTTTTAGCTTAAATATAGAGAATTTGTAAGATGTGATTGATGCGACTTTTACCTGTGATTTATTTTATGTATGTTTTGTTGACGTGATCTATAAATGTATTTTACTTGCCTTTAGCAATAAATGGATTTTGATTTCATTCAACTTTCAACTTATAAACTATAATCTCATCCAGGTTAAAAAAGTATGGATCGTGAGGAATGATCCGTTCCTGATTAAGTTATCAGTGGGCCTCAAAATTAGGCCGAAAATATGCAGCAAGCGTAACATCCTGGCATAATAAATCTCTCTCCTTTGGATGAAACAAAAATGAGACTTATAACGATTAAATTATGCAGGAACCAACAGCAAGAGACTGGAATTTCACCCCCTCTCCCACCACCCCCCCCCATACCAACGAAATAAAGAGCAAAATGCCTTTGTGAATCAACTTTAATCTTAGCACACAGGGATAAGTCTGTATCTGATGATGTTGGTTGAATTCTTCATTTAATAATATCTTTTTGATTCTACCAAAGCTCTTTCAACATTTCAAAGAGAGAATTTCTCTTTCTGTGTCAAGATGATTTGAGAAATGAACTTGCTCAGGCTGTAAATATGCTGGGATATTCTTTTGTGTGTGTGAGTTTATAGAGGAATAATTTAGTGTATCTTACAGACGAGTTCAGGCCATGTGGAATTTAATTTAGGAGTAAAGCCTCTGGAATGATAGTAATACGTTTTTTTCTTTTTATCAGGTTAAGTTGTCAATACCAACTCTACAAAGACTTTAATACAGGATTTTATAGATACACAAAAGTGGCTCCCGTCATTGCCCTAGTATACACATAAATTCAGCATCTATAATAACTTTTTATCTATACAACACGACTGTGATTGGTGCATTTTTAATGAAATTAGTGTTTTATAGAAACCTGTATTAAGGTCTGTTTTGAGTAAGTATTTAGTACAGTGGTTCCCTATCTTTTTTGCCTCATGGACCCCTTGCCATGATTTTTGGTTTTAGGTGGACCCCCAGCATAAATGTCATTAATTATTTTTAAACTATAAGTTGAAATGTGTATTTAAAGCTGACGAAGTAGGTCTACTACTGCTCACAGTAACCAATTCAAATTGTGGTGAAGAAAACATTAAAAAGCACATAAACTTAGTAAATTTTTGTAATATAGTCTAATTTGAATTTAAACAATCAAATAGGATGGCATATTGTTTTTGGTTATAATGAAATAGTATTAATGGAACCTAAGAAGTATAATGGCTGTATTTTTAGCGGTATTTTATTATCAGCATTGTGTCCTTTGTAGTAATTGCAACATTCGCATCTATTAAAATCAGCAAGGCTGCTCAATGTGGGCAAACACGACACTCATTGTTAATGAAATGTGATAGAGAGAGAATTGAAGAGAGGAGGTGGAAAATAATAACAGTGAATATAATTAATTTTTTTTAGAATATTGCATCAAATTTGTGACAAAAGAGCGATACAGATACAGTAATCAGTAGCGTAGCGAAAATATTTTAATGGGGGGCTTATTGGAGATTTGAGGGCCCCCGGGGGTCTTAGGGTGAGGGGGGCCCGGGGATCCTCCCCCGGAAAAATTTTAATAAGTAGTTCCACTAACATCGTATCCCAAGAGATTCTACTCATGTCTAGAAAAGCATTAATCCATTTATTTTAGTCCACATTATGGGGAAATTTTTGAATTTTCGTTGCTGAGAGCTTGATTTGAGACTCAAAATCAGTAATTTTATACGAGTATTTATATTAAAATGGAGTTTATAAATTGGGTAAAGTGAAAGCTTAAATTCGATAAATCACTGCTTTTATGAATCGTTTGCCTAAGAACTTGAACCCACTTTTCGTTTATTGTTACCATAGTTAATTGATTAGTTGTGAACAAATTTCAATGCATAAAAACTGAAAAAATACCACTTTTATAAAGCCAATTTAACAAGTTATAGTGGTTTCAAATTATTATTACAATCAGGGCCACCCAGAGACATCTTAGTGGCCCGGGACAGAGTTGAGGCTGGAGGCTCCCTTACACCTTCACCCTAAACACCAATTTTCAATTAATGAATCGATTTCCCAACTAGCATTGCTTAAGTCTTTAAGCTATGCCTAGTTGCCTTCTGTAAAAAAATCTGTGTAACTAATTTGAATTTTTTCTTCAATTTAAAGATAAAATTCGAATGTGAGCCAACTGATAACCATTCGTCGAAAAAGCTGTGGAAGCTAGGGAAAAGGGTACTGAGTGGCACCAGAGAGAGCAATAAACTTCTCTTCTATTTTTGTGTAATCTTTTGAACTACCGGTACTCACTAATATTGGAATACCGTTATTTAAAATGTGTAAAATTATAAAAATTATTATGACTTTGAATGGAACTTGGTTCAACTTGCAAAGAGCAAATGAATTAATACCACATCCAATTCCAAACTTTAACTTATAGTCATTTTGTAATTACATAAATAGATGGTGACAGAGCCTCAAAACATTGGGTATTCTGAAAAAAATTGTTCTCAAGTTCTTGAAAGTGCAACTTTTAGCTTTTTTATGGCTATCAAACCTCATAATTATTATTTGTTGATTGATTCATGGCGTGACAAATTTCACTATCACAATAAAAGTCTTTGGGGTATCAGATCTGAACAGTAACAGAAATCAGCATTTGAAGCCCGTCTGCAAAAATATTAAGAGACCTTTTCTCCTTTCAAGCCTACTGTGACAACTTCATTCAAGTGGTCTGGGGAAATTCAAACCCATGTTTGGGAGCTCCAAAAGTACTGGGACCCACCAGCATTGTGGGGTCTTTGAAGGCCCAAAGCCGAGGCAATTAGGGGACACTTATGTAGAAACGTTGAAATTTGAAAATATTCTAGATGCAGCCTATTTGAATCTCTACTTCGCATGACTATACTGGCAATAAAAACGGGCCTGTAGGGCCCGCGGCCTCTAGGATGTTAGGCTTCTAAGGGGCCTCTAGAGGTCCAAACTGGAAAAAAGAGGCCCTGGAGGCCCCTAGCTGTACAATTTTGGGCCCCTTATTTTAATTTTGTTCTATCACTTGCTTACATTTGTAAAATGATGTGGCCCATTGACGTTAAGGCCCAAGGAAACTTGCCTTGTTCGCCTCATCCCCTCTATAGCTTTAATTAGAGTATTATTTTAAGTTAATTAAAGTATTAATATAGTATAGTTTTCTCTAGCTGTAACATTATTTAAGCTACTCTTCACATACGAAAACATTTTTCACCTCTAGTAACCGATAATATCGTATTTTTATTGATGCCTCCCTACTCATTTTTGGAGCCTCTTTCACAGTCTAAAGGGGGGGGGTTCTAACCTGGTACCCCCCCTCCCCCTGCTACGCAAATGACAGTAATGGAGTGTTCTAACAAGAATATTAAAAATTGATTCCAAAAAAGTTAATCAAAAGATAAGAACAAATTTACTAGAATTGAATAGACTGCTAAGATTCCTAGAAGTTCTTGTAAACGTGGAAAATAAAAACTGAACATCAATACTATAGCTAGAATTCATTTTTGAAATAAATGTAATTTATTGGGCACAGATTTGTTTTCCATCAGAATAATTTTGAACAATTATTAATTGAATAGCTTG
Organism: Conomelus anceps; assembly: GCA_948455865.1. Lineage (NCBI taxonomy): Eukaryota > Metazoa > Arthropoda > Insecta > Hemiptera > Delphacidae > Conomelus > Conomelus anceps. The sequence continues at coordinate 12,965,195 of OX418217.1, read as the reverse complement.
CTAGAATGTTAAAGAAAGACGGTATGGCTTGTTAATTTTAAGACATTAGGTTCCTTTTCCTCAGAATAATAAACCTGAAATAACTTGAATAGTTTGGTACCTACCTAAGTTGTTGAGTGACCTACCAATAAACGCTCCTTTTTGAAATATGAATACAAGGCTCCTTTTGTTTATAACTTTAAAATATATGAGGCGACTTTTGCTTATAATAACATTGCTGAAAATAGCTTGAAATTTAAAGTACCTGACTTGTTTAGTCACCTACCAGTAAATGCTAATAGTTTTAAAATATAATAGAAAATAATTGAAGGATATGGGGCTTAACTTTTCTCATGATAATACAACTAAAAACGGAAATTTATATCTGGTAAACCTGAGCTGTTTAGTCACCTACCAGTGAAGGCTTATAATTTTCAAATATAAGAAAACTAAGTATGGATGATTCTCTGATTTAAAAATGTTTTCAAATAGATATAATGCTTGCTTGCATGTAAGTATAACAGTAACAGTATTATACAAGTACATAAGTAGCCTACTGGTACTCTGTGATGTTTTCCATTACGAAAAACATGACGAACAATCTAACATAAAAAATGACACTGTATTCCTATTCAAATTATGATCATTACTCACGTATACTTAAGATATTAGAGGGTTGCATTTCACTTCTAGGCTGATGAAGATTCTGTTTAGAAGTGAAATGCATACCTCCAGTACCTCCAGTATAAGTGAGTAAAAATCCTAATTTACTTAGAAATATACAGTGTCCGTTTTGATATTAGTTTGTACATAGCATATACCACGCCCCGATCCAAAGACATTCACTATGGTGGACCCCCATTAACATATCATGGACCCCCAATTTTATTTTTCACTGACATGGACCCCCTGGCAGGTCCCCGTGGACCCCAGGGGGTCCACATGGACCACTTTGGGAACCACTGATTTAGTACTAGTCAATTTCGTCAAGGTACTGTAGATTATCTCATGAAATCTGGAAATTAGTAAATTATAGATAAGAGTGAATTAGATCCGTACCATTCGGACTACAATTGAAAGAGTTCGAATCTGATACAAATTTGATGGAAAGTAGGCTAATTTTCTCTTTATAGTTTGGAAATATTCAAATATTTAGTAAAATAGCAATAATATCTAGTGAAGCGAGCGTTTTTTTGAGGTGCCAAACTCCAGATTCAGTGCTTAAAAATACAAAAGAATCCGATGAGAAAAACGACTTTGTTTTTCCATACCAAAGTACAGTTTCCTTGTACTTGGGAACTGGACAATAATGTAGCGAATATGAAATTGGAGAGAATAGAAAGAAAGAAGAAACAGTGGTTCTTGGCGTTATCTGCTATGTAAATGTTTACTTCTAAGCAATTAATTACTCTGCTTTTGACACTTTCATGATGTTTACTTGGTAATTTGTAGAATGTTCTAGTTGTTTGATTAGAAATTAATAGAGTCTTATCGAATATTGTGGAGAGTTCGAGTTTCCTTGATTGTTTATTTTAGAAGTTGGTTGAGAAATCTAGAGATATCTCATTTATGAAAAATTATATAAATAGAGGTGAACTGTTGTAAATTAGTTAAGTCTTGTTTGAGATTCGTCGTGATAAACAAGTGTGACAGTTAAGTAGTTCAGTTGTTGTTCTACATTGATAAGTGGCAGTAGTGACAGTTCCCGTTAATACAGACAGTGAAATCCTGTTGGCGCTATTACAAACCATGCAATGAACTTTCGTTGTCTGTAGTGATAATTCTCTTGACAGTTCTATAGTGATAATTCTTTTACTTGTGCTACGTAATTCAATTGTTCTTCCTCGACGATTCTTTTCGAATATTATTGGACAGTTTATTGTACAGTTAATATTTAATATTGGATCGGCCTTTTTGACATTTAGTGATTGATTTTTGTTCAGTTTATTGGAAACTCATTATCAGTTGAACAATATCGTTTTATCTGTTTCTAATTGCTTATTTTTCTGTAAGAAATTACTGAACAGTGTGAGTTGTTGGTTATTTGTGTTGCCAGCGTTATTTTAGACATAGAACCCGTAACAATAAACTAAATATTGCCAGCTGAGACTAGAAGGACCAGCGTAATTGAAACTTGGAGTGACGCAATGTGACTTTCTGTGGATCACATCAATTAATAAGAATGCACTGATGGCATAATGGCATGACTGAAATATAACTATAACTTGTCTGTGTTACACAAAAATTCACCCCGCTTTAGTTGACTGAACTTGCGTCAAGCCTCACGGAATGAATTGTACAGTTAAAAAATGGGCCCCACGAGTTAAGCAAGATAACTTCCATTCAAAATAAAAAAAAAAGGCTGCAGTTGGGAAAAATTCAATTCCGCACTTCTGTGTCTTAATTGCAAGTTGCACTGAAAAGTAATTTGTGATTCTATCAGTTTTATTTCCATAGTTATTTTTAAGTGATGTGAGATAACACTGGATAGATCTACTCCCAGTCCAGAAAACTGGGTCACACATTTCATAAAAATTGCGAGCGTGAAATATCTGCCTACCCGATGACAACAGCGCAAGCGCTCTTCAGTATATTTTTGATGGCCGGGAATAATATAACCATTTCCCTTATAATGGTTGGTTCTATCTCAACAATACGAATGATCTTCGCTCTTGGAAACTCTAGTATATAGAGATTTTATACTATTTTTTTTCTTTGTTTTTTGTAGCATTACTGTTATTTTCCTAAACTTTTATATTTGTTCTATTATTTTTATTTGCTATTACTCCGCAACTCCAAATATTATTTTTTTATTGCTTAAGACCATCATAAATCATGTAGTGCGATATGAATATTTCATGAGACTTCAATTTATTATTGTTTGAGTCCACTATGATAGTTTCGATGGCGATGAAATTTTGAGATGAATGGAAATATTCAAGAATGAAAGAAAACATGGAATGCAAAAACAAAAAATTTGAGATTAAGACTATCAAACAGAAACATTATGGAGGATGTGATACATTTATATGACGCATTGATAGAGAGAAAGAAAATGTCAAGTGGATTCCTCATTAGGCTAAGCCTGCATGTAGAATGGCTTGTCTCGTCGACAACAAAAATTAATCATATAACTAAGAAAAGACTATAATAATATATTATGAAACAGAAAAAAGTACCATCTATTGACATCTATATATATTATACAAAATATAGTCTAATTATGAAGAAAATATTTATTCATTTATTCATTCATTCATTCATTCAACTAAAATACATTCAATGTGAATACAACAGGCTTTTTCCCAAAACTGCTTTTCACCAGTGGCAGATTAATGAATTTTTATGGGAGTGGGCGACATACCCCAAAAATGGGGTTACGGAATAATTTTTTGGAAATAGCCTTTAACCGCATTTTACACCATTCTAGCACTTAAAATGTAGTAGAAATATAATTTTTTCGTGATAAAGAACAATCAAATTTCCCCTAGCTAGAGTAGTTTATTTCTGTATATTCATGTGGAATTAGGAATACAACTTTTTTATACAATACAATATGACTTGAACAAAAATTGCTTTGCTAGCTTAATTTTTATCAAAATTTACAGAGAAATGAACAGAGTCTAAGCAATTTATTCGTGATCGTGATGATTTTTAGACCTATATATATTTTTAAATTAATCTCAACATTTTTTCATGTTTCATAATACCAGTACTACAATAAATACGTATTAGGTCAAAAACAAACAGAGATGTATATGCCCCTACCTATTCTATAAAAGATTAATCTTATTCAGACTAATTTCACTTGATATAAGATTTCCTTCATTCTCTGTCATTTGTTAATTCGTAATTGAATTAAAATTATGTCAACAGTTAAAGATAAAGTAAAGGTAATATAGAAAATAAGACAAAATAAGTATTACAACCAGTGGTGTAGCCAGGATTAGATTTCGGGGGGGCTCACCAAGGGGGGTGTGGGCAGTGGCTTAGCCAGGATCCAATTTTGGGGGGGGGGGCCTCACCAAGGGGGGGTGTGGGCAGTGGCTTAGCCAGGATCAAATTTCGGGTGGGAGGGGCTCACCAAGGGGGGTCTGGGGTACAGGAGGGTCCGGATTTTTTTTAAATTTAGTGGTGTGAAAAGCAAATCTAGACAACTTGTTAGGCTCTAAAGTTCAAAAGAAAGTTTTGAAAAATTACTACCCAAGAACCTAGGTGGCCAGGTTTGAAATGATAAAGTTTGATATACCGATATCTGTGACTATTTTGAGTCAAAACCCTTGAATTGGAACTAATCATACTTAACTTATGTACTGAATCTCAAAATTAATACTAATTATTATTATAAGTTTCAAAAATTTATGACATTAGCCTAAAACGCATCCAACCCAAAGTTCATGAAATCGGAATTTTTTTTAATCATAGCACACTGATTTTACACGCTTGCATAGAACTTGCATTTATTTGTGTGTTTTCATTTATAAAATCCCGATTTTATGAACTTTGGGTACGTTCAGGCTAGTGGGTTATACTGAATTTTAACTTCAAAACTAAATTTTCTACAAGATGAGTTTATTCAAAAAGATGATTTATCAATAATTAACAAAGTTAATCCACTTAAAACTTGAAAATTGCATTTTATTCAATGTAATAAATAAATAATTATGGTAGTCACAGTTTTCTAACATGTTTTATTCGACTTCGTAGCTCATTTTAAATCAAAATTATCCATTTGAGCACCTAACAAGTTTCTATATGAGTAAATATTGAGGAAAAATTTGAAAAATGCATTAATCTGACTATAACTGTAGCTATATTCCATTACACAAACAGGGTTTCTGTAATCTGTTCGTTATAATACAACAAAACAGATAGAACCCTTCGGCTTTATTAAGTCCTTATCTATTAGTTATTTGAGAATTTTTTATTTCTGAAATTTCGGGGGGGCCCGGGCCCCATGGGCCCCCCCCCCTGGCTACGCCACTGATTACAACATTAATTCCCGGCCGGCGGAGGCGGAATGGTAAGACAAGTTGGAGGTATTCCGTCTGTGGCGGAATTAAAATTTGAACCGTGTGCATGTCACAAGTGTTACCCTTTTTAATTTTTTAAAATGTCCAAGCCCTCGGGGGGGGGGGGGCGGTCGCCCCCTCCGCCCCCCCCTTTAATCCGCCCTTGCTTTTCACAAAATTTTAAAGTAGGATCAAAATCTTAGGTTAGTTCGCCGTTTCACTTAAAATTTCACCTTGAAGCACAATAATTATTCACAATTACAAGTCTTTTGCAGATAAAGAATATCAATTTTTCATTTCAAACAAAGCACTATCACAGTCCGAAAAAAGATGAAATAATTTGGATTTTTGACATTTTTAAGCCAAACATCTTCACTAGTTACACTCATTAACACAGTTACCATTACTATAGTGAACATGAGTTAATACACTTGAAATATATAGTCATTACATGTGGATTATGATAACTTGAAAAGATATACACATTACATTAGGTTGTTAGGAGATACTGATGTAGTCTTTTGCAAACACATGACCAGAAGACTGCCTAGAGATGTCAAATGGCAGAGCATTAAACAGCCGGGGACCCCAAAAGGCAGAATGGTTCGCAGTAGCAGCTGTAAAACATCGAGGCTCCTCCACATTTTCTCTGACTTGACCACAAGTTGAATAACCATGGACAGGAGCAACTAGGTAATCTGAAGGTCTTTCAAATATGTTTTGCAACAGATTCAACTTATAAATTTCTACAGGGCTCAAGACATTGAATTTTTTGAAGATCAGACTTGTTGGGTACCTAAATGGTCTTCTGAAACATATTTTTACAATTTTCTTGTATTGCATTTGGCAATTGAGGGTCGATATTCTAAAAGCGCTCCCGAATGAACCAAAGATGAAGCTATTCAATCAGCAAACGAGATTTCCCCGAAACAAATTAATTGAATAGGCAGCGAGTTTTGTCGACTGATGTTCATTGGCGTATCGGAGCGGCGCAAGTCCGGCTCGGCTCCGGTGCAGTCGGGACGTGTTATTCAAATGCAACCCTGCATCTGGCATAAAAATAATGAACGCTTCCTGTGCAGCATGAGAGCGAGAAATTAATTTCCGCAGAGAGACAGAGAGAGCTTGCTATGCTGTCAATTCTGGATAGGATGCCGAATGCCTACCAGCAATTCCAATTTCTCCCACCCTTGCACCCGCAAACCAGCTCACTTTACTCGTTAGCCTCCTCTATTGAAGTTGGAATTTGATAGCGCACTGATAGCAAAACCAACCAATGCTGTCACCGCATCAAACATGTTCTATTGAAAAGGCCAAACATATTCCCGGTACTAAACTAAAAAACACATGCGTAACTGTAACTATGATGGTGTTTTAAATCGCAATAATTGTTTAGGGGGAATGAAAGGGAAGAAGGGAGGAACATGAAAAAGAAGGGAATGGTGATAAAAATGTAGAAGAGGGAAGAGAGGATAATGAAGAAGGAGGAGAAGATAAATATGTAAAGGATGAGAAGATAGAGAAGTTGAAGAAATGTTAAATCGTAGCCAAATAAAGAAGATAATTGAGGAGTGGAAAAAGAATAAAAAGAAGGTGAAAAGGAGAGGAAGTGAGTAATTAGGAGGATGATGAGGAGAGGGTGGAGGAGGAGGAGGAGGAGGAGGAGAAGGATGAGAAGAAAGAGGAGAAGAAGAAGAAGGTGTAGGAGGAAGAGGAGGCGGAGAAGGAGGAGGAGGTGCAGAAGAAGAGGAAGGAGAAGAAGAAGGAATTGGAGGTGGTGGGGGAAGAGGTGGAGGGGGGTGGTGGAGTAGGAGGAGGAAAAGGAGGAAGAGAAGAAGAGGAAGAAGAGTAAGGAGGAGGAAGAAGAGGAGGAGGAGGAGGAGGAGGAGGAGGAGGAGGAGGACGAGGATGAGGAGGAGGAGGAGGAGGAGGAGGAGGAGGAGAAGGAGAAGGAAGAGGTGGAGAAGAAAAAGAAGAAGGAGAGGGTGGAGTGGGAGGAGGAGAAGAAGAAAGAGGAGGTGGAGGAGGAGGAGGAGGGGGAGGAGGAGGAAGAAAAGGAGGAAGAGAAGAAGAGGAAGAAGAAGAAGGAAGAGAAGGAGGAGGAGAAGGAAGATGAGGATGAGAAGAAGGAGGAGGAAAAGGAGGAGAAGAAGAAGGAGAAGGAGGGGGAGGAGGAGGGGGAGGAGGAGGGGGAGGAGGAGGGGGAGGAGGAGACGAAGAAGGGGGAGAAAGAGGAGGAAGAAAAGATAAGATAAAGATAAAATTACTTTAGTTACGTAAATTTACATAATTCAATGACTGTTTAAAAAGAATATTATTAACAACACAATAGATTTTACATGAGAAAAAGCTTGGATATTAACAATGGAATTTTATATGAAGCATTTACGTAATAACGGCGAAATCTTTACAAAAATTCGTCCATTCAAACTTAACCTTGATAACTTTGAACTGAGAGACTATAGGAGGGGGAGGAGGTGGAGGAGGAGAAGAAGAAGAAGAGGGAGGAGGAAAAGAAGAAGAAGAAGGAGGAGGAGGAGTAGGAGATGGAGGCGGTGAAGGAGAAGCAGGAAGAGGAAGAGAAAGAGGTGGATGAGAAAGCAGTGAACTCGGATGTGAAAGAGAAGGAGGTGAACAAGAAAATGAAGAAGATGATGATGATGATGATGATGATGATGATGCATTGTTACCAACTGTATTCATCAAATATACAAATATTTATAGCAAGTTCATAAGAAACAATTAACGAAGGAATCAAATTTTTCATACTCGAAATAGTTCAAATTGTTAACTTTGAATAGCAAGTAATATAAATATATCATCTCAAAATAAATATCTCATCAAGTAGTATGAGACTCATGATATTAATAAAACTGAATAACTTATCATACCTTTTCCTGAATGAGAATGTAAAAACTCCCAAACCTGACTGTCAAATAAGGTTCAAAAATTATTTGTGACACGTAATAACTCCACGGAAAGAAATTGCTTCATCAGATTCATCATCCTCAAACGGTATCCCAGGAGTGAATTGGCTGGTAGACAGCCAACAATAATAATTATTGAACATGCCTTCCAAATACCAAAATATGGTTTTGATTCACTTTCAGGAGTTCTTTTCAATCAGAAACTCTTTGAAGTGCAGGAGAAGCTACTCAAACTGAGAATAGATCTATTTCAGTAACTGAAACTCTTCAAGTAGTCTGCAATAAATACGGTACTAAGTTAGGAGGTGCAGTCAATGTGAGTAACTGGATATTCCATCGAAAAAGGCATGTTTTCTTTAAAATGCTGTCAAAGAAAACGGCCTCACTCTCTTTCCTACATAACCCTTCAGCTCCCACTCATCCCTCTCTCTCCTTTTTCGCCATCACACCCATCAGTGGCCTTCAGCATTACCTCTCATCATCAATGAAACAAACACACTTACTCACTCACACTCACTCTTTCTCGCTCACTCTCTCTCTTCTTCCCGTTTTTGTCTCTCCATCTCATCTCTTTGATGTCTAGCTTTTAGACGAAATTTGATAACCGGCGAAGTCCTGGAGTGTCTTAATTTTCTGCAAAGATGAGACTCTACATTATTACATTATTCAAAGATGACTGGCTTTCTTGTCCGAAATAAGAGAGTTTTGTTAGATGTTCCAGTTGTTGTTGATAATAATAATAATGATGATGATGATTTTTTTTTTATAGCTTTATTGAATGTAAATAATAGTACATGCAATTAATAAATAATATACAACAATTTAACAAAATTCAATATATAAATAGTTATTATGATAATAGTTCTAGTGGTGGCAACCCCAGAAGCTAAGTTTAGCTTGTATTGGGGTGATTTGCTAAGTTTTAAATTTAATCAGGTTTTTATTATGGATTTTATGTGATGAATAATCAATATCCTATTCCTCTGTGATGAATATGATGATAATAATAATAATAATAATAATAGTAGTAGTAGTAGTAGTAGTAGTAATAATAATAATAATAATTAAAATGATGATAATGAAGCTAGTAGTTTGATGTTTCTAGTTATATTGTTTTAGTATTTTTTATCATAGCCTACAGCCTACAGTATCTGTTTCCAAGTGACTTGAGTAAGAAGCCATTGAAAAGTTATCAATAAATTGTGTCAATATTATAATTTAATTTAGTTTTCAAGATGGTTTGCTTGGAATAGTTTTGAAAATAAATTTCAGGATTCATTTCTCTTGTTTTGGATAATCAATGCTCATGTTTTAAATATTGGAACTGATGAAGTAATGGATTGAATTGGCATGTTTTTTGTTCCAATTTGGAGAATTGGTTCATTTGGAATCATCTCATTTGCTTTTGAGAATACTTTTACTGGAAACGTATGAATATGAATACCGGAATAAGAAATATGCCTCATAAGAGAATATACCTCATTTGAACACCAGAATAAAAAATAGGTCAATTTGTAGAAGTCATAATTCTTTATGAATAATGAAATAGTAACTATCTTCATCATAAAAAATAGTAGCCTGAAACTAAACTTGGTGCAGAGAATTTCCTTCCAATAGCTGAATAGTGGTGCAATTCCATGCAAGACATTGAAATCAAAAGCATAGTGAGAACACACTTAATCCGCAAGAGCTTACAGCTTAGAAGTTATCAAAGTCAAATTTCAATTACTTAAATGGGGTCACACTTAGTCAAATCGATGATAATCTCAGCATTATTTGTTAGACATGAGTTGCAATTCCGTGAAGAAGTAGCTTTCCGAGTGCAAATTTCCTTGAACTTGCATTTTGATGTTGAAACTCTCAACCAATAGCTTACTGTAATCCTAAAGATCAGCTTAAGAGCTGGACAAGTTTGCTTTCTGACAAGTCTCCTTACTTAAACAGGATCAAGCCTAACTATAAATAGCTTTAAGCTATGTAGTCTTTCAACGACGACCTTTCCTTGAAGGGTCTGGTGTTGCTCAGAAGCCGAACCTATTGTTTGGAACTTATCAAACAGTAAAAAATCACCACATAAGTGATCTTGCTCAAGGTTCGTTAGTTGCTCAATAATTGCCTTACAAGATTTGCGAATATTCAGTATATTAAAAATTAGGCGTATTTATCAGATCGTAATATCAGGTACTATTTTGTAATGAATAGTGCCCACTTGATAAACGGGTAATATCTGAAATCAAATTCTTGACAAAATAGTAATGATGAGAAAATTATCAAGGTAAAATAATAATCGAAAAGCATAAACGTCATAATAAGGAAAAAACCAAATAAAGGATTATAATCAATGATCGTCCAGAAAGTCATGGTTAGTAAAAAGAAGGTTTTCTGTACAGTATAATCTAGATTTTCTGTAGATTACGTCTTGGAGACTTCAGTTAACCAGTATAAGACAAGTCAGATTAACTCGTATTTGCCTGGAGTAGATACTAGCAATACTTGCAAATATTAGCGAATACTATCGAACAAATACTACGATTAAATCTGAACCAAAAAGAGTAATTTTTTCTTTGAAATTGAATTTTTGGAAAGGGAGGCACAGGTATGACATATTTTGATTAGGGATCAATAGTTGGAAATAATGAAGAACAGAAAAAAAATTATTGAAATAGTCTGAATAGTAACTGGCTTCAGCGGACAAGTTTAACTTATGCTGAAGTCAACCAAATTATGTATTTTAAAATATAAATATTGTATATGATAGATAAGTACTCTAAATAGCTTCTTTTTTGCATTGTATAATTGTACTGTCATTGTCATGTTTTGCATTCTTTTGTGTTTTGGTTTATTGAAATAAATTGAATTGAATTGAATCTGAAAAAAAATTGTACAAAATACAATATTGACTGACGACCGGTACTCATACAATGTTTGTAGAGGATTCTTGGATTTCTTCCCTGAAACTGAGACTTTGATATCGTTGTTTGAGTTTGATGTGAGAAAGCAGCATTCTTCTAGAAGATCTCTTCTTTGCTGAAGCTCACGCACAAAGGAGATTGTAAAATCATTATACTATAATGGAAGCTGGGTGTGCTTAACACACACACACACACTCAAACAAAACAAACAAACACACACACACAATCACATGCTGAGTGTGCTCGTTGCAAGCATCTTAGAAGTAAGGTTATAGCTTATCTCAGTCCTTATTACGGATTCAGCTGGATGACAGAGAAGGATACAGCTGGTAAGAAAGAAAAAATGAGGTGGAAAATGAAGGAAGAAAGAGAAAGTGAGTGAGATGAAAGAGGGAAAGAGAATGATATAAAAGGTGAGACACGTGAAGAGCTTTGGAGAGAACGCAAGTCAAGATACGTCATATGGGTCTGACGTATGAGAAGACATTCGTTGCAGAAGTGTTGCAGGTCTGCACTGTGTTCCACTCAGAGAGGGAACGAGAGGGAGTAGAGTAAGTGTGTGAGAAAGAGAAAGAATAACTGTAAGAAAAGTAAAGAGAGACAGAGTTTGTGGAGAGATAATGCCTCCACAGGGGTTTTACTAGTGCCATCATATATGAGCATGAGCATGTTACTATCTCGGCGCGTATCAGCCCGTACAACCTTCAACATTAACCCCCACCTCACAACACTCTATTGCCACTACTTCCTCTCCACACTTTATCGCCGTTCTGAGTCACACTCGTTCTCCCTATTCATAGTGAGACGAATACTGGAAATGTGACAAGAAAATGAGCCAAAACGCAAGGCAAGCTCGAAAAATTAAGGAAGTTACAAAATTAGGATAAACTTTCTTTGTGGATTTCAATAGTTTGGATCTTACTTACCGCTGCTTCTTATTTAGAGTGAGACAAATACTGCAAGTTTGAAAAAAAAATGAGCCAAAACACAAGACTAGTTTCGGAAAATTAACGGAAGTACAAAAATAAGATGAGCTATGTTTGTGGATTTGAATCAGTGGCGTACCGATAATGGAGCGAGTGGAGCAGTCGCTCCAGGGCGCAAAGCTCTGAGGGGCGCACCGTTCTTGAGAGAAAATTACCGTTTACTTACAAAAAAATGTATTACTATAATGAAGGCCAAAAGGGTGAAATGCAACACAATTTTAAAAAACCGTATGTAAACATCGCTGCGCATGACTAAAAGGAAAATTCATGTCAAATTTAAAATAAATCGGTTCATGCGTTCAGCCGTAAATGCGTTACAACAAGACAGAATGCAAAACGGTCGAGTCAAAAGTAGCAAATAGTCGAAAGTAGCAAAGCCAAAACAATTTAAATTGGGTGGCAAAAGGTATAACAAATTCAAGTAATTGAATGAATACTTTGAATTTATTCTGAAAAAATAAATCCCCAAGAAGTTCAATGGTTTTTATATTAAGCCGCGACTCCACCAACCGAACATGTCTGCCGAACATTGTTGGCGAATACAAAAAATGGTCAAACTTTAAACATATGGGTCACCAAACATGTTCGTGAGTTCAATTGAAATGTTCGGTCTGTGAGCGAACATTGTCGACCAACATCAGGTTCCCACCACACCGATCATAATGTTCGAGAAGGCGTCCACACAAAACCAACTCCAAAAAATGTTCGGCGACATCAGCTGATTCCAGCGAACACTGTTCGCCGAGCATGTTTGGTTGGTGGAGACGCAGCTTTAAAAACAGGACTGAAATACTTCACTTTTGAATCCCATTTCCAAAATATAAAAAAAATTTCATAAGGATGACTTGCAAAATGCGAAAAAATAACTGCAAATAAATGTATAGAAAAGTGAAAAAATCCAAAACAAGCTGTTTGGAAATTGATCAAGCAGAATCTGGCCTGGCGAAAAATCATTCCTTGGAGATTCGCATCTCTAACAAATACGGCATAGTTAGAGGCGGAAAAAAGCCGCTGGCTCATTAAATTATCACTATATCAGCCCAATCGGGTGGTTGAGTGTAAGACTGATTTTTTTTTGGTGTAAGACTGATTTTTTTTTTGTCTAACCTGATCGTTAGACACTTCCGCTCCAGGGCGCTTAAAACCTCGGTACGCCACTGATTTGAATAGTTTGGATCTTACTTATCGCTGCTTCTCATTTAGAGTGAGGCAAATACTGGAAGTATGACATAAAAACGAGCCAAAACACAAGACAAGTTTGAGAAAACTAACGAAAGTTCAAAAATAGAAAAAGTTCTAATGACGGTGGGTTTCAATAGGTTCAGTCTCTCTGAGCTCCGTCTATATTAATCAGCGCATTTGAAAGGAGAACTACTATGTTTAATCAATTCAGAATACGTTTTACATTGAATCAAATCATGTTTTATCATTCACGTAATTCATTAAAACATTTTTTATGAAATTTTTTATCTCAAATTATATAAATATTCACAGAAATATGTTTTTAGGTTAGATCAGATTTCTTTATTTATGTAAATTTACAAATTTTTCATTTGAGTAGTTGAAAACAAAATTTTTAACATCACACAGAATGATACTATAGTAAACTCCGATAATGCTAATTTTATAGTGATAGAAATGATGTATAAATGTATGATATACATGATGATAAATGTATGATATTTTATATGATGATAAATGTATGATAGCGGTGATGACAATTAAGTGATGCAATGACATGAAGTGGGGAAGTGTGGACAAAGATTCGTTCATTCTTGACACTTAACAGGTCTTTACATTGATAGAAAGTGATATATACGTTAAAAATTCAAGTAATACAATCTTTATACAGAAGCAGGCAACCTCCACCACGAAACAGCTTGCTTTTACCAAAATATTATTCTACTAAAAACTCATCAAATCAAACAGATGAGCGTCTGTGTCAATATTCTTCTACACCCAAATACGTTTCATAATTGATTAAAGGTATTGTACAATCGTTTTAAATTGAAAAAAGTACTTATTAAATAAAATGAAGTCAAACTAACCTTCTCTACACTTGTTGGTACAATTTTCATCTGTCAATCTCCTCTGTCCACACCAACCCACCATTATTATAATCTTCTTATTTTTCGGAGGATGAAGCCTACATATGTCTGAGACCTGTGCGTAGGTTATGAATTGGATGATGGTGATTGATGTGTTGGACCTACAGTTTTAGGTGGGTTCCGAACATTTTACAACTGTTACTAATTATTTATTTTTTCTTCATAAATCTTTTTTTATACTCATCACTTATTACTTCGAAACTATTAAAATCGAGAGTTTAATTGAGAGTGGACGACTTTTGTCCAAACTTCGACGATACAGGTTAAATGTATCACTGGATTATCTTTAAGAAATATCATTTGCTTCACCGCGGCTTCAAACCACTGTCTAACAAAGCATAAGAAATCAGGTCTTCATAGAGCCTTGGATACTACCATCTGCAATCTATGTCCTGTTAATAATATTGCTTTCAATAACTCAACCAAGAAATTTGTAAATTCAAATAAATAGACATTCATAGTAAGATAAAATATCCGAAAAATATTTGGACTCTTGTTGAAGCTCAGAGAAAGTAGCAGCTTGAAATCATGGTGTTCTTCTACTAAAAAGTTATAGGCACATGCTGAAAAACCTACGGGTTTAGCAGGACCCGAAATTGTAATAATGATTTATTTTCAATAAAATTGATTGATTGAATTGATTATGAATAAATATCAATAACCTAATCAAAACTAACTCATTCTAATATTGTTACGGGTTCTAAGTTTAAAATAACGCTGGAAACACTTAAATTTATCACTCGCACTTTATTTACTTAAATAATCACAACACTCACTAATCAGTAATGTCTTACAGAAAAATAAGCAATTTTGAAAACAGATAAATCTATATTGTTCAACTAATAAAGAGATTTTGATAAAATGTACAAAAATCAATCACTAAAAGTTAAAAGGCCGATCTAATATTAAATAATAACTGTACAATAAACTGTCCAATAATATTCAAAAAGAAACGTTGAAAAAGAACAATTAACTTACGTAGCACTAGTCCGTAATACAATAAAAACTATTTAGTAGCTCACTGGTATAAATTAACTAGGAAAAAGAATTATCACTATAGGCAAAGAGAAAGAATCATCACTATATAGGCACAACATATATAACTGTCACTTTCACGAACTTGTTTATCACGACGAATTTCAAACAAGACTGAACTAATTTACAAAAGTCTACCTCTATTTATATGATTTTTCATAATTGATATCTCTAGATTTCTCTACCAACTTCTACCGATTTCTAAAAAAACAATGAAAGACCTTCATGCCTTCCACAATATTCGATAAGACTCCATTAATTTCTAATCAAACAACTAGAACATTCTACAAATTACCAAGTAAACACCATAAAAGTGTCAAAAGCAGAGTAATTAATTGCTTAGAAGTAAACACTTACATAGCAGATAACACCAAGAACCACTGTCCTTCTTTCTCTCTATTTTCATTCTCATATTCGCTACAATATCATTTCTCCAGTTCAAGCTCAATAATACCCACAATATATACGGCAGCAGTTTTTCTTTGCATAGACAAATTGCAGCACGAGGAAAACTCTTC
The DNA here is from genome assembly GCA_948455865.1 of Conomelus anceps. Classification (NCBI taxonomy): domain Eukaryota; kingdom Metazoa; phylum Arthropoda; class Insecta; order Hemiptera; family Delphacidae; genus Conomelus; species Conomelus anceps. The sequence goes on along the minus strand of OX418217.1, from coordinate 12,949,718 downwards.
CCCTCATCTAATGATAAGAACCCCAGTTCCTTTCTATGTTGATACTAACAATGGTTCACAATCCATAAGCTGCTAGTAATATTGTTTTCGATCGTTCAAACAAGGAATTTATTAATTCATAGATAAATAAACATAACCGACAATAATATTTGGACTCTTGTTAAAGCTCCAGTGTTCAGACTAAGCTTGTTGTTTTTCTACAGTTGTATAAATTAATTAATAATAATGTTAATATAATCTGGAACAATTAATTATAATATTATCACTCTGGTTTGAACTCAACAATATCCACAATATATCCGGCAGGAGTTTGCTTTACATAAACAAATTGCGGCACAATGTTTCCCTCATTTAATAATGGGAAACTCAGACTTCATCGAACAGCTTTTGAGAAATTACAAAGTTTGTTTCAAACCTACCCCCCCCCCCACCATCATCCCACAAACAACACTCCACCATATGCTGGATGCACTTTGTCTTGAATTCCAGGTAACTCAGTTCAACCACGTTATTGGCAAACCCCTGATGCACTCACAGTTCAGTGAAGGTATTCCTCAAATACCGACCGATAAAGCAATAGATTTAATTAGACCTGCGAGCACTCCAACTAGAATAATATTGTCAAGGACTGCATTACTCCAATTGAGCTGCTCTATTTGACAAAGAGGAAGCGACAAGTAATAGAAAATGAGAGAGAGATTCTCTCGGGAGAGTGAATGTTGTTAGCGTTGATGTTATCATCGTCTCTTCGAAGTTGAGCTAAGAGAAAACGAAGTTGCCCATTATTATGAAACCGAGCACGTACCAGAGACTTATTAGTACCTATCAGCCTTCCTTGCTGAGGTCTCAGCGCCTCTAAACTCAGCTTGAAGAAGGTCTCCTGCCAGTCTGCCAATCACTCTTTCTTCTCTTCTTCATCTCTCTCCTTTGCCAGTATTCCTCATTCTTCTTCCTTTGTTTTCTTTTTCATCATCATCATCATCATCATCTATTTCTTCCACTACTTCCTTCCTCTTCATCATCTCGTCCTTCTCCTTTCCTCTTCTTTTTTACTTTCTCTACATCTAGATTGGCAAATTTATTTTCTTCTTCTTCTTCCTTCCCTTCTTTTTTCCCCTTTTTCCCTTCTTCTTCTTCCTTCCCTCCTTTTTTCCCCTTCTTTTTCGCCATTTTATCCTTTTCCATAACCTCTCTTTCCCTTTCCTTCTTCTTGTTTATTTTCGTGTTGCTGTTGTACTTTTTTCTAATTTTTTATTGTTGTTCCTTTCTTCTTTCTATTTTTGTTGTTCTTCTTCTGCTACTTCTTTCCAATTCAATTCCCTTTTCCCCCTTTTTTTATCCTTTCCCTTTTTCCCCTTATTTTTCTTCCTTCCCTTTTTTCTCTCCTTTTTCTCCTTCATCACCTCTCTTTCCCTTTTCTTCTTCTTGTTTATTTTCGTGTTGCTGTTGTTTTTTTCTTCTTTTAATTATTTGTTATTCATCTTTTTACCTTTGTTGTTGTTCTTTTCTTCTTTCTATGTTTTGCTGTTCTTCTTCTGCTACTACCTTCAAATTCAATTCCCTTCTTTTTCTCCCCTTTTCCCCCTTCTTCTTCTTCTTCTTCTTCCTTTCCTTCTTTTTTTCCCCCTTCTTTTTCTTCCTTTCCTTCTTTTTCACCATTTTCTCCTTCATCACCTCTCTTTCCCTTTTCTTCTTCTTGTTTATTTTCGTGTTGCTGTTGTTCTTTTTTCTTCTTTTCATTTTTCTTGTTCTTCTTTTTACTTTTATTGTTGTTCTTTTCTTCTTTCTATGTTTTGTTGTTCTTCTTCTGCTACTTCCTCTCAATTCAATTTCCTCCTCTCTCCCTTACTTTCCCTTTTCTTCTTCTTGTTCATTTTCGTGTTGTTGCTTTTCCTCTTTTTTCTTCTTCTTATTTTTAGTTTTTGTTGATGTCCTTCTTCTTTTCATTTTTTGTTGTTGTTCCTGTTCTTTTTTCCATTTTTTGTTGTTCTTATTTTTTATTTTTTGTTGTTCTTTTTTTTGTTGTTTTTCTTCTGCCACTTCCTTCCAATTCATACTCTTGTGCTTGCTTCTTCCTTCTCTCCTTCGTCTTAATCTTCGTTTTCTCTTCATTTCCTTTTTTCTTTTTCAACGCCTATTTCGCCAGATTTCCTGCTTTTTCTTTCCATTAACCTGCTCCTACTTCTTCTTCTCCTTTTTTTTGTTGATGTTCTTCTGCCTCTTCCTTCCATTTATACTCTCGTGTTGCTTTTCCCTTTCTCTTCCTTTCTTTTGTTTCAATCTTCTGCGTTTGCTCGAATTTTCCCCTTTTTTCCTTCAATATCTATTTCGTCAAATTTCCCTTTTTCTTTTTCCTCCCATTTTCCTTCTCCTTCTTAAACTTTTCTCCTGATTCAACTTCCTCTTCTTCTTTTCTTCTTCTTTTACCACTTCTTTTTATTTTTGTTCTACCTCTTCTGCTATTTCCTTCTAATTCATTCCCTCGTAATTCTCTCATCTTTCCTTCGAAATTTCTTCTTTTTTCTCATCTCCTTTCTCTTTTTGTTCTTCTTCTTCATGTTCTTCGTCTCTCCCTGTTTCCTCCTTGTTCTTCTTCCTATTCCTTCTCTCTTATCTTTTCCCGTTTTTCCTTGTCTTTTGTCTTCACTCATCTGCTCCTTCCCCTCCTTTCCCCGTTTACTTAAACCTTCCGCCTACCTTCCCTTTTTCTTTGAAAACCATTTTCCTTGCCACGTAGTTCCTCTTGCAATATCTGTTTTCCCCGTTCATGTCAACATATTGCACAAGCTTCATCGCTCTTTAAATGACGTTTATTTGTAATGATTTACACTGTGCTGTCGGTTGAAACAAAATTCAGTCATCTTTGTGCTTCATTTTTTTAATGCTGTCGAGAAATAAACTTGATTTATGACTATAGAGACAAGGTAAACGAGAATAGGCACTTTTTCTTCGGAATTTTAGTTTTTGCTTCTTTATCTTTCTTCTCTTTCTTCTCCTTCTTCGTCTCTTCCTGTTTTTTAAGGCCGAAAGTGAATCGAACTCTTGATAACAGTAGTAGTAATCAAAGTTTTATCAGGGGCAAGCGATCCAACCGATTACACCTCCCCGGCTGCTCCACTATCGCAAAGCTTACGTGAAACTGAAACAAGCTTCTCGTTAAACAACCCAACAAAAATAACTTGAGCCCTGGAGATTTGTGGGATATACTAAGATTGACACAATAATTACGCAAAGATTCTCTTTATAAGAGTCTTCTCTTATGAGAGAATTATAACGTAATAATTCTCTTTAATGTAAAATAGAACACTTTATAAAAAGAAGTAATAGCCGAGTGCCGTAGCAGGTATCTGTTCAATCAGAGATAAGCTACGAAACTCCTTGATCATCTTTGTAACGGTGACCGATTGGATTAGCCAGCTAAAAAGACTCTGTTCTCTGCTGTAAAATCACTTCCCGGTGGTTCGGAACCCACCTACAACTGTAGGTCCAAGACCTACAGGTCTCAGACCTATGTGGGTTTCATCCTGTGGGTTGTTGAAAATAGGTATTCATTTTTCTTATTACTGTATCATATTATACTGTAATTTGTAATATATTATACTGAATTGTAATCTGTTTAGGGGAGAATATTTATTTTTGTTCATTTTTATGACAATAGAAATGAATATTATTCTTTTCGTAATATTGACAATCTCATGGTGAGTCCTATACATGAGTAACGCTGATATATTGTACAGGAAATAGTGATAGTGCTAATTAAGACTACTTATAAGGAATGAGAAGCAAAGTTGTATTGTTTGGAATCGCCTTACAAGATTCAACAATCGTAATCAGTCAAATATTGCACTGTTGCCTGACAAGTACAATTCATCAAAGATTGGCCAAGATCATTCCATAGCTTATGAAATTCTCGTGGTGTATGAGTAGATAGATTACTCGAGAAAATAAAGAGTTTTCTCTTGTAAAGTTCAACATGGCTCTCGACTCGCTTTTGATTCATTAGAGGCAGATCGCGGGGACACCCAATCCGTTATGTTTGATGGGGTCCATGTTTTTGGGAAAGTGGATATATGGGGTGGAGAGACACATGAGGGAAGAGAAAGGAAAAACGAATTAGTAGTAGGCACAGTACAATGCCGTGGCGGGAGGGGGTGGTTCAATGGGGGGAAGGGGAAAATATGAGCAATAGCTGTCGTAAAGGCAGTCAACGATATACTGTTGCCCCTCCACCCCCGTACAGGGGGATTTAAGAGTGAGGGGGGGTTCAGAGCATAAAGAAAAACCAGAAGAAAAATGGGACATTGAGTGATACGCGCTCACATCTGAAAAAGAGCGAGCGTTAATTCGTGGATAACGCCGATATATTGTGGTTTCATGTTGTGGAGCAGTTTTTACTGCCACAGAACTTGTTTTTCTTATTTTCGTTCCTTACTCCTAATTTCATTCCATATCTCTCCTCTTGACCTCACTAATGTTGATTGAGAGATTATTATTCCAACAACAAACTTTGGCTTTCTTTATAGTGGTGAAGGTGATATTGCGGAAGGTATCCATAATGAACAATTAGACCAAATTGTCACAACCACATTTATTAAAAAATATTGAGAAACTAGTTTCGGTCGTTATACCATTATCAATCTCAATCAAACTCGAAAAATAAAATATAAAAATAAACTCGAGTTTGATTGAGATTGATAATGTATAACAACCGAAACTAGTTTCTCAATATTCTTTAATAAATGTGGTTGTAACAATTTCGTCTAATTATTCATTAACAAACTTTGGGGCTAGTGTGCCATTTTGTTTGAAGGCCGAAATGAGGTCGGTTGAATGGCGATTATGGTGCGCATTTTATCACTGATCTTTGAATTATTATTATTATTATTATTATTATTATTATTATTATTTTCACTATTATTATTATTAAGATGGTACCGACGTTTTTAAGTTGAAAAGTCGCGCTAATCCGAGCCTCCGTAGTCCGAGATTCTGTGCAATCCGAGGAGTCTTCTCAATGACAGGAAAAAAATGCCAATCCCATCGGTGTACAAGATGGCTGCTCTAACCAAACCTAACTTAGTAAATTAGATTTAGAATACGTATGTTGGCGACGTCCGCCATCTTTTCTAGCAGTGCCTATAGCAGGCCGCTGCACTGCTCTGCTAATTCAAGGAGCGGTAACTAGATGGTGTGTTGACTGTATTCCATAAAACACAAACGTAGTTCAAAAATGAACTACCTACTTTCTGAATTTGAACTACTAGTTCGTAGTTCATTTTGAAGAGTCAGTTACTTTGAACGACTCGCTCAATCTGGTCACATCTCTACTAAAAAGCATTCCTCTACACTGAAGTGGAAGACTTTTGAAAATGTTTTCAAGCAGTAAACGCTTCCTACTTTATAAGGCTTATAAATTCCTATAAATTCATAGACTTTTGAGATTGCTGCTAATTTCAGAAGACAATTGAGGGCACTGCCCGAAAATTAATCTTTACTGACATCCACCCCCGTGCTGCATACCAAGGCTTCCTGCTGTTCTGCTGCACTGACAAAGGACAAAGTCACTTGACAAAAGTTGTATTGCATTTTATAATTTCTGTTTGTTGTGTGCTTTGTTGAAATAAATAAATGAAATTTATATGAATAAGGCTCAACCAGATGAATAAGGGGGCCCGAGGGCTATCTATGAGTCTGATACCAATTGTATATGATGGAGAAGCTCATTTTAAAAATCATATATTCCTATAAAAGAAGTATTTTGTCTCCCCTTGACCTCACAGGCTCACTCTTCTTCCTCTCTCACGTTTTCTAGCTAAGCTCTATTCCAGTAACAAAAATAGTTTGATTTTTTTCACTTCATTTCAACGCAGCTCTCATGTTGCTATTTCTTGCTTCATGTAGTTTTACAAAACAGTTATTGTTGGAACAAAACTTGATTAAAAAATGATTTGCTATTCACAGTTTAATTTAAATCGCTAACAGGCGGGCCGCTTAGCGCAGATGATTGGGGCGTCACAACTTAAGCTTGCTGTCGTTTCAGCGGTCGTGGGTTCGAATCCCGCTCCTCCATCTGGCATCTATATGTTATCATTCACCGTATTACCCACGCACAAGTCTCAGACTCATGCGGGCATTATCAGCAAAAAAAATCTTATTCTGAAAAATCACTCATTCTGTGCATTATTACCAACGTTAAGTTTCAATCAAAACATCAGCGAACAGTAATGAACCAGCCTAATCCATCGTTGCCCTGCCTACTCCCATGGGCCGTGGCTATCACACAGGACCCCCTCACCACCCTCTATCGCTAATCTTATAGCATCAGCATTGTTCTCCCTCCTCCCTCCGGCTATCATCCCTAAACTCATGACCACTCCCTCCCCCAGTCCTTAATAGCCAATTAGAAGCCGAGCTCAAAATAAACCGAGTGCCCTGGGGAAATCTCTTGCCATTCTACTCGGACTGGGTACCCCCTTCCCCACCACGCCATGCCATAAACCCATGGTCGCACTCCCGCAGTTTTAAGAGCCGGTCGTCTTAAGAGGCGCTTATTGTAATTAAATTTCTAATTAAGCTGGCGTCGAATCGGCACTTATTTTTTGTTTATTGAAACACTGAGTTGCCCGCGAGAAATCTGCTCAGTTTCCAACAGAAGCCTATGCTAATTTTTTAATAGATGTCAGCGTGAAAATGGTGTCATACAATATTTTCATCTTGTGGATACAAAGAGGCTTAAAACAAAGCTTGATGTGATAGCTCACTTCATCTTTGTATGTAACAGATACTTGAAACTTTTCACTTATTGATACACTAGCGGTTATTATTTATTATTTTATATCATATTTCTACTTAATGATACTCTAGCGGTTGACTGGATGACAGATGACTGATAACAGATGACTGGATCTCGCCATCAATAGCAATATGGCTATTGAACGTAGTGGAGTCGTGAATCTTGCTTTACTATCAAAAGGGATGCAGCACATTATGTACTTATGATTTTTTCGAGTATTTTTCTGTTCAGGTCAATGATAAGATTCAATGGAGTATATATCATATTTATCATATATTATATATCTATCATCCTATATCATATTTCCTGTTTGATATCGGATTCATGACTGAACGGTAAAATTATTTGCAGTTTTCTCACAACAAAAACCTCACCAATGTACTCATGATTTTTCGAGTATTTTTCTATTCACGTCGATTTGTTTTCAACATACGATTCAATGGAGAATCTATCATATTTATCATATATATCTATTCAACATACATCATATTTTCGGTTTGATATCAAATTCATGCCTGTAAGTGAACGGTACAATTATTTACAGTTTTCTCACAACAAAAACCTCAAGATCTCTTTCTAGAAACTTCTGTACTATAATTTTCAACGATTAAACTACTTCCCTGGTAGATACTGAATTAATTAAATAAAACAGGCATTGAAGAAAAATATAATTTCAGTTTTTCAACAGACAAAACCTCAAGAGTTCTTTCTCGAATCTTCCGTGAATTCATTTCCAACAATTGATACATGTTCAATTCAAATATTGCCATCAGCTTTGTATTAATGCTTAGAATATGATGCCTTCAATAGTTTCGTGATTTCACACCGTTCGAAATATCTTTTACTTCAGAAAAAATTATATTAATTCGCTTATTTATAAATATTTCAAGCATTAATCGATGATTATGTGTATTGTTATTGCTATTACATTAATTGGGGAAGTGATAGCCGCGAGCCGTAGCAGGTATCTCTTCAATCAGATAGATAAGCTGCGTTCTCGTAGGTCCTGTTTGTAACGGTGACCGATTAGATTGGCCAGCAAAAAAGACACTGTTCTCTGCTGAAAATCACTTCCCGGTGGTTAGGAACCAACCTAAAACTGTAGGTCCAACTCATCAATCACCATCATCCAACTCATTACCCACGCACAGGTCTCAGACCTATGTGGGCTACATCCTCAAAAAAAAAAAAAAAAAAAATTATCGCAGTTTTGAATATTGGTTGCTTTACAAATTTCTAATACCGTCAAAACTTTCTATATATTTTATCTGAAGAGTCTGACCTATGAAATTATTATTAAAAATGTGAAAAATTATCTTATGAAATATTCTTTGAATATAAGCCACATACAACCATGACTGAGTAGATGATTTAAAAAAGAATATAAAAGGAAATGGAAATGAAGAAGAGAATTCAGAAAGCAAATAACAGCTGGATACTGTTACTGGACAATTTGATACAGTATCATATCTCTACTGTAACCCCTATTTGTGAGTGGATTTATTTGTAAGTGGAAATATAGTATATAGTGAAATAAATAGTGGGAAGTGACAGCCGTGAGCTGTAGCAGGTATATGTTCAATCAGATAGAGATAAGCTGCGTCCTGGGCACTTTTTGTAAGGGTGAACGATTAGCTTGGCCAGCAAAAAAGACACTGTAGTAAAATAACTTCCCTGTGGTTTGGAACCCACTTAAAACTGTAAGTCCAGCTGATCAATCACCATCATCCAAATCATTACCCACGCACAGGTCTCAGACCTATGTGGGCTTCATCCTCCGATAAAAAAGTCACGACACGAACTCCTTTTTAGAATAAAAGACTTTTGTTTTGAGGGCCTAGGGAGAATAGTGTAATAATAAGGAAGAAGGGCGGAATAATAGAGGAAGTAATAAAATTACCATTACATACTAATTATGTAATAATAAAGGAGGAAGTGATAGCCGTGAGCCGTAACAGGTATCTGTTCAATCAGATAGAGATAAGCTGCGTTCTCATGGGCACTTTTTGTGAGGGTGACCGATTAGATTGGCCAGCAAAAAAGACACTGTTCTCTGCTGTAAAATAACTTCCCGGTGGTTCGGAACCCACCTAAAACTGTAGGTCCAGCTGATCAATCATCATCATCCAACTCATTACCCACGCACAGGTCTCAGACCTATGTGGGCTTCATCCTCCGATAAAAAAGTCACGAACTCCTTTCTAGACCAAAATATTTTTGTTTCGCGGGCCTAGAGAGAATAGTGTAATAGTTGGGAAGTGATAGTAATAGTAATTGGGAAGTGATAGCCGAGTGCCGTAGCAGGTATCTGTTCAATCAGAGATAAGCTACGAAACTCCTTGGTCATCTTTGTAACGGTGACCGATTGGATTAGCGAGCAAAAAAGACTCTGTTCTCTTCTGTAAAATCACTTCCCGGTGATTCGTAGCCCACCTAAAACTGTAGGTCCAAGACCTACAGGTCTCAAACCTATGTGGGTTTCATCCTCTGATAAATACACTCTGGAAAATAGTGTGATAATTAAAAAGAGGTATTCATTTTTTATTATGTAATTTTATTATTATATTATACTGTAATCTGTATCATATTATACTGTGGAAAGTTGTTTGCCAGTATTTTTGGAGATGTTGGTACGGGAAAACATTTAAAATGAAGTAAGGAAAAATAGGGAAGTTCTCTATCAAATCTGAATATCAAAATCTGTTGACTTAGCTTTTAATGAAGACACTAAAAATAACTCCTCCTGTCTACTCCAGCATTAATCGCCACAACTCGAGAGCATTACGGCAATTAACGAATTTCTCACAGTATTTAAATCAGAAACGTCACGTGATCTTGAAGAAATTAGGAGCAGCTGAATTATTCAACAGCTCTTCGTTTCCCGCAGGAATAGCCGAGTATTTTTCTCTTTTTCCGGACGGTTGATTTTCGGATTCACTCAAAATTGTAGGGGGAAGTATTAGCGCATCAAGGGTTAAACGGACGAGAGGATGCTGCCAGTCTACTAGCTCATCATTGGCCGTCAGAGTTTTTGTTTGGCGCCATCTTCTTTCCTGTCTACTGCTGTCGAAACGACACGAAAACTAATGACGGGTTTTGTTGGAAATAATTGGTTTTCGTTCGTCGGGAGCACAAGACGATGATAGGCTCTGGCTGGCTAGAGAAGCAACGCAATGTGCTTTCGGCCGGGGTAATTCTGCAAGCGCTCATGCGACCTAATTAATTGATAATGATATTGCTCTCCAACCACCCCTCCCACCCATCGCCAACAACGACAAACTGCACTTTGCTAGCTTCAAGTTTGGCTATCTCTCTTCTCTCTTTTTTATCCTTTCTTTTTCTCATTTTACCTTGCTCACTCCCCTCACTCCCCTCACTCTATCCTCTCTTTTCTTCCCAATCATTCTTTCTTCCTCTATTTCACTCGTTTTCTCTTTTTCTCGCTCCCTCGTTCACTCTTTCTCTCTTCTCCCTTTCATTTTTCCCCCTTTACTTTTCTCACAAACACTTCTACCTTGCTCACTCTCTCACTCCCCTTTCGCTTTCGCTCTATCCTTCTCACCCTCTTTCCTTCTTACTCTTTCTTTCTCTCTTCCACTCGTTCTCTCTTTCAGTCGTTATCTCGTTCACTCATTCTCTCTTTCTCTAGCTCCCTCGTTCACTCTTTCTCCCATTCCAGCTACTCACTTTCCAGTCACACCCTTTCCAGTTTCTCTCTTTCACTCTTTCTCTCTTTCTGTCTTTGTCTCTTTCCCCTTTTCCATCTTTACCCTTTCTCTCTTTTACGTCACTCAAACGGTCTCTCTCTTTTTCTCTCTCATCACCCCTCAATCTCATCCATCCCCTCAAAACTCAGACTAAATCCTTCTCGCTCTCTTTCACTCTATCCTTTTCTTCTCACCTTTTCTTTCTTTCTCTCTTTCACTCGGTCTCTCATTATCTCGCTCCCTCTTTTACGTTTTCTCTCTTCCTCTATTTCCAGTTACACCCTTTCCAGTCGCACCCTATCTAGTTTCTCTCTTTCACTCTTTCATTCTCTGTTTCTTTCTATTTTTCTTTTTTTCTCTTTCTCTCTTCTTGCCTTACTCGATCAGTCTCTCTCTTCATCTCGCCACTCATCCTCATCCATCCCCTCAAAACTAAGACTAAATCCTTCTCTCTCTCTTCCGCTATATCATTCTCTCTCTTTTCTTCTCACTTTTTTCTTTCTCTCTTTCACTCGCTCTCTCTTTATCCCTTTTTCACTCGTTCTCCCTCGTTTACTTTTTCTCTCTTCCTCCATTTCCAGTCCCATTTCCAGTCACACCTTTCCTAGTTACTCTCTTTCACTCTTTCTTTGTGTCGTTCTATTTTTCTATCTTTTTCTCTTTCTCTCTTCTTGCCTTACCCAATCAGTTTCTCTCTTTCTCTCGCCACTCATCCTCATCTATCCCCTCAAAACTCAGATGATAAAGCATGCAGCAATGACAGCAGAAGCAGTGAAACCGTTGGTCCCGTCTTGGGAGATAAATGATATATAAAGCTGCTCTCATTGCTGCTTGTTTGCCTGCTCGCTATTGTGGAGCGAATTACGTTAGCGAGTAAATGGCAGAAAAGTACCGTGATAATTTTCGAGCTTGAATTATTAATTAGACTGCATGCAGTATTTCAAGCTCTAATTATAAGCTGAAGAGGATCTTGGTGATAACTTTCAAGTATTGGAAGTAACCTTAGAAAACGATTAACTATTTTATAATGAATAATCGAACTGATTATAAATGATGAATAATTTTCTTTGTAGTGGCGAAGGTGATATTGTGGAAGGTATCCATCATGAATAATAAGACGAAATTGTCACAACCACATTTATTAAAACTTAGAGAAACTGGTTTCGGTTGTTACACCATTATCAATCTTAATCAAAATCAGTTGAGTTTGATTGAGATTGATAATAGTGTAACAACCGAAACTAGTTTCTCTAAGTTTTAATAAATGTGGTTGTGACAATTTCGTCTTATTATTCATCTTCTATATAAATAAAATTAGAGTTTTGTCTGTACATTTATCAGAATTGTATATTTTTTGGTTATTTTTACGTTTTATACATTAAATAAGCCGAAAATAGTCTTATCTAACTTTCTGTCTGTCTGTCTGTCTGTCTATCTGTCTGTCTGTCTGTCTGTCTGTCTGTCTGTCACGGCCCCAAAGGCATTTTACGCGGCCTTCTTCTCAAAAACGAGAGCATCGATCGGGATTTTAGTTATTGAACAGTATTGAAAACTTGTTAATGTCTTTAGCTATAAAAAACTAAATTAACTTTTTTTTAACAGAGTAATAAACGTTTAAAAACCAAGTGTTTTGCGATTTTGGATACATTTTACGCGTCCTTCTCCTGAAAAACGAGAGCATCGATCGGGATTTAAGTTATTTATCAGTAATGAAAACCTTTTTGACAATGTCTTTAGCTATAAAAAACTAAATTAACTTTTTTTTAACAGAATAATAAACGTTTAAAAACCAAGTATTGTGCGATTTTGGATACATTTCTTCTAAGTTTTATCACCACATAAGAACAAATCACGTAATTTATCAATCAGCTGTTCTCAAATATAATCTGAATTGTGGGCCCTTCGCGGCGTTATTTACGCTGTCTGCAGACTTGTGTAGTCGGGGCATTGCAGTCTTTTAAGAAACATAGTGAATCAAAGCTCATCTTATGTTTCATAGATTATTTCTTTGTTGAAAAAAAACTTTCTAATTTCAATTTATCAAAACAAAAATTAACATTTCAGGAAGGTGCCGTTTGTGCTAGGCTCTTGGGAATTCGCCAGGTAGCACTATTATTACCATATAAGAACAAATCACGTAATTTATCATGATTTATCAATCAGCTGTTCTCAAATATTCTCTCTGATAACTGTCACTGAATTGTTTACGTTCTAAGTTGTTTACTAAGCTGCTAACAACTTCATGATCGTTGCTATCAAAAAGGCCGAAGCATATTTAGTTTTATTTCTAAACATAATCCGTACGAAGAAGGACGGGTAGCTGCAAGTGATGAATAATTATTGTTTAAAAAACTAATAAAGGGTGTTTTTAGAGGTATAAAACTTTAGGTTGGCAGCACTGTTTCCAGCAGAAAATTTTTCATCAACTAACAGCTGGTTTGTGTCCATTATTGTTTGCCATCTTCTTTTCTATCTATAAAAGGATGATACCCTGACTCACTCATCAACGCAGAGCCAAAACTACTAGGCCTATGAACTTGAAATTTCGTATGAACAATCCTTATAGGATTTCACCGTGCAATAAGAAAGGATTTTTCAAAATTCGCAATTTTAGGGGTGTTTTTAGGGGGTTGAAGTTTTGCCTATGCAAAGCACGGGTACATGGCTAGCTAGCTTACTGGGATCTTTTAATCATATGGAAAATAATTTCAAATTTTTCGATCTGCTGTACACACTGTTTCGATGGACAAGCTGTTTGTGTGTTTTGCAAATCATCATTCACCTAACCTACTGAACTTGCCGGCCAAACAGCTTAAAGGAACAGCTGATAGAAGTCAACAGTTTTTAATCATATGGCAGGCCCCTTAGCGGCGTTATTTACGTTGTCTTTGAACAGCAATAGACTTTGCACTTTGCATGTAGGCTACCGTTCAGTCGAAGCCTTGCAATATGTAGGAAACATATGACTGGGTATGATGAAATATAATTATGCCAGGTTGATGACATCTGTTAACCAATGCAGCTAGAAATTTGATATGCAGCCTCAGCGGGAGGTGGCGAATAATAAAATCAAAAACCTACCTTCTACCCTTCGTAGGTTTACATTTGAAATGTTTCTTCAGTGGTGATCAATAAAACAACGAAGGGCCGGTAAATGGAAGATGGATGAGAAAAAGTAAATAAACAAATTCATCATTTATTTGATGAATAATTTCTGTTTTTTGTTATTGGAGATTTATTGATATTAAAAGCTGCTAAAAATGCATGAGAACCCTTCATTTTTCTCACTGTCTCTCAAACGAGGGGTGATTTCTAGGATTTCTAGAACCTTCTCATAGTCGTGGAAGGTTTAAATTTGAAATGTTCATTGAGAGGTGGTGAGTAAGGTCTTACTGTGTAAGAAAACAACGAAGGAAGCCTCTTTGATCAGCTGGAAAAGCCCTAGGACTAACTTCTTCCTTAATAGTCCTAGAAGGTTGTAATTTGAAATGTAACCTCAGTGGGAGGTGACAAATAATAAAATCAAGAATTTTTTATGAGAACGCAGCAACGCGCGTCGGGCCAGCTAGTTTTATCATGAATAGACCGACGCCTGAACGCAACATGTCACGCAACCCGTACCACAATCGATTTGTCGGAGGAGACATTTGGTGAACGCATAATTTTTCGTTTTGGAACTGTGAATTGGCTTCCAAGATCCTGCGATTTAACACAACTGTACTATTTTCTGTGGGGGTATGTGAAATCACTAGTCTGCACGGATAAACCAGAGACGATTGGCGATTGATTTGGAAGGCAACATTCGCCGTGTTATAGCTGATATACGGCCCCAAATGCTGCAAAAGTTATCACAAATTGGACCTTTCGATTGGGCCACATCCGAGCCAGCCGTGGCGGCCATATGTCAGAAACTATATTCAAATAAAATGGCATAAAATTATGTTCCAAATAAAGTCAATTTCATGGCAATTTATGCAATTCATTGTGTTTTAATTCATTTTAAAGTTATATACCTCTAAAAAAACACCCTTTAGAACTATCACAATAAATTGGGCTACATTAGACCTAAGTAGAAGGGAGCCAAGGAGCCAAGGAGACCGACAGTGAGGACGGCAGAGCGTCTCAAGGGCAAAAACTTCTCTGATTGGGAGATGGCAAGAAGAAGCTCACCCGGGAGTGCCACATGCTCTCAAGTTGGACACCAGGCCGCCAGGTTTTCTACTTCCCGGGCGCACCTGGGTGGCACCAACAATAAACTTAATAGTTTTTCTCCCTTTTTGACTTTGAACACTTTCGATACATACAGTCTATTTCAGCTTAGTTTTCAGTGACTCACCGTTACGGCATGTGGTAGCGACTCATAATTGGTTGAAAATGGCATGTGTCTGGCAATCTGTCATCCTCAACCAATAGCAACGTGGCTTCCACGATGAGTCACTGCTCGAAGCTCGAATAGACTGTGTAATATCAATATTTTATTAAAATATGTAAATATATAAGAGTCAAATTTTTAAATAAATTTGACTGAATATTAATGTAACCAATATGATTGATATGGATTTCCGATTAATAGAAGTAGATAATCGATTAAAAACACCCTTTCTTACACAAATGATGAACAACCTATCCTTTTGAATATTTTGATATTGTTTTAATACCTGATATTTTTAAACTTTAATTTATTATTGAAAATATTATTTAGTACAGATGTTTTTTTAAATTTTGATATTATTAATCTATCAATTTTTACGTAAATAATACAGAAATTCTATCATATTTAGTTAGCTATTCAAAACGAAACGGGCCGCTTAGCGTAGTTGTTCACAACTTTAGCTTGCTGTCGTTTAAGCTGTCGAGGGTTCAATTCCCGCTCCTCCGTCTGGCATCTATATTTTATCATTCAGCTCATTACCCACGCACAAGTCTCGTACGTATGTATCATCAGCAATAAAAAAAACATCATCACTCAGACATAAAAACACGATATTTAGATCGTTGCCAGTTGTGAAAGACAAAGATGGAAAGTGCCAACGGTGATAAAAAACAGTTTAAAATAGAGACAGAGTATTTCCGCTGTGACGTCACGGGGAAGCGAATCCCCTCTTAATGAATTCCTGTTCTCCTTGAAAAACTTATATGGTCTAACTTTCTCCGCTACGAGGCTCTTTTTCTGCTGAACGAAAGGAAGCCGTTTCAGAGAAAGTCAAGAAATTCTTGAAGTTCGTTGAGGATGTTTTCGGAGCTACAACGGTGTTCAAGGGATGAACAGAATGAGGTCACTGGGAACTGTAGCGTGCCTTCAGTGAATGGGAGGGCAACTCTTTTGCTAACGCAAATATTGAACAATCGTTTCAGCTCCACTTTTGACGCGTTGAACTTGGTAAACTGATGGTTGTAACTATAGTACGCTAGATATAGTCTTTCACGTGATTTATTTCCTAGTAAATCACAATAGTCAATAAGTTATACAGAAAGATCACGAACAGATCGCATGAAGAATGTTGCTGATCATTGTCTAATCTTTGAATTTTTTTGTAAATTTTTTCAATAATCTTTTCTCAAATATACCGATTGAAGAAAGCCTTAACAGAGCTGAAGAGATCATGGAAACTACAATTAACGATACCATGATTAGGACTGAGCTGTTAGGATTAATGAAGTAATGTACTGGACATAATTATTTCAAGTTTGATAATAAATTTTTCGTCATACTTGTACATATTCACCACTTTACAGAGCATTGAATCGTCTGTTTACAGAAAGAACAGCTGATTTTCATTACCGCATCCTTTTTCAGTGCGGTAATGGATTTTTCCTACAGCTGCTCGTAAAGTAGTTCTTTACGTACTGAAAACTAATTGTAAAATACATCTTTACTGCTCCGCAAGCGGTAAAGTACTTTACGCTCGCCAGCTGTTTTCTTTACACTTCTGTTTTGATTTTGATGTCTTCTCATTGGTAGATCATGGAATCCGTCCGTGAAATTCACATAACCTCAAAAAAGTCGAACGCTAACCAAATCCGCACACGGTCTGTGATGTTACAAACAACAAACTTTTATTGTGTTGGAGTCCAGAACTGCAGCTGTAGGAAAAATATTGTATGTATTTCGCGCGTGAAGCTTCTTTATCGCTCTCGCAAAATTACTGCGCTCCACTGTGCGTCGCGCAGTAAATATTTTGGCTCGAGCGATAAAGTCGCGCTTCACGCTCTTAATACATAAATAACTATTACCGCATTCTAGCTGTTAGAGAATTTGGAAAACAGCTGATCTCAGAAGTATTTTCAGTATTCTACTGCTGTGATTGATTTTGAGGTTATGTTTGATGATGCTTGCTGTAGTAGCTCAAAGTTTATCTTTTTTTTATATTTTAGACTAGTATGACGAAAAATATCGTACATAACTCGTCCGGGAAGATGTTTACCGTATTCGTATGATAATATCGCACTCGACTTCGTATGTGTGAAAGCAATAATAAATTAAAGGATAGGATTGTTTATTTGTTTACATATGTAGATGATAGTATTTGTTTGTGAATGGGCAGTAATAGGCAATTACATAGTTTTCTCAGTTATTTGAATAGTTAACACCATAAGAGAACATTATTGCCATAGAGTTAGAAGAAAGTAGTGTTTTAATCTTTCTAGATTCGAGAATAGATAATAGCATAGGAGCCCACAATATCTCTATTTTTAGGAAAACCTCTCACATCATAGTAATCATACCTCATGCTACCATATATCCCACAAACTTGCATATTTTGACTTTCTTTGTAGTGGCGAAGTATGATTGAGATTGATAATGGTGTAACAACCAAAACTAGTTTCTCAAATTTTTAATGAATGTGGTTATGACAATTTCGTCTTATTATTCATTTTGCAGATTTTAGTACGAGTATTATATTACTCGTATTAAGTATGATTGAAAGAACTTCAACTACATCCATTAGTAAACACCACTTTGAAAAAGAGATTAGCACTATTAAACAGATACCTATTACAAATGGATATAAGGAGATCATTGTTGATAAAATTTTAAACAAAATCAGCAGTAGACTAGCAATTAGTGCTAGCATTGCTGTAATGATATTGGAAAAAGGTTATGGATAACGGTACCTTATCATCTTGGCTCAGTATCTGATAAATTAGGAAAATAATTGAAAAAGAACGGTTTTCATGTAGCTTTTCAAACCAAACCTATTTTAAAGAGCTTGTTCGGGTGTAGTAAAGACAAAAATAATATCTGGGATAAAATTGGAGTTTATAAATTGAATTGCGGTTATGGTAATGCCTGTTATGAACAGATACGAACAAAATTATTAGTTACCTGAATGAACAAATATATAAATTTACTTAGATGCTCAACAAATATAACGATCCCTTGTCAAGTCACGTCCTAATGTGAAGACGCTGAGAGAAACAATCAACATCGCTTAAACTATACTAGAGGTTTTGAAGACGCTACAGAACATTTAGCAACTATAAAGTCTGTGAAACAGTTTGATACAGCCGCCATTGTGGTCGGCGCTCGGTCAACTGCACACTGCAGCTTAAGTTTATAAACGACAAACTACTAGTACTAACCCTTTAATAGACGAGTCTGATTCCCGCTCTGACTCCAATATCTACTTGAGTCGTTCGCCCACTTGAATAGCACATTTTTAACACAAAGACTCGTCAATAGACTCGGCTAAAACCGTGACTCCTTTGTCGGAGGATTTTAAGAGCTCACAAACAATGTGTCGACCACAATGCTCTGATGTGTATTTGGACTTCACTTGACTATTTTTATCACCGTATTTGAGCTTATTGCGATTTGGAATAGAGTAATTTCTTAAACTTAGAGCAATGTAGAATCTTCTTAAACTATTTCTGATATATTCATTTCATTGTCTGTTTTATACACATCGTAAACAGTATAACTATAGTTTTAACGTATTTTTCAAATTATTTATGAATATTCTGTTTATTTTGTTATTTATTATTGTATTGTATCTTTGTATCTGATAAGAAATGAATTCCATTTATTTATTTATTTTATACTTGCGCTCGAGCTAGACAGGTTTACAACTCATTTCACATTCTAATAATAACATGAGGTATATTTCTAAAGTGAGGGCCCTTCACAGAATCACTGAGTGCTCTCCGAGAAGAATCTATAAAGTCTAACTCTTGTTAAACAATTGTAGACTTTCGCTAGAGCTAGAGAAGTTTACAAGTGATTCCACATTTTGACCTACTGCTTCTTCGAAGGACCGACCGTTAAGACCGATATTACATCAAAAATATCATTCAGTGCTCTCTTAGAGCAATCTAGACTTTAGATCAAGAGTCGTGCTGAATAAGTCTATCACTCGTTAACAAAAGCGCACTGTCAAAATAATTGTTTACGTTTAGCAGTAGACTAGCAATTAGTGCTAGCATTGCTGTAATGATATTGGAAAAAGGTTATGGATAACGGTACCTTATCATCTTGGCTCAGTATCTGATAAATTAGGAAAATAATTGAAAAAGAACGGTTTTCATGTAGCTTTTCAAACCAAACCTATTTTAAAGAGCTTGTTCGGGTGTAGTAAAGACAAAAATAATATCTGGGATAAAATTGGAGTTTATAAATTGAATTGCGGTTATGGTAATGCCTGTTATGAACAGATACGAACAAAATTATTAGTTACCTGAATGAACAAATATATAAATTTACTTAGATGCTCAACAAATATAACGATCCCTTGTCAAGTCACGTCCTAATGTGAAGACGCTGAGAGAAACAATCAACATCGCTTAAACTATACTAGAGGTTTTGAAGACGCTACAGAACATTTAGCAACTATAAAGTCTGTGAAACAGTTTGATACAGCCGCCATTGTGGTCGGCGCTCGGTCAACTGCACACTGCAGCTTAAGTTTATAAACGACAAACTACTAGTACTAACCCTTTAATAGACGAGTCTGATTCCCGCTCTGACTCCAATATCTACTTGAGTCGTTCGCCCACTTGAATAGCACATTTTTAACACAAAGACTCGTCAATAGACTCGGCTAAAACCGTGACTCCTTTGTCGGAGGATTTTAAGAGCTCACAAACAATGTGTCGACCACAATGCTCTGATGTGTATTTGGACTTCACTTGACTATTTTTATCACCGTATTTGAGCTTATTGCGATTTGGAATAGAGTAATTTCTTAAACTTAGAGCAATGTAGAATCTTCTTAAACTATTTCTGATATATTCATTTCATTGTCTGTTTTATACACATCGTAAACAGTATAACTATAGTTTTAACGTATTTTTCAAATTATTTATGAATATTCTGTTTATTTTGTTATTTATTATTGTATTGTATCTTTGTATCTGATAAGAAATGAATTCCATTTATTTATTTATTTTATACTTGCGCTCGAGCTAGACAGGTTTACAACTCATTTCACATTCTAATAATAACATGAGGTATATTTCTAAAGTGAGGGCCCTTCACAGAATCACTGAGTGCTCTCCGAGAAGAATCTATAAAGTCTAACTCTTGTTAAACAATTGTAGACTTTCGCTAGAGCTAGAGAAGTTTACAAGTGATTCCACATTTTGACCTACTGCTTCTTCGAAGGACCGACCGTTAAGACCGATATTACATCAAAAATATCATTCAGTGCTCTCTTAGAGCAATCTAGACTTTAGATCAAGAGTCGTGCTGAATAAGTCTATCACTCGTTAACAAAAGCGCACTGTCAAAATAATTGTTTACGTTTAGACAGGCTACAAAGTGTGTAAAAATAATGAGAATCCCGAATAAATCTTGAAAAAATTTCTTTTTTTCTAGACTTGAATTTACAATTTAATCGAAGGTCGATGAACTGGAACTCACAAAGTATTGGGGAATTGATCAATCGAGTTTGGTTTGTTGCTTATCATCAAGAAATAATCTCAGCGCCTTCGGCTTCCCAAACGATAGCAAAAGCTAAAGCGACACTAATTGTTATGTATTTAATTTCTTTCATTATTTCACGATTTATGATTGTTTGTATTTTTCATGGCGAATAAAAGTTTTATTTATTCATTTAAATTGCATGAATCGGAAGCTTAGAGCAGATTCACTAATTATAAATTCTGGCAAGACATACTGCGAAAGCGATAAAAGGGTTTTTGCATACTTTCAAAATGGCACTAACATTATTGCCAAGTTGAAAGCTCAGAGCAGTGCACATATTTTTTCAATTGCAACTCGTTTTTAATTGAGAATAGCCAGTGACTAAAATTTTCTTCGACCTTGAAATTTGACCATCAATTTTCTTGATAACCATTCCGTCTACATCATTAAAATTAGAAAATCAGAATATGAATTTTTATGGAGCAATTTTCAGATCCACACAATTTAAAAATCAGAATAAGAATTTTCAAACAACAATTTTCAGATCGTTCGGCACAATTTTGGTATTCACTGAGATACAATTCGCACCCGACTGCACAACATTTAGTTGATAAAGCTTGATAAAGCAAATACTTAGTAGATGAAGCTTTTTATAGTGTACTAGCTATTGTGCCCGTCCTTCGTACGGATTATGTTTAGAAATAAGACTAAATATGTTTTGGCTTTTTTGATAGCAACTATCATGAAGTTGTTAGCAGCTTAGGCCCTGTTCAGACGATACAGTTTTTTTGCGGTACGGTTTTTTTACTGTACGGCGTCAACTGTACTGTGGTGTTCACACGGTCCGGCTTTGCTGCTTATTGCTGTGCTCTCCTCCTTCTTCCATTGCGCTTCCTTCTTCTTCTTCTTCTTCTTCAGTGGCCCTACAACCGAGGACGGGTCTTGGCCTGCAATAGTAATTGTCGCCAACGGTCCCTATCCAGCGATCGTTTAAATGTCTGTTCCTTTACTAAATTCCTTGAGGGCCGTCCGTTCCTATCATTTTGTGCTTCCATAACAAATGTTTTTTTTATGGAGTGGGGGAGTTAGCCCCACATCCAACCCCCAACCTGGATGACCAGGGAATTTTTTCAGGTTTCCTTCCTTAGCCTTTAACAAACCAATGCTGAACTACAAGGCAGCAGTCAATTGGGGTTTTCTTCCCCTAGCCTTTGGATTTCCATTGACCTCCATCTGCAAGGCAGCAGTTTCTATGCTGGTTTTGGTCCACCCCGGGTATTTCATTTCCCCGGTACCACCTATATCTAAAAGGCATTCCCCAATCCGCCACCTGGGGAGGCGCCCGATAGGAGACCAGCAACTCCCACCATTGCACTTCCAGTCCAGTTTTATTTATTCCAGTCCAGGATTTTTTTTATTTGTGTAAGATTTTTTTAAATAAGTTTCTTACTGAAGGTTTCTCTTAAATTTTGATCAAAGTACGCAAATTCTGGTTTCAATATTCTACACATTTTTCTCTCATTATTTTTATATTAATCTTAAGTCTTGTCCCACAAGGCGGGTCTCTTATATATTAGAGAAATTAAATTTTCACAATTAATATCTTCCACTTCTGGACACTGGAATTCACTAATAAGAAGATCAATGCTGAAGAATATCAATGAAGAAGATCAATGCTGACGATCTGAAGACTGCTTCCAGCGTAATAAGCGTATCGTTTGAACATATCCATTACCGGTACAATACATGTGCCACCGGATACGGATAGTTATTTTGCGGTACAGCTGATTTTAGTGATACAGTTTTCGAAGACAAAACCGAATGTAGAAATCGGCTAGAACAGCTTTTTTACTGGATCCAGTCGAAACAGTATTGTGTGAACATACAATATGAAATGTACATGCAAATGAAAGCACTGGAAAATAACTGATACAGCAAATTTACTGTACCGCACAAAAACTGTAACGTGTGAACGGGCCCTTAGTAAACAACTTAGAACTTCAGCAATTCAGTGACAGGTATCGGAGAGAATATTTTTTGAGAACAGCTGATTAATATATCATGATAAATTACGTGATTTGTTCTTATGTGGTAATAATAGTGCTACCTGGCGAATTCCCAAGAGCCTAGCACAAACCTCACCTTCCTAAAATGTTAATTTTTGTTTTGATAAATTTAAATTAGAAATTTTTTTTTTTTTTAATAAAGAAATAATTGATAAAACATAAGATGAGCTTTGATTCACCAGACATATGTTTCCTAAAAGACTGCAATGCTCCGACTACACAAGTCTGCAGACAGCGTAAATAACGCCGCGAAGGGCCCACCATTTATATTTGAGAACAGCTGATTGATATATCATGATAAATTACGTGATTTTGTTCTTATTCTTATGTGGTAATAAAACTTGGAAGAAATGTATCCAAAATTGCACAATACTTGGTTTTTAAACGTTTATTATTCTGTTAAAAAAAAAGTTAATTTAGTTTTTTATAGCTAAAGACATTGTCAAAAAGGTTTTCAATACTGATAAATAACTTAAATCCCTATCGATGCTCTCGTTTTTCAGGCGAAGGCCGCGTAAAATGTATCCAAAATCGCAAAACACTTGGTTTTTAAACGTTTATTACTCTGTTAAAAAAAAAGTTAATTTAGTTTTTTATAGCTAAAGACATTGTCAATAAACTGTTCAATACTGTTCAATAACTAAAATCCCGATCGATGCTCTCGTTTTTGAGGAGAAGGCCGCAAAAAATACCTTTGCGGCCGTGACAGACAGACAGACAGACAGACAGACAGACAGACAGACAGACAGAAAGTGAGATAAGACTATTTTCGGCTTATTCAATGTATAAAACGTAAAAATAACCAAAAAATATACAATTCTGATAAATGTACAGACAAAACTCTAATTTTATTTATATAGACAAGAGTTCCTTTCAAAACAAAATTTAAGCCTCACCTGAATTAAATAATACATTAATTACGGTAAATCTCTATATATAAAAATGAATGTCTGTCTGTATGTATGTATGTATGTAAGTGTGTTCCCTATAGACTCCAAAACTACTTGACAGATCGGCATGAAACTTTGGGAATATGTTGTGTGAATATTGGGGATGGTTTCTGACCATAAATTTCAATAGGGGAGCTAATAATTATTATTAATTAAACCATTTTATAAACCTAACCTACTGAACTTGCCAGCCAAACAGCTTAAAGGAACAGCTGGTATAAGTCAACAGTTTTTAATCATATGGCAGGTCCCTTAGTGGCGTTATTTACGCTGTCTTTGAACAGCAAAAGACTTAGCACTTTGCATGTAGGCTACCGTGCAGTTGGAGCCTTGCGATATGTAGGAAACATACGACTGGGTATGATGAAATGTAATTATGCTAGGTTGATGACATCTGTTAACCAATGCAGCTAGAAATTTGAAATGAGCCTCAGCGGGAGGTAGCGAATAATAAAATAAAAAACCTAGCTTCTACCCTTATAGTCATAGGAGGCTTAAATTTGAAATGTTTCTTCATTCAGAGGTGGTGATTAAGAAAACAACGAAGCCTCTATGATCAGCTGGAAGAGCTCTAGGACTAACTTATTTCCTAATTTTAAATTTAACCTCAGCGGGAGGTGGCGAATAATAAAATCAAGGAGAACTTTTATGAGAATGCAGCAACGCGCGTTGGGCCAGCTAGTAGTGTAAAAGATAGTATAATTGTTAATCTGACTTGTCTCATACTCCATAACTGGAGTCTGTAAGACGTAATCTACAAAAAAAATTCTTTCTTACACGTTTCTGAAATTTGACTACCCTATAGCAGTTCAATGTTTGTGAATGGGCAGTAATAGGCAATTACATAGTTTTCTCAGTTATTTGAATAGTTAACACCATAAGAGAACATTATTGCCATAGAGTTAGAAGAAAGTAGTGTTTTAATCTTTCTAGATTCGAGAATAGATAATAGCATAGGAGCCCACAATATCTCTATTTTTAGGAAAACCTCTCACATCATAGTAATCATACCTCATGCTACCATATATCCCACAAACTTGCATATTTTGACTTTCTTTGTAGTGGCGAAGTATGATTGAGATTGATAATGGTGTAACAACCAAAACTAGTTTCTCAAATTTTTAATGAATGTGGTTATGACAATTTCGTCTTATTATTCATTTTGCAGATTTTAGTACGAGTATTATATTACTCGTATTAAGTATGATTGAAAGAACTTCAACTACATCCATTAGTAAACACCACTTTGAAAAAGAGATTAGCACTATTAAACAGATACCTATTACAAATGGATATAAGGAGATCATTGTTGATAAAATTTTAAACAAAATCAGCAGTAGACTAGCAATTAGTGCTAGCATTGCTGTAATGATATTGGAAAAAGGTTATGGATAACGGTACCTTATCATCTTGGCTCAGTATCTGATAAATTAGGAAAATAATTGAAAAAGAACGGTTTTCATGTAGCTTTTCAAACCAAACCTATTTTAAAGAGCTTGTTCGGGTGTAGTAAAGACAAAATTAATATCTGGGATAAAATTGGAGTTTATAAATTGAATTGCGGTTATGGTAATGCCTGTTATGAACAGATACGAACAAAATTATTAGTTACCTGAATGAACAAATATATAAATTTACTTAGATGCTCAACAAATATAACGATCCCTTGTCAAGTCACGTCCTAATGTGAAGACGCTGAGAGAAACAATCAACATCGCTTAAACTATACTAGAGGTTTTGAAGACGCTACAGAACATTTAGCAACTATAAAGTCTGTGAAACAGTTTGATACAGCCGCCATTGTGGTCGGCGCTCGGTCAACTGCACACTGCAGCTTAAGTTTATAAACGACAAACTACTAGTACTAACCCTTTAATAGACGAGTCTGATTCCCGCTCTGACTCCAATATCTACTTGAGTCGTTCGCCCACTTGAATAGCACATTTTTAACACAAAGACTCGTCAATAGACTCGGCTAAAACCGTGACTCCTTTGTCGGAGGATTTTAAGAGCTCACAAACAATGTGTCGACCACAATGCTCTGATGTGTATTTGGACTTCACTTGACTATTTTTATCACCGTATTTGAGCTTATTGCGATTTGGAATAGAGTAATTTCTTAAACTTAGAGCAATGTAGAATCTTCTTAAACTATTTCTGATATATTCATTTCATTGTCTGTTTTATACACATCGTAAACAGTATAACTATAGTTTTAACGTATTTTTCAAATTATTTATGAATATTCTGTTTATTTTGTTATTTATTATTGTATTGTATCTTTGTATCTGATAAGAAATGAATTCCATTTATTTATTTATTTTATACTTGCGCTCGAGCTAGACAGGTTTACAACTCATTTCACATTCTAATAATAACATGAGGTATATTTCTAAAGTGAGGGCCCTTCACAGAATCACTGAGTGCTCTCCGAGAAGAATCTATAAAGTCTAACTCTTGTTAAACAATTGTAGACTTTCGCTAGAGCTAGAGAAGTTTACAAGTGATTCCACATTTTGACCTACTGCTTCTTCGAAGGACCGACCGTTAAGACCGATATTACATCAAAAATATCATTCAGTGCTCTCTTAGAGCAATCTAGACTTTAGATCAAGAGTCGTGCTGAATAAGTCTATCACTCGTTAACAAAAGCGCACTGTCAAAATAATTGTTTACGTTTAGACAGGCTACAAAGTGTGTAAAAATAATGAGAATCCCGAATAAATCTTGAAAAAATTTCTTTTTTTCTAGACTTGAATTTACAATTTAATCGAAGGTCGATGAACTGGAACTCACAAAGTATTGGGGAATTGATCAATCGAGTTTGGTTTGTTGCTTATCATCAAGAAATAATCTCAGCGCCTTCGGCTTCCCAAACGATAGCAAAAGCTAAAGCGACACTAATTGTTATGTATTTAATTTCTTTCATTATTTCACGATTTATGATTGTTTGTATTTTTCATGGCGAATAAAAGTTTTATTTATTCATTTAAATTGCATGAATCGGAAGCTTAGAGCAGATTCACTAATTATAAATTCTGGCAAGACATACTGCGAAAGCGATAAAAGGGTTTTTGCATACTTTCAAAATGGCACTAACATTATTGCCAAGTTGAAAGCTCAGAGCAGTGCACATATTTTTTCAATTGCAACTCGTTTTTAATTGAGAATAGCCAGTGACTAAAATTTTCTTCGACCTTGAAATTTGACCATCAATTTTCTTGATAACCATTCCGTCTACATCATTAAAATTAGAAAATCAGAATATGAATTTTTATGGAGCAATTTTCAGATCCACACAATTTAAAAATCAGAATAAGAATTTTCAAACAACAATTTTCAGATCGTTCGGCACAATTTTGGTATTCACTGAGATACAATTCGCACCCGACTGCACAACATTTAGTTGATAAAGCTTGATAAAGCAAATACTTAGTAGATGAAGCTTTTTATAGTGTACAAGAGTTCCTTTCAAAACAAAATTTAAGCCTCACCTGAATTAAATAATACATTAATTACGGTAAATCTCTATATATAAAAATGAATGTCTGTCTGTATGTATGTATGTATGTAAGTGTGTTCCCTATAGACTCCAAAACTACTTGACAGATCGGCATGAAACTTTGGGAATATGTTGTGTGAATATTGGGGATGGTTTCTGACCATAAATTTCAATAGGGGAGCTAATAATTATTATTAATTAAACCATTTTATAAACCTAACCTACTGAACTTGCCAGCCAAACAGCTTAAAGGAACAGCTGGTATAAGTCAACAGTTTTTAATCATATGGCAGGTCCCTTAGTGGCGTTATTTACGCTGTCTTTGAACAGCAAAAGACTTAGCACTTTGCATGTAGGCTACCGTGCAGTTGGAGCCTTGCGATATGTAGGAAACATACGACTGGGTATGATGAAATGTAATTATGCTAGGTTGATGACATCTGTTAACCAATGCAGCTAGAAATTTGAAATGAGCCTCAGCGGGAGGTGGCGAATAATAAAATAAAAAACCTAGCTTCTACCCTTATAGTCATAGGAGGCTTAAATTTGAAATGTTTCTTCATTCAGAGGTGGTGATTAAGAAAACAACGAAGCCTCTATGATCAGCTGGAAGAGCTCTAGGACTAACTTATTTCCTAATTTTAAATTTAACCTCAGCGGGAGGTGGCGAATAATAAAATCAAGGAGAACTTTTATGAGAATGCAGCAACGCGCGTTGGGCCAGCTAGTAGTGTATAAGATAGTATAATTGTTAATCTGACTTGTCTCATACTCCATAACTGGAGTCTGTAAGACGTAATCTACAAAAAAAATTCTTTCTTACACGTTTCTGAAATTTGACTACCCTATAGCAGTTCAGCCAAAGATATGTACATAAATGTCATATTTCCTGATATTCAACGAAAACTATGAAGAATAAGTTAAATTGCATAACGAGTCTCAATAATTTAAGTTTATAATAGCCAGATTATCACACCTTTTAACTATTCAGAGGCAAACGTTCCCTGTGGCAATCAGTTCCGATTTAGTGGTTTACAGCCTATTCTAAGATTCCCACAAGAATATCGAAATATCGTGAAACATCATCTAAAGTGAGAAAGTCGTGAAGGGAACAGACAATTCCAACAATATCCATAACAAACAAATAAACGAAACGAAAACAACATCAAATATTTGACTGTGAATGTGATAGCCGTTTTGCGAACGCTTGTAATGTGATTGCCGATGCAATAGAATTACTTTATTTTCATAGCGATGCTTTCACTGCTGTATTCTCCTTTCAAGTGTATCAAGTAATAACACAGGCAGAGCCGTAATAAAAGTTGCAAATTTTCGTGTTTCTGTTTTTCGCAGGGCCACCAACTTTCAACTTTTCAAACTTTCAACTGCAGTTTCAGAACCAGCGAGCGATAAAGTTTACACTCCTCTCAATCGCTCTTCCTACTCTAATCCTTCACACTCTCTCACACTCTCACTCTGTCTGTCTCTCTCTCTCTCACTCTGTTTCTTTCACTCTTTCTCTCTCAATCTCTCTCTCTCTCTTTCAGTCACTCTTTGTTCCCCCACTCTCTCCCTTTTCTCCCTCTTCGTTAACAAGTAGACTTTATCTCCAGCCTTAGTGGCGCGACGCTTTGCAAACTTCTGCAACGATTTTGTAATAGAAGTTTGTAGACTCATTTCGGGCTGAAATTATATCTCACGATAAGATGCAGATTGAATTAGGCCAGCAATTATCGACAATTTCATTGGACAGTGATTAACGTTGAATAAACTACATGTTTTGGGGTTATATCACAATAATCAACTAATAATTTAGTTCTGTGACATTAATCTCTATTCTCAAAGCTATATTTTTTATTATAAACTAATACAGCTCTATTCTACCAATATCGAATATCGATATAAAACACTTCACTGAAAAAATAAATTGAATTATAATTAAATCACATACAAATAAATAAATATCAATATGAAGAAAACTGATCAACATCATCTTTCCCTGTACTCTGATAAGACAGTTTTACATCAAGGCTTATTTATCTCAATTAATGAGTTTTGAAGATTCATCTGGTGGTTCGGAACTCACCTAAAACTGTAGGTCCAACTCATCAATCACCATCATCCAATTCATTACTCACGCACAGGTATCAGACCTATGTGGGCTTCATCCTCAGAAAAAATCTCAATATTAGTGTTTCCAACCTTCTTTGATGTCAAATCAACGAAGATGTTTTTTATACATGTATCGTTCTCTATCTTGATTTTAATACCATTATTTACGACTTTTAATGAAGATTGCTAATATATTTGAAGGAACTGGAAGATTTTATCAAGAAGTTATTGTAGAAAATGTTTGGTTTCCTGAAAGAAATAACATTTCATTTACATTACTTTTTTGTCTTGAATGAAAAATAACATTTCATTTACATTGCTTTTTTGACTTGAAATTCCAAGTTCAAAAAAGTATTTGTTTCTTCAGGGAAAATTTCATGACTAATCACTGGGTATTCAAGGTTTCAAATACCTATGACTTAAGATTAAGAATAGAAGACCCTAACTCTGTCTTACTAATGCTTATTTACCTTGACTACTGGCCACTGAGAGAACAACAAAGAATGGAACAGCACACACCTGAAAAAAATTTCAATTTTATACAATGAAGATAAACCACACAATCTAACTTCAATCAAAATCATGATAACAATATCACATTCATTCACAAACAGATTGAAATGCACAAAATCTTGGCTTAATATTTTTAACTAAAAAAAAAAGTTTTTTTTTGAGGTTGAAGCTCACATAGGTCTGATCAGGGCTTCAACCTTTAAATAATTTTGGTCATCTATTAATTTTCCCCTAGGTAGAGTTCAATTCTACATTTTTAAATTGCAATTTTTCTTCCAAATTGGGCAATAGAAACATAATTTCCATTATATCCCCATTATTTAGAGGTCTTCTGGTGAATTTCACAATTATTTTTATTCATGAAGGTTTTTTCTATTTTTTTGAGGATGAAGCCCACATAGGTCTGAGACCTGTGCGTGGGTAATGAGTTGGATGATGGTGATTAATGAGCTGGATCTACAGGTTTAGGTTGGTTCCGAACCACCGGGAAGTTATTTTAGCAGAGATCAAAGTGTCTTTTTCGCTGGCCAATCTAATCGGTCAACCTTACAAAGAGTGCTCAGGAGAACGCAGCTTATCTCCATCTGATCAAACAGATACCTGCTACGGCTCACGGCTATCAATTCCAGTTGATCATTACGGGTACAGAAAAACTGAAAGGAATAAACCCAATGTGCCGAGGAATATCACAATATGATATTGTGTTCATAATTAACAATGATATAACAAAAGAATATTCTAATACAAAACACAAAGAACTCATCACACTTCTCACTTTGAAGCAAAAACACAAAAATCATACTTCTTACTTCGATGCAATAGGATAGGACTTTTTAAGACCAATTTAAGAGATTTATTATTGTTTCCTATAACTGTTTTTAGGGATATATTTAGTTTTTTTCTAAAATTTTAGTGATAGAAAAATCTTAAAGCACTCTCCAGAAACTTAGTTAGATCATTTTACAATCACTTCTTACAACATCAAGATAATCAGGAATACGTTATTGGTGAACAAAACCACTGTATCCCTACTGTATTACAGAAACATATTATATCATTAATTATTTATACAAATTTTGTATATTCATTGTTGATTTTATGTGATGACGAAGCCTATTGCAATTGTTTTGTTTAATGGCAAATAAATATTCTTATTCTTACAAATTTAATTCATTCGAGATACTAGCCAGTATTCCAGAAATTCGCCGTGACAGGTATCTTTTCAGTCAGATAAGACAAATCACGAGAAAAAGGGGTTTATTTGTTGTAAAATCACTTCCAGATGGCTCGGGACACACCTGAAACTGTGCGTTCACTTGTGGGCTTCATACTCCGAAAGGAAAAAATCTATCCATTGAATTATTTGAATATCTAAGGTATCTGTTCAATCAGATAGATAAGCTGCGTTCTCGTAGGA
Organism: Conomelus anceps; assembly: GCA_948455865.1. Classification (NCBI taxonomy): domain Eukaryota; kingdom Metazoa; phylum Arthropoda; class Insecta; order Hemiptera; family Delphacidae; genus Conomelus; species Conomelus anceps. The sequence continues at coordinate 12,918,796 of OX418217.1, read as the reverse complement.
CCTGTTTGTAACGGTGACCGATTAGATCGGCCAGTAAAAAAGACACTGTTCTCTGCTGTAAAATCACTTCCCGGTGGTTCGGAACCCACCTAAAACTGTAGGTTCAACTCATCAATCACCATCATCCAACTCATTACCCACGCACAGGTCCAAGACCTATGTGGGCTTCATCCTCGAAAAAAAAAATTACCCCTACATAACTCTACTACTTCTATACTACACCACTACTATACTACTACTTCATTATTATTCACTATTCACCATTGATTATTAATTTCAATCATGGCTGGATAGTCAATAGTCGTCCCTTTTTTTAGCTTTTTCGGGATGTAAGGATTTCTCGACTCCAACACCCAATATGAAAACGCCCAGTTACTCCTAAATTGCTTATTCCCAATCAGTGGCGGATCCAGAAATTTTTTTTGGAGGTGGCTGGTAGCTACTGATGTTAGTGAGGGGGGGTAGAGGTGCACTGAATACAAGTAGGCTAGTATTGTGTGAAAGCTATTGAATTTTTCGAAATATATTATTTTATTAACATACAATAAAAGTTGTAACATCTCCCTAAATCAGATTGATCAATTCAATCATACCCGAACTATAACTATTCATAATATTGGGAAATAAAAAAATAGCTTTACTAGTGCTTTGAACCGTATCAGCGATAAAATTAATCTAAATTTAAAGTAGATTGAAAATTTTTGATTGAATTATGGCTGAATTTGGTGTGTTCAACAGCTTGTCAAGGAATATAGTATTATTCCGGTATTACGGTCATATTATTCAATATTTTAGAATGAAAATCAATGTGGGAGCTTCAATTAGTTACAAATTTTCCAATTAACTGATGTTTCATCTAGTTTTAATATATAAACTTCGTGTGAATTCCAAACTGTAAAAATAGATGTTTTTCTAAAGTTTTCATCTGACGATTAGTTTTCCTCTTATAGAAATATGGAATCTGAAATTACTCACCGAAAAAATTTTTGTATAATCTCTTTGAGAAATAATTTAAAATGGTATTAGATCAATATTATATATAAGTAAACCCAATGCAAGTGTTGTATCTGGAATTTTTCCACGATATAACTTACATCAGTAGCTGGTGATCACTGGTTTACCGACCACTGTGATAGAATGTTAAAAAAAAAACATTGGTTGATATGTTAATGTAGTTCCTCATTACTTTTCATTAAAAGAAAGTTGGTACAATACTGTCGTGATTCAATTACTGCAATTTTATGTTGCACTACTTTTTCTATTCAGGAAGTATTGTTTATATTCAGACGGTACTGTTTCTATTCAGCAAGTACAAAAATCTAAACACTGAGTTGATTAGTTGCTGGCAATGTAAATGTAACTAAGACATTATACAGTATTAAAACGTTAACGCATTTCATACAATTGAAGACTTAGTAGTGGAATTAGGTAATTCTTGCTAATGAATATTTTCAGCTTCAAACTGATCATATTGGTAAAAAATTTACACTCTTCCAAAAAACCTTTTGGAGGTTTTGGGGGGCTTCAGCCCGAAAGCCCCCCCTTAAATCCGCCACTGTTCCCAATCATTGTTGGACAGTCATTCCTTATCGGTGGTTCCTAATCACCCAGACTCCCCACACACACACGAGCAGCAACCCTGTTTTCCCACCAGATCCGTTGTTCGAGAAGTGGTAGAGTAGAGAGACAGTCGCTCGTCACCGGCCCAGATTAGAGACACTGTTGTTTAACTAGCGGCCTGCGCTCTCCCTAACCAAATAGAGTTAATTAAGTTGGTGTTGTCTCTCTGTCACCTCTGAATCTTAAGCTACGCGCTAACCGCTCACTCATCATGCCTCTTTGTCGACTCACTTTAGCGTGTGATCTGCGCAGACGCATGTTAATTACTAGCAGGCATTTTGTGGCGAGTAAGTCCATAGTAGATGGTTGATGGCTGTTGTCCAACTTTAGGAAATTAGGGGCTAGAGATTACAAGAGAATCTCGTGGGATGAGCATGGGACGAGGAGATTATCACTTGGTGAGTCACAATAGTAGTTTAATCAAACATAAACCTAGTTATATTGGTAGGAAACTCTACAACAAGCTACCACAGTTTTTGAAGAGTCTTGAAAATATAGAAATATTTGAAAAATTTTTAGTTGATAAAGCTTTTTATAGTGTACAAGAGTTCCTTTGACATCAAAATGAAGCCTCACCCCAACAAATTGATATGGTAAATAGTATATAAGAGCATAATTGTTGATCTGACTTGTCTTACTCCTTAACTGGAGTCTCCAATACGTAATCTACAAAAAAAGAGTTGGTTACCGTAAATACGAAATAAGGAACAGGAAGTAATATTATATTTCATTATGTGTTTATTGGAATGAGTCAGGAATAGAAAATATTCGAAAAATATTGTTTTTGTATCATTTTTATTTCTTGACGTTGTCAATGGCCGTTAGTGTCCAATGGAAAAAATGAAATTTATCTATCCATCTGCCATCTAGTTTCAAAAAACTGACTATCCTCAAAAAACGTCATATTCAACTTTCTTTGTAGTGACGAAGATGATATTGTGTAAGATATCCGAAATGAATAATAAGACTTGAAGTTGTCACAAACACATTATTTATTGAAAACCGTGAAATACTAATCTCGGTTGTTACACCATTATCAATCTCAAACAAACTGAAACTAAAGTGCAGAGTAGCTTAATATGTACTAAACACAGAATGATACTATTGGATGAGGGAGAAAGTGCTTCTCATAGGCTGAGCTTCATTGAAGGTCTGTGATTGGCCCCAACAAGTCATGGCCACGAGTGGGAGGAGCAACAAGGAATAATTAGGACCAGAATCAAGAACCAAAATCATGAATCAAATTAGAACTAAATCAAGAACCCAAAAGTTACGAAAAAGAACAACACACAAGTAGGCTAGAATTAAACAATAAAAAACGTAAAATATAAACGAAAATGAAGCAAAATAGAATACAGTCAAGGTCAACCGAGAAAAAGAAGAAAGTACCGTTATTGAAATGTAGGCCAGATGTTTATTAAATGGAAGGCCAGAATTATGATAAAAACAAGATAGTAGTATTAAAATGGTTATGATAGTTTTGATCATTTAAACCAGTATTGGAATCGTTTTTTACCAACCTAGTTATTTCCAAAGCTTCTAAAATGATCAGTTGTCTAATTAATTGGGAAAAGAATTGATAAAGAACGGGTTTGATGTAGCTTTTCAAACGAAACCTATTTTATTTATTTATATATTTATTACGAAACACAATCAAGTAAAGATACAACAGGCACAGCCCACTACTGCTTTCTTTACAAATTTTCAATTAAAAAAACAAATTTCAGGTTACGTGTAAGTTCAACTAGAAATTTCACTTTGAAGTCCAATTCCTGATTCTTTCCAAAACTTGAATATTAATTTAGATGTTCACTTTGAAAACGAAGCACTAAAACTGTTCAATAACCCAAAGAAAGTGAATTTAATTTTGAATTTTGCTCGATATTTTAGAGCCGAAAATGTAGAAGTCAAGACGATTCAATCACATCAGCTGAGAAAATTTTAAATTTTAAAGATCTTGTTCGGGTGTGATGAAGATAAAATTATTTGATATGTGGAGTAAAATTGGAGTTTATGAATTGAATTGCGGTGATTGTAATGCCTGTTATGTGGGTCAGACTGCTAGACGTTTCAAACGTAGAATAAATGAACATATTAGAGATTGAAAACCCCTAAAAGGAGACTCAAATTTTGTAGAGCATCTCATTACTGATGGAACAAGTTCAAGGCTGAAGAAAATGATTGTGCATTTGATTAGCAAGGGCGGACAACTGAACATTTAAGAAATTTTTGGAGATAACTAGGCTGGTAAAAAACGATTCCAATACTAGTTTAAATGATCAAATCTATTTCAACCAATCCAATACAACTAACTTGGTTTCGCAATAATTCTGGCCTACATTTAAAAAACGGTTCTTTCATGTATTTCTCGGTTAACCTTGACTGCATTTCAGTGAGCTTCTAATTTTTTAGTTTTAATTTGATCCAATTCCGGCCTATTTGTGTATTGTTCTTCTCTGTTGCTTTCTAGATGTTCACAGTATTTAGTTATTAATTTGACTCGTATTTTTGATTGTTACTTCTCCCACCAGGGGGCGTGACAGGGAGCCAATCACAACCTTTGATGAAGGTCAGCCTCTTTCTCGCTCAGCCAATAGTATCATTCCACGTTCAGTAGCTGCTCTGTACTTTAGTTTTAGTTTGATTGAGATTGATGATGGTATAACAACAAAAAATAGTTTTTCAATATTTATTAATTAATATGGTTATGACAATTTCGTCTGATTATTCATTATGGATACCTTCCACAATATCACCTTAGCCACTACTAAGAAAGTCATATTTCAGTGTCAAAACAAAATTGTAAAACTGAGATGTCCTGGGAAATCCCATTTTTCTCAAATCATCTGCTGAAAGGATTTAGGTCATTCTGAATGTGCAAGCTATGGAACTTTTGTTGAAGTATACAGTACCACAGCCATCTCTGAGCTATAGATAGATTTTTGTGTACCTGTCCCATTAAAAATGTTCATGGATTGTGTCACAGTAAAAGATTTAAAATATATGACTGAATAAATATTCTCAATGTCGCTAGTCATGTATTAACAACTACAGCAACCTAGACATGAACTTACAAGAATAACAATCACCATGAAAAAACCATTTGACGCCGATTCAACGTCCATCAATGAAAAAGAAACATTAATAATAAAAATAGATATGCTACCATGTCCGGCATCGATTGGAGAATTCTGTGCATTGAAAAGTGCTGAATCGACGTTTTTTGTGAAATGTCGCTCACAGCTCCTATGCTTCATATTGGGTTGTTGCTTGTTAGTCACATACTTAGTTGTGGCTTGAAGCAAATGCTGCTGATGTTGATGCGGTTGACACCGGCTGAGAAATAACTGAGTCAGCGTTATCGAGTGAGGTGAGGTGAGGTGAGTAAAGTTTAGTGGGTGAGGAATCAGAAATCCGTAGCCTAGATACGTACACACGTTGAGGTGTGAACGTGTTTTATGCTGTGGAAGCTATTTCGCCTAACCTCATACACAAAACCAGTCAACTGTTGAAACTGATCTCCGTCATACTCTTTCTCACTTCCTCCTCTTTTTCCCTCACTCATCCCTTCTCCGTTTACCTCACGGCAGTGCTTTCATTTACCCGACTACGTGCACCCTTGTTTTGCTGATAGCAAGCGATCATACACCGTGTCTATCCCCCTGTAACGAGGCACGTCGTTATAAACAGTATAGGCGCCCTCATAACCAGCAAGCGTAGCTGAAACTATTCCAATCCTCAACAAAATATTCGCTTACATACCGTTACATTCTGAACCGCAAAAGATCATCAACAAAATCAATGATCGAATATTTTTGCGATGACTCTGCTAAGTGATTATGCAATCCTAAATACATGGCCTTGCCATAGTTGGATAAGTTTTTGCTCTCCTTCACACCCAAACATGGAGCCACCTACTTGTAATCGTCTGTTTGTTATTTTTACTTCTTTGCTTTATTGTATTGCTTTTGTGTATGTTATTGTGTGTTAAATAAATTGAATTGAATGTGCTGTTTTTAGCCGTGATTGACAATGCCAAATACAAATTCATTTATTTTTCAGTTATTCAGTTCTTTTTACTTCTTTGCTTTATTGTATTGTTTTTGTGTATGTTATGGTGTGTTTAATAAATTGAATTGAATAAAATGTGCTGATTTTAGCCGTGATTGTCAATGTGTGGAGTAGTTGGTGCTACATAGGCTTGAAGAACAAATAAATTGCAAGTAAATGACATACTATCATTGTCATCTTCTATCTTTTGATAGCTGTTTATTTAATCCTAATGGATTCTATTAGTGAATTCACTAATAAAGTTTTATTTAATCCTAAATGAATTCTATTAGTGAATTCACTAATAAAGTTTCACTTAGTGTGAAGGGAAAAGAAGGTGGAATAGAATAATTTTTCTTGTGTTGTATTGATTCCAGTTTTTTATCTGCCTACAATATTTGTTGTTTACATGTAAGATTATAGTGCTATGGTTGGAAGATTCATTGTTTCAAATAACTGCAGCTTTCGATACTACTGGACATAATTATAGAGGTCGAATTGATTATAGAATTTCCACACCTTTTATGTTCCTGTGAAACGTATTGTGGAATGTAGAAATTGTCATCAATACAATACAGTTTGATACAATATTAACTTTTTATTGTAAATTCAATGGCAGTCAGTTTCAAATTGTGAATATATAATAATTTTACTCACACTTGGCCGAACAATGAATCGTTATGGAACAAGAAATCCAAGATTGTAATACAATACAATACAATACAATACTATGCAATGAAATGCAATGACAAGACAAAGGAATACAAGAATATAATGGAAGAATAGGATATATTTTGTTTGAATTGTAAAGATTTATTTTTAATTCTAAGAATATCTTTTTAAATTCTAAAGATTTCTTCTGGTAGTACTGCATTTTGCAAATGCTTCGCCTTGTATTACGTATTATGCTATTAATTCGCTTACAATGCTTCAAGTTATCAATTCTATTGAATTAATGGTATATTTTCAGTCCTTATTGTTTCTTCTCCTACATTTTAGTACTATTATTATTTTATGTTTCCTTCAAGTGTTTTAATTCTATTTGTCATTTTTATATTAATTCATGGCATCTTTGTTGGATCCTATGGTGCTCCTGTTTGCAGACATAATTTCACAATGAAATTATTTGCATACAGTATTATTTCTGCATATATTTTTTATAACATTTTATTTCGTGTACATGATAGTCAAGTTGAACTTAGTATTTTTCCTTTGTAACTTCTTGTTACAAATAATAATTGTTTGTTCTATAATTATTATTATTTTTTTATCATGCATAATTTTTTCCCTGTATATATTTTTTTGTATTTGCGGAAAGAAAGATGATTATTATTATTATATTTGTACATATTTCAATGTTTGACTGTTAGATTAGTGTTTGACACTGCATATGAGCAATCTTTAGAGGTACTGCATTTACATGATAGTGGCATTTACATGATAGCTCCCCTGGCAGAAAGTTCTGGCGGCCGCTTCGACAAGCTCTATTACTCCGGCAAAGCCCAAATCTTGAAGCCAAGCTTGAGTTGAAACAATAAACTAATACAGGAAATTTGATTTTTTGCATCCCACTTTAAACGTTCGTGCATTATTTATGATGACTACCAAATCTTGAAGAAGTTTCCACATATAGATTGTAATAGTATTTCTTTGTAACTGGCTCCAAACGATCTTTTTGGTTGGATTTAGTTGAGTTTAGTTTTTTTTATCACATACAGTCACAGCAACGGAGCAATGCTCCTGTGGCATGTGACACGTCATATGACTAATGAATAATAAGACGAAGTAGTCACAACCACATCTATTAAAAATAGTGAACAATCTAATATTGAAACTGACACTGTATTTCACATTATTTTATATATTGTTTCACTCACTTATATTGGAGATGCTAGAGGAATGCATTTCACTTCTGATAAGAAGCTTCGTCAGCCTGAAACTTCTTTTCAGAAAAGAAATACATCCCTCTAGCATCTCCAATATAAGTGAGTGAAACAATATATAAATTAATGTGAAATACAGTGTCAGTTTCAATATTAGATTGTTCATTAAGTATTTCATCATGGAAAACATCACAGAAAAATAGTGAGATACTAGTTTCGGTTGTTATACTATTGTTTGGGCCATAAATCCACTATTCGAACTTTACTTTCTTGAGAGTTTCGAATTGTTCAATGATTGGCGGTAGTTGCATGCACTGTACGGTGCTGTTACCTGACGGCAATTAGAGTAATTGCGATTGATCGATTAATCCATTTTTCCTCCCCAATCAGTTCGATTCGAATTTCTGTATGAGCAAGCCGGACAACTCACTCGTGTTTTATCGCATACCCTATTTTGTCGAAGGGGATCTTGCATGTGTATATGTCGAATTTATTTGTATATTTGTGTAGGCTAGTTGAAAATAGTAAAGCCTTAGATTCGCCGTTTTGAAATTAAATATTGTAGGAAACCAGTGCATATAGTAGAGCCGTGTATATCGATCAGGAGGTTTCCTGTAGCCGCCAGATAGAATCCAGCAACAGATCGCCGAATCGTTAATTCAAATATGAGGTATTTAAACATTCCTGTGATCCTAGCCTTTTAAGTTGTATCCTTTCCTAATCCAAATACCCAAATTGATTTCGACGCTTCATATCGGCCGCATAGATAGTAAGTTCGTTCTACTCTTCTTTCTTTCTGTGCTCACACGGGGAGCTTTATGTTCGATATATTTGGCTTAAATTTAAATAATAAAAAATTAGATACAGTCCACTTAAAAGCCAATCCAACTATTATCAATCTCAGTCTAAAACGTTGTTTTGACATATGACTTTCAATAAACACGTGAGGTAACGTGTGAGATGTATATGAATTCGAATGAGGCGTTCGTAGCTTATGAAATGGAGAATTCATGTAGTCAATATGAAAAGACTAATACTGTATAATTAATTATCTTCGAATGATACATACAAATTCCTTCTCTCCGCCACAAGTCCATTATAATAATGAATTCAACTGCTGCATTTGAACATAATGATAATTACTTTGCATGTAAAGAGCGATCGCATCCATTGCCAACAGCCTCCTTTGTCTTTCCTGAACCAAGTGGCATGACGGAAATCAGTTAACAACAGAGCCTTGTTATCAGCTGCGGTTGCTGCTATGTGTGCTGTGCTGAATGCGAAACTAAACTCGCTCCCAAGTGCATTCAATTTGGCGCGCAGCTCTGCCTGCATTCGTGCCTATCCATCATGGCGTAACGACGGTTTGACATGTCCTTTAACCAACGGTGGATCTGAATTAAATACAAAAGGAAACTGTTTATTTCCTTCAGTTAATAATTTAATCACAGTTAATAATTTTTCCTTCAGTTAATAATTTAACTCTAATCTTGCCAAAAGAGAAGTTATCAATTCAATACGATTGACCATCATAAGAGTGAGTTGCATAAAATTATACATCTATATTTTATGTTGTAGGTGCACGGTCCAATATCTTTTATGTTATATTATTCTACAGAGGAATTCCATAAGTTTTGATTAAATTGAGTCCGCCCTAAAACTTCTACAATTTTATTATTGGAGCTGGAAATCAATTCCGAATTCTCAATTCAATTCCAAAGAATGCAATGCAGACTTTCAGAATACGAATATTGACAAAAGTAACAAATAACAAAGTAACAATGCGAAGAGTCTTTGAATGTTATCAACCAAAAACTCTTACTGCTGCTGGAGATCGAACCAGGGCCCTTTTCTTTTGCAGAGAACTTTCTGACCAACTAAGCTACAGTTTAAGCTTCACAAGCATTTTTTGATATTAGAGCTAAATGACTAATATAATGTCAACAATAACTTCTTTGTTGAGAGGTAATACAATATTTTTTAACTAAAGACTGCAAGAAAATACTTCCAACACAGACCAAGACAGCAGAGAGAGAGAGAGAGAGAGTGAGTGAGAGAGAGAGAGAGAGAGTGTGAGAGAGGGTGGTCCGATGCTCTATCCCTTACAATTCACCCCCTCCACATAGCAGCATTCACTCCGTTTCTCACAACGACAACAGAAAAGTGACACTGCGCATTCTACTGTGCGCTGGTTCAACTCTCCTCTCTTCCTCCTGACAACGTTACAGAGCATCTGTGGTGGTGGAAGATTGCTTCCCCAATTCCATGTTGGAAGTATTTTCTCTCTGACTTTAGCTATCATATTTGATTAGGAATTAAAAATTAATTTCCATTTACATTGGTTCAACAATTATTGTTTATAACTGCAATATCCTTGGATTAATTCCAAATTTATTGAATTTTCTTGTTACACAGAGACCAGATTAGATATTTTGTTATATGTGACTCCAATGCCATTTGAATCACAAATCTACAGTTGTTTTTTAAGAACAATGTTACTTGGTGTTTGATATCGACCAAAATTCATAGTTCATCACGAGTTTCAGGTTCTGATTAAAAGAGGAACGTTTCAGTAGAGGAATATCACTGACTAACTGACCATTTATCACCGTTTTTCGAGTAACACTCGACAAAAAATGTTTGGTACACACGTTCCGGCCCTCGACGCGTGAAGTAGAAAGTTTCAAAAATTTTCGAAACTGAGCTTGAACGATCTCTGAACATTTAGTTGATTAATGTATTTCATACCACTGTACCAAGTACCACGAGATCGAATGTGGTACACATGTTACGTTGAGCCCCTGAACATTCATGCCCATATTTACCCCAAAAACTGATTCAATATTCATCGTTTTTTTATCGTTTAGGCCCAGAATTGAACGTTTTTTCAAAATGTGGTTGATTACCTTGAAAGTAGCCTTTGTACACTGGTATCTAGATTAATCCAAGTTCCTAGATGAGAAGTTCAAAAATTTCCTCCAAGAAAGCGCAAAGACTGATAAAATTTTAATTTTTGTATTAACTTTCTTCTCTTATCACTGTGTCTAGTCGGACGGCTGAGGCGAGCGAAGCGAGCTTGTTGATACGATCATATAAACTTTCCACCCGGTGGTCCAGTTGGTGGCGCTTCTTGGCTTAGACGAGCGAAGAGGGCATGAAGACTAGTAATGGGTAAACTCTAAATTATTTGCTCAAGTTCAAGTTTAACTGTGTAGAATCAGTAGTAGTCTAATGGCCGGTTGCACAAAAGCCAATTACATTTAATCTCCGTAGAATGACGTCATTGTCATTCTATGGAAATTAAACTTCATAGAGGGAATTTATTTACATGAAGGACAATTACAAGCGATAACGCCGATAAGGTTAACCGGCGTAAAAGATTTTTAACCGCCCGATCACCGACGATTGAATCTCACTAATTCCCGTAAAGTGACATTTCATAGGTTATGTTTATTGTACCAGAACACGCAAATGCAAATTAGGTTGTAGGTGTTAAAAACCTTTCAAAATGGATAAAATCCATCAAGAATTTAATAATATTGAGATAGTTGAATAATCGTTCAAATAATTCCAAATGAAATGATTCTATTTCATGTTTTTTCTCAACTTCAGAATCAGCTGTTGATCAAATTACAGTGTAGCCAGATTGTGCCCGTTCAGTTAACGAAAATTAACTAATGGATCTTTGTGCAACAGAAATAAACCCGTTACACTTACGACAGCTAGTTAACTGGCATTGTTTAATGGCTTTTTGTTTAATTTAATTGGCTTTCGTGCAACCGGACGTAACTCTTGTAAAACTGGTGTACGAGTGATTATAACGCCTACTATAAAAAACGAGAGAACCATTCGACAAGGCACGTACTTGAAGGATACAATTTACAACTACTTAACAAAGCTTCTGTCCCAAATATTTCACCCTTCAACACCGGCAAAGAATCAACGGGCTGGAAAACCATTGAATCGACAATTTGTTGAGTCTGAGCAAAATGTGAACAAAGTTCACGTTTCACTTCATAAATGACTTTGGCCAAAGTGGAGCGGCCTGACATTGTTAGATAAAAGACTTTTGTTCACCTCATTTGACGCTACCGCCACCTGTATCAGGCTCTCGAACTATGTCACTGTCAAACGAGTAGAATACGGCTTTCTACTGTATTAAAATGGTAGTAGTACTTGTGGGGTACGATAAGTGTAAAAATTATGTGGAAAGAAAACAAAACACCTGGCTTGGAAAAGACCAGCATTGATCAACGGTCACAGAATTGCGAAATTAATTGGTAATATGTCGACATATTCACCAACAATCTAAAAAAATTATCTTACTCTTGTGGGGTATATTCATATTAATTTCAAATTAATATTCACCAACAATCTAAAAAAATTATCTTACTCTTGTGGGGTATATTCATATTAATTTCTATGTGTGTCATTCGATTTAAGAATCGTAAGTAGCAGCCTGAAATTGTTGATTATTGACCATGAATTTTGGGAAGGCAATATATGATTTCACGGTAATTTAACAAATAGCGATACATTTTGTGTTTACAATAATGAATGAAGTCATAATACATCCTGTACATCAATTTAAAATGTATATTTCATAATATCAGTTAACCAATCTCAACTGTCTGACTATTTATCTGAGAGGATGGCTTCCATATTACCGTAGTATTAATTGTCATACTTCCTAATAATATATAATTATGGATGATTATCAAGGATTATGAAATTATGATAATTGAAATCATTAGAGATAATCACAGTACATAATTAATAATAAATCAATATATAATTTCTAATGGATAATAATTCCATCATCAATCGTTTTGATTTCATGATAATAACAGATAATCACAGAATTGCGAAATATGTCAAATACATAAGTCGATATATTCACCAACAATCTACAAAAAATGTATCTTATTCTTGTGGAGTATATTCATATTAACCTCTATGTATGGCAATCAATTCAAGAATTATTGTAAGTAGTAGCCTGAAATTGTTGATTATTGACCATGAAATTTGGGAAGGCAATATATGATTTCACGGTAATTTGAAACAAATAGCGATACATTTTGTGGCATAAATCTTCTAAATTTTTAGGAGGCCTAAATTCTTCTAATATAATTTATGGTATAATAAATAGGCTGTGAATTGCTGTTGAAGAGTGGATGATACATCAAAGAGAGGAATACTAAAGAAGTTAAAACGATAATTGATGGGGGGGGGGGGGGGGTTAAATAGAAAACAACAGTTTGAAAAACTGGTGAAATATCAATATTGAAGAGGAAAAACAAGTGAAACACAAGGAAGTAGAAGGAGAAAGAGAGGGGTGAGGAATGAGCAAGTGCAAAATGTGGGAGGACTTGATATAGATAATAATAGGAAGATTTGAAAAAAGACAAGGATGAAGTTATAATAGGAGGGAGAAAAAAGGAGAAAAATAAAAATGAATAAATAGATAGGAGGAAAGTTGAATGGAAGAAGGAAGAGGAAGAGGAAGAGGAAGAGGAAGAGGAAGAGGAAGAGAAAAAAAGGAAGAGGACGAGGAAGTGGAAAAAGAAAAAGAGGAAACAGAAGAAGAAAAATAATAAGAAGCAGAAGAAGAGGAAAAGGAAGCAGGAAGAAGAAGAAGAAGTAGCAGTAGAAGAAAAAGAAGAATGAGAAGAAAAAAGAAAAGAGGAGAAAGATGGAGAAGAAAATGATAATGGAGAAGGAAAAAGTACAAAAAAAGAAGTGGAATGGAAAGGAGAAAGAGCTAAGGAAGAGAAGATAGGCGATAAATAGGTGGAGTGAATCATGGAAGAAGTGCAATAAGAAAATTTTTATATTAGGAAAGTAGTTACGATTTTAGGCATTTGGGACACCTTGACCTTGACCTTAAAAAAAAATTAAAAGATAAAAGAAACTGTTTCAAATGAAAAAATTAAAAAAAATATGACAATCAGGATGAAAAAGAAAGGTTTAGGAACTTAGAATATAGATACACAAACAATACAAACCAATAGAAGAAAGATGCTTTTACGTGCTTTTTACGTTATTAAAGAAAAAATCCATGTGAGAATACATCACAGATTCCAAAAAAACCAGACATTTGTGAAAAATATCTGGAATCTCCGGCATTGATCCATAATTGGATGAGGAATCCAGAGATTCCAGTTAATGAGATGAAAAGCATTCTAATTTTGCAAAACCTCTGTCGTCTGAGCACGAATTTGGAAATGTTAAAGGTGAAACTAGCCTTCATTACTGGTTAATAGCTGGTGCACATTGATCACAATGAAACAGATCATTGTACGTGACAGCTCTTGTTAATTGAGGTTGAACTGATTTAACCTGAATTAACCTAGCGGCGGCGGCTAAATACCCTGGGCGGCGGCAAAATCAAGGCCATTGTCATTGATCATACACACGGCTCCTAATTACCCCCATCTTCCCCCCTCACCACTCCTACCACACTACTTTATCACAGTGGATGAAGAGATGCTCATCAACCAACATGCCTCTGTCCTTGAAATTTTTATATTATTTTAAATTATAAGAAAAATTAAAAAAAAAATGGAAGGGGAAAAAGCAAAAGGAGAATAAGAAGAAGTGATAGAGAAAGGGAGGGAAATAATATCCGTTACGAATGAAAATTATTGCTAGAGAAAGTAAAAGTTTGAAGAGATCTACCGACGAGATGACAACTTGGATTATAATGGAAATGGGAGGACACCATTTGTACGACTGTCGTTTTGACCTACCTAGTAAACAAAGGTGGTTCAGTCAAATCTAGCCAGGTTCGGTTAGGTTTGGTTATGCAGTTATGGCGGCGCTAGCAGTTGTTCGATCAAACTGTTAGGTCCTCCTAAAGGATACCACCCAATGGAAATCATAATAAAGAATTCATAATCTTCAGTGCCGATTATTAGTGCGTTTTACACCTGGGTTCCATACATCGAGAAAATATGTTGTAAAATTTCATCAGGGATATTTGTCCTGAGACAACTTGCTAGATTAAATGACAAAAAGTTACTTTTTACAGCTTATCATGGGCTCTTACTGTCACATATTAGGTATGCTATCTTAGTATGGGGTAATTCATCAAAACAAAACCTTGATAGGGTGTTTAAGATCCAAAAGAAAGCTGTTAGGTGTATGGAAAGAGTGAATAGATTAAATTCATGTAGGCCGTTGTTCAAGAGACTTGGTCTTCTAACTGTACCGTGCTTTTCATGTGAATGAAGCTACTTTATATGTAAAAAAGAGTGATATTAACCAAAATCTTGACATACACTATTATAATACAAGAAGCCGAGGAGATTATCAATTGGTGTTATTCAAACAAAAACCTAGTTATATTGGTAGGAAACTCCACAACAAGCTACCGCAGTTTTTAAAGTCTTGAAAATATAGAAGTATTTAAAAAACAACTGGAAAAATATTTAGTTGCTAAAGCTTTTTATAGTGTACAAGAGTTCCATTCACATCAAAATGAAGCCTCACCTCAACAGATTGATGAATATAGTAATTATGGTAACTAGTGTATATGATTGTATATTTTTGTTAATCTGACTTGTCTCCTTAGCTGGAGTCTTCAAGATGTAATCTCCAAAAAAATCTGGTGGAGTAAAAAGATGATGTAAGCCATGAAAATAACATTTATGAAACATGAAACTTGTATGACAACGTCGTATTTGGGAAGAAGAATGATTAAGTTATTGGGAAGCGATAGCCGTGAGCCGTAACAGGTATTTGTTCAATCAGAAAGAGATGACCACCAAAAAAGAGACTGTTCTTTGCTGTGAAATCACTTGGTTCGGAACCAATCTAAAACTGTAGGTCCAGCTCATCAATCGCCATCATCCAACTCATTATCAACGCACAGGTGTCAGACCTATGTGGGCTTCATCCTCCAGAAAAAAATTCTTGGGGATTCCTCTAAAGATATGAAGGGACGGTCATTGGGGATGATAATCGGCATGAAGGAGAATGATTGATTCAATTGGAATAAATATTCATGGAAATATGAAAAAGAGAGTAATATAAATTACAAATACATTCATTACAAACTACAATTCTCGGGGGAATGAGGAAAAGAGTGAGAAAGATGGTGAGAATGTGATGGTGAGACACAAAGAGAATGAGTTAGGAGCTTAATGAAAATCAGGTTTTAGAGTGAAATTGATGGCTGTGAAATATTTTTAATATAAGTATGAGAAGTACGACAAAGGTAGTGAGAAAGAGAACTGTTGATAGAAGAAGATAGCGAGAGAGTTCAGTAGAAAGTATGGTGTAGATTTATTACAACTTCAAATTAATCTATTACAAACTACAAAAAAAAGAGGAATAAATAGTAGAAAAGGGTAGTGGGAAATAGGAGGATAATGTTGTAAAAAGAGAAAGAAGGCTTAAAGAGAGTGTACAAGAAAGTATGGAAGAAGATGTGAGAAAGAAGGTCAGCTGCACGAATGAAAATTAAATTCAACCATCATAAGATGACGTCATCTTACGGAGCCCAATAGGGAAGTCGTCTCATTGGCTTCGTCATATGACGTCATCTTACGGTGATCAAATTTAATTTTCTTCCGTGCAACTGACAGTAGGCTATGAGTGAAATTATAAAGGTTGAAAATATTTGATGTTGAAAAAGAATGATGTAGGAATAGAATGTGAAAACTGTTTGGAAAAAAGATGGAAGATAGGAGGGAGCGAAACGATGGTGTTAAATAGGAGGGAGAATGTAGGAATAGACTGTGGAAAAGTGTGTGAAAAACGGATGAAAGATGGTGTAAAAGAGGAAGAGAATAAGCAAGATAAACGATTGTGGATGGTAGAGGAATGCCCGTCATACGACTGACAACGGAGTGTTCACAAGCCGGCACCGAAATGGTAGTAGGGAATTAGAGCGAGTGTGCGTGCGCCAGTGAGTGTGCGTGTGATTGTGAATGAATGATAGTCTGTATGGTCGGGAAAGTGGGATGAAAGGAAAGCCTGAATAGTTTTGAGTCTGGGGTCGATCATTGAAATTCATAAACGAACGATTCAACTACAGCGACGACACGACAACGACGTGCATTGTATGTCACGTTTTGCTAAACGTCCGTTGCCGCGCTTCGCTGCTTCTCACTGCCTCAGCTCAGCCTCAGTGTGCTGGCTCTGGCTTACTCACTCACTCAGCTGGCAATAGGCCCTTTGGCAGTGGTTCCTTTGTTTCGTGATGAACCTACCAGATTGAAGAGAGAGGAAGACATAGTGATAGAGAGAGAGAGACAGATAGAGAAGGAGAGAGAGATAGTTAGAGAAAGGGAGAGAGATTCTGTGATAGGATAAATTATTTATTGTTTCATAACTTGATATGTATTATCCTGTTTATTTCGTAATTTTGATATCAAACAATTGATTGATTTCTCTATTCATACAAATAATTGTTGGACAATCACTTGTATAAAATACAATAAATAGGCATCATCGAAAATTATTACATAAAACATTATCAGTTACTTATTACATAAACTGTTCAACTATATACAAACAATTATGACTAAAAATGATATTAATATGATACGTAGAAAAAAAAGGAAAAAAGCTTGGTGATACATTTGTATGAGAAGGCGAAGTTAGGAACGGTGTCCCTCTCTTACACTCAACCTATTAAGAGAGTGAGACAAGGAGAGAGTGATAGAGAGAGAAAGAGAGAAAGGACCTATAGAGAAAGACCTATAGAGAGTGAGAAAAGGAGAGAGAAATAGTGAGAGAAAGGGTGAGAGATAGTGTGATAGAGAGATTGATTTTTCTATTCATACAAATAATTGTTGGACATTCATTAGTATAAAATACAATAAATAGGCATCACCAAGTATTATTACATAAAAACATTATCAGTTACTTATTACATAAACTGTTTAACTATATAAAAACATGAAATTATGACTCGCACAATAATTGGTTTTTAAACGTTTATTATTCTGTTAAAAAAAAGTTAAATTAGTTTTTTATAGCTAAAGACATTGTCAAAAAGGTTTTCAATACTGATAAATAACTTAAATCCCGGTCGATGCTCTCGTTTTTCAGGAGAAGGCTGCATTAAATGCCTTCCGGGCCATGACAGACAGACAGACAGACAGACAGACAGACAGACATACAGACAGACAGACAGAAATTGAGATAAGACTTGTTTCGGCTTCTTTAATGTATAAAACGTAAAAATAACCAAAAAATATATAATTCTGATAAATGTACAGACAAAACTCTAATTTTATTTATATAGATTTGATATTTATTTATAACATCTTACGTTGCCAAGTCTAGTGAGACCTATGGCAAACACTAATAGATATAAATAAAAAGATAAGTTACATTACAATAAAAGTGATTTTAATTGAAATAAATGATAAAGATTAATTAGAGAAAAAAATATTTGCTACTGATAAAACATAACTCATAAAATTTATGTAACAGAAAAAAGAAGTAAAAAAAGGAAAAAGAATAATTGGGAAATAAATTATACAACGCACTTATGAAATGGAAGAGAAAAAAATGAGAATGATGATGAAGTTCAGATTGATGAGATAAAAAGCAACAAAGAGCGCAATAGCAAGGAGCAAGTAATTAAAATAGTAGAAAGTGGTCATATGAAACAAATTGGAAGAGAGAATTAGAAAAGGGAGAAAAAAATATGAATAAAGAAGAAAAAAGAGAATTAAAGAAAGAAAATAAATGGGAATTCCGATCAAAGCACAACCATTAGAGAGAGAGAAAGAGAATCAGAAAGAGTGGGAGAGAGAATGATAGAAAGAGAAAGGAGAAAGAGAGGATTAGTGAGTGAGAGGAAGTGAAAATGATGAGTGAGAAAGTAGAGAGTGGAATAAAAAGAGGTGAATAGATGTGATTCAAATCTCGCACAGAATATAGAATACTATAAAATAGCGATATTTTGAATAGAGCATAATGACAATAACTTTTAGGTATGGTAACATACCAAACATTATTGGCGGGCCGCTTAGCGCAGTTGGTTGGGGCGTCGCAACTTCAGCTTACTGTCGTTTAAGTGGTCGTGGGTTCGAATCCCGCTCCACCATCAGGCATTTATGTGTAATCATTCACCTCATTGCCCACGCACAAGTCTCGGACTCATGTGGGCATCATCAGCAATAAAAAATAAAAAATAAATTATTTGATTGTATCATTCCATATGTGTAAAAGATGTTGTGTATTGCTTTGAATTTGGAGAAAAATAAATAAATTGACATTTAAAGCATTATATTTAACGTCAAGTAAAGGGAAATCGTGGAGAGAGTTCACTAAAGTATTTACGAAGTATAAATAAGATTCACTTTGATGCCATGGTGTATTAAGTTATTACAAGATTATTAGAAAATTGAGTACTCTATTACGGTATTGAGTACTGTATGAATAGTGCACTACCAAATTATTATTATTTATTTATACATTCATTCATTTATTTAGAATAGGAGTAACAGATGAAACTATAGTTTCTGTATTCATTGGCACTACCAAGAGAATAGGAGTAACAATTTATCTATTAATTTGTTTCTTTGTTTGCTTGTTTGTTTATCTATTTATTCATTCATTTATTCATTCATTCATTAATTCATTTATTTATTAATTTATCCATTCATTCATTCATTTATCTATTTATTTATTAATTCAATCATTTATTAATTTATTCATTCATTCATTCATTTATTAATTCATTCATTCATTCATTTATTAATTCATTCATTTATTTATTAATTTATTCATTCTAACATTTAATCATTTATCAATTTATTCATTTTTTCATTCATTTATTCATTAATTCATTCATTCATTTATTCTTTTATTTATTCATTTATTCATTTGATCAATTAATCATTTATCAATTTATTCATTTTTTCATTTATTCATTCATTCATTTATTCATTCATTCATTTATTAATTCATTCATTCATTTATTAATTCATTCATTCATTTATTCTTTTATTACTTCATTTTTTTTTTTTTTATTTATTCATTCATTCAGAATAGAAGTAACGGATGAAATACTCTGGAAAAATAAGCATATGGAAAAAGAAAAAAAATTATTCTTTGATCAATCATTATCAATTCCATCAACAATCAACGGGCCAATTTATTAAACAAACAGATGAATAAGAAGCAAGGAAAAGGAAATTCTATGTAAGATTATGTAAGGAAAGTGAATAGAGAGAAAGAGAGTAGATTGAAAGTAGTAACGTGCGAGAGAAAGAGGAAATGAGAGTAAAAAAGATAGAGAATACAACGAGACGCAGTAATGGAATGAGGTCTCACTCTGCTTTTCAATGGAGCGCAGAAATAACTCAGTAAATCATCCCAGTTACTAGATAGGCTTCATACCTGAATGCATAGGTTGTTTATATATCATCCAGTCAGTATGTAGACCATTCTATGCCATTCAAAAAAGTTCTCTATTGATTACTCTTCATGAAAAGCGCACATCACATGATAAGACTTCACATCGCCCGGAAAACGCACCAGGTAATGATGGATCGACCATTTTTTATCTAGTTATCTATCACAGAATGTATGGAATGCGAGCAGTAGACTTAAAAGTATTGCAAGCAACTCATTTCCCAGGGAGGTCAAGAGACAGCTGGTGGATTAAATACAACTTTTGTAACTTACTTTCACTGTTACTTACAGTTTGTGATATTTCATCTTGTAAACAGGTTTCTCATTGGAAGATTGTTAGTCATCACCATCTTTCCCTACTCAGAAATGTGGGAGACATATTTGAAAATATTGTTACGGGTTCTAATTGCTAGAATAAGGCTGGCAACACTAAAGTTCACACTTGCAGTTTATTTACACAAGTTAGCCTATTTACAAAATAATTGTAAGTTCATTTAATAAATAAAAACAAATCATCAAATGACAAGCTAATACTTATTTTTTTAGTAATTATTTACAAGAATTAAGGAATAATTAATTACAGGCTGATCAATAATAAAAGAAACTAGAGTCCAATAAACTGTACAATGATGTAGAAAGAAAGAAAAAAAGATCAACTAATTACTTACAAAAACACAGTCCAATTCGTTATTTGACAGTCCCAAATAATATCACTTAACACAACGTCTTTAAACTATTAGTAAGCTGCACAAACAGTAAACACTTGTCTCTGCACTTGACACTGGAATCGAGCACTGTTTACTCCACTGGCAGTGGATTGTCTCTCTCACGAGATCTGTAATACAATCTGTCACGCAGGTTTGTAAACTAACTGTCACGCAAGCTTTTGTAAGACTCAACTCAATGGTTCACGTGAGCTCCTTTATATACGAGATAGTTGTCATAATTTCAAGAACTGGAGGTCACCAGACGCTTTGAGAAGGCCACAGAACATGATCTCGATTGTTCAAGAAGTCTGAAGAAATCTTGAGAAGTCTTGAGAAATTCAATTGAGTGAGAGAGTTGCAGACTTGAAGAATAAGAGTGACAAATACATGATTGTGAAGAGCAAGAGAACGAAGATCGGATGTCAAAGTCACGTTCGACCATGAAAACAATAGAACAATCCACACAGAACAAGCATGTAAACAACTGCTCCATTCGCTTTTGTAACAATATAATATTATCATTAGCTTGTAAGAAATATGTAGGTAGTTTTCTCACTAAATGCCGATGATTGTTATGAGATTTCATCCATTTTGTCGTTTGACAACTAATATTACACTCAATGGTTGAGTTCATGAGAGCCTAAGTGGCTCTACACACTGGTGTCTTAAGACATGTGTCTTAAGGCATCTGTCGTGTCGTACGGAATTGAATAAGACATGGATGTTTTATGAATGTCTTATGTCTTACGTGCGTTGCAGACGGCTAATTGTTGAGCTCAGTTGTTGACGGCTCACAGCCTCATTGCTCGGGCGACGCGCGCTAGTGCGCATGCGCCAGGGCGGTTGTCGTAAGTCATGACTTACCAAACACCGACCAACCGGTCTCGTGCGACACATGTCTGAAGCAGGGATGTCGCGTCGCACTGATGTCTCAAGCAGTGTGTAAGTCCTCCATTTAATAACATGGGTTGGTTTTCGATAAAAATGCATCAGACACGACAGATGTCTTAAGACACCAGTGTGTAGAGCCACTTACCGTTAACAAGTAATTGGTATCTTATTGGAAAGCTAATTGGTCTATTCAAATTCAAATTGTTCAAAAATTGGAAAAGACCAATCAGAAAAGACCTGTAAGACCTAAAAAGACCCAGAAAAGACCTAATTTTTCGGGAAGATTCCATTTACCAGTGAGGCTCCCATTATATTTGTTAAAAAGTGTCGAGGTGAGAATCTTTGGGTTCTTATTTACAATAACTCTTCAAACATAGAGAGATCAAGTCAACTTACGAATTTCAAGGATTGAAAGAACTTGTAGTCACGATGAAACTGCTGTGTACCTGAAACAATGAAAAAATGAGGTTAGAGGATGTTACAATGCTGTGAGAGGTTCTGATTGAAATGGAGTTGGAAATGTTGTCAAAGTGTTGTCGAACTACACGAACTCATACACATTTTAAGGGTCCTAAACTGTGTATGAATTGCGTTTTACATTTGTAGTATGGCCACAGAAGAGTCCGCTCCACTTGCAGTGAAAAACTAGCTCTATTACACAATTTATCAGCTGATGGTATAAATTAACGCAATTACCGACAGATTAAAAAGGAAAGAGAAAGAAATTAATCAATCAATCGAAGTAGTTCAATGCATCATTCATCCCCATATTGAACCGGATGTTCTAAATTGAACCAGGCGTGGCCCCACTCGGAAAATCTAATCAATTTGCAGATAATGCTCGGGAAATTCGATGAACAAGATGTAATTACAGTAGTTGGGTGCAGCGGATGCCAGAGACAATTTATACAGAAGCCAGAGGTTTGAAATAATACAGTGACAGTAGTCTACTGCCATGGATCTCTATGCACAATGGAGAATCGCAGGGACAACACAATGGAGCCCTGAACTAGGATAATCGGATTGATTGCAACAACAGGAATACTTTGTTCCAAAATAGAAAATTGTCCGATCGAAGAGCAATTTTCAAATATTATCGGATTGGTTGTTGAGTGAGAATACGATGGAGGTGAGTGGAGGGGAGAGGAGGGGTGAGGAGGGGAGAGGAGGAGAAAGGAGGGGAGAGGAGAGGAGAGGAGTTGAGAGGAGGGATGAGGAGGGGAGAGGAGATTCATTTCTGACGAACAACGCTAATTTCACCGTTGATGGTGCATTAAACATAAGCGACGTTCTGCTCTGCATCAGGTAGAATTAGCTCAAACTACCATTTTGTGCTACCATCTACTAAGTAGTGTCATTATCTGCGAAACGTTCAGCGTAGAATTTTGTAGGTTATGAGGATGATGAAACAAGGTGGAGAAAGAGGAGAAAAAGTTCAAAAGAGAAAAAGAACTCATAATGTCTAGAAGGATGGGAAGGATGAGAAGGAGGAAAAGGATAAGGAGTGAAAATGAGGTGGAAGAGGATGAGGAGTGAAAATGGGGATTGGAAGGAGGAGGAGGAGGACGATGAGGAGAAGGAGGAGGAGGATGAGGAGAGAATGAAAATGAGGATTGGAAGAAGAAGGAGGAGGAGGATGAAGAGATGGCGGAGGAGGTGAAGAAGGTGGTGGAGGAAGAAGGAGGAGGATGAGGAGGAGGAGGAGTAGAAGGAGGAAGAAGAAGAAGAAGCAGAAGAAGAACAAGAAGAAGAAGGAAATCAACAACAAGAACAAGAAGTAAGAAGAAGAAACATTAACAAGAACAAGAACAAGGAGTAAGGAGAAGAAACAATAACAAAAGAAAAAGAAGAAGGAGAAGAGAAAGAAAGAGCAAGAAGAAGAAAGAAGAAGATTAAGAAGAAAAAGTAGAAGAACAAGAAGAAAGAAGAACAAGAATAAGAACAAGACAAGTACAAGAACATGAAGAGCAAGATCAAGAAGTAAGGAGAAGAAACAATAACCAGAGAACAAGAACAAGTGAAATAAGAAGAAGAAATAAGAAGACGAAGAAGAAAAAGAAGAAGAACAAGAACAGAAGGAAGAAGGAAGAAGGAAGAAGAAAAAGAACATAAAGAAGAAGCAGAACAAGAAGAAAGAAGAAAAAAGAACATAAAGAAGAAGTAGAACAAGAAGAAAGAAGAAGAAAAAGAGCATAAAGAAGAAGAAAAAAGAAGATGTGAAAGAATAAGAACAAGAAGTAAGGAGAATAAACAATAACAAAATAACAAAAACAAGGAGAAGAAGAAGAAGAAGAGAGAAGAAATAAGAAGACGAAGAAGAAACAAGAAGAAACAAGAAGAAGAAGAATATGATAACAAAGAAGGAAAAGAAGGAGAAGAAAAATAAAGAAGAAGAAGACCAAGAACAAAAAGAAGATGAAGGACAAGAAGAAAGAAGAAGAACAACAAGAACAAGTACAAGAACAAGGATAAAGAAGAAGATGATGATGAAAAAGGAGAATATCAGAATCTGAAATAGTCCACCAACAATCCCACTTTTACAAGTGCCAAAAATTACCTCATTTCTCTGTGGACTTTCACTACTTGTACTTGCGTGCTTGTAAGTGCTCATTAAAAGCATTACAACGTTCACACACGCGGCGTGGCGGTGGCCTTCTAATCAACAATAATAACTACGGTAATGCACTGCGCTGTGTGCTGACCAGCCACCCTCCCAGCACGCTGCTGACCGCGAATTGCGTCCACTTGCTGTCACATGTTTCATTACTTAGCCACAGTGTCATCCCCCGGATAATTACTCTTGATTTTGTCCATTTAATTCAATAATATCTTGCTTTCACATTACTGGCCCGAGAATCTCTCTAAATCCAATCCTAGGAAAGTCTCAATGATTCTATAGATCTCCATCGATATAAATAGAAACATTATAATAAATAGTTGTACAAAACCTCTTGCATCATTAGTGAGAGTATTTCTCATACTTTATTTATATCTCCAAATAATTTAGAAACATTTATTTTCAATTTTGGATGAAGCCCACTTAGGTATGAGACCTGTATGAGGGTAATGAGTTGGATTTGGATGATGACTGACGAGTTGGAACTACATTTTTAAGTGGACTCTGAACCACCGGGAAGTTCAATTCAATGTATTTAACGCACAAAAACATACAAAATATTTAAAAAAGCAAAACAAAAATAAAAATAACATACTGACAGTTACAAATAGGTGGCTCCATTGTGGGGTGTGCAGGAAAACGAAAAATTATCCAACTATGGCAAAGTCATGGAAAAGGATAAGTGGAAATAGGAGATAAAAAAGGAAGGGGAGTTTGAAAAGGGAGAAAAAAAATGGTATGAGTAAGGAAAAAAGTCAATATAAGTGCTGATTATACTTCAGAGAAAAGAGAAAAAACATTCCTAATCAATGAAGTTTTCCTGCGGTGCAATTACTGCAAATTTAAACTTTTTCAGAGAACAGACTTCTTTGCTTGCCAAACCTATCGGTCACCCTTCAAGGGCAGCCCAAGCGCTCGTGCCTGTTTCACACATTTCCGGCAGTCCGGTAAGCCGGTCTCGTTCACCCGGGACATCATATAGAGCACTTCAAACTTGACTGAAACATTTTTGAAATCATATGATAAAATTTATTCATGCCTGTAATATTAAAGGTCGATTCACACACATCAGTCACGGCAGGTCTCAGTTCCGAGCTATCCGTCTCGTCACAGTCATGAAATATATTCTTACTGTGTGAGACTAAGCTCAGTGTCCCTGTCGGCTGAAGAGGAGAGACGAAGAATACTATACTGGGCAGCGCGGACGCACGCACAGAGACGCACAATCGCATTGCTTTTGCGATGACGTAGTGCATTCCTCCAAGGGACACGGAGCTCAGTCTCGCACAGTATTTGAGTTTCCGGTTATGCTGTTTACACTCGTCCGGCGCCAACCCGTCAGGTAACTAGTTGTTACCGTGACTGAATTGAGACGGAACTGTGACTGTGACGCACCGCAACTGATGTGTGTCAATAGACCTTAAACTACACTGGATACCCGACCTAACAAGCCATATCTGACTGAGCAGATGCCTGCTTTGTGAAAAGCTAGAAAAAATTCAATGTTTTGCGGATGATGCCCACCATGACTCGAGACTTGTGCGTAGGTAATGAGGTGAATGGGTGAATGATGAGAAACATCCATGGCTGAATAAGATTCGAATCCAAGGCTGCAGGACACGAAGCTAGCCAGAGCCTTATGTTATCATAGACCAGCGCTCCAACCAACTATGCTACCATTCATTTTATTATTGAAATGCTCTTATTTTGACTGAGCTTCGAACGCCTTTTATAAAGTTGTTCGAAATTCGTGGGGATGTATTCAAAAAATTCATTTTATTGCCATCGACAAAACAATACAACCAAAATATTGAAGCCTAATAAAATAAATAAAATAAATAAAATAAATAAAATAAATAAAATAAATAAAATAAATAAAATAAATAAAATAAATAAAATAAATAAAATAAATAAAATAAATAAAATAAATAAAATAAATAAATAAAATAAAATAAATAAAATAAATAAAATAAATAAAATAAATAAATAAAATAATAAAATAAATAAAATGAATAAAATAATACAATTAATGAAATGAATAAAATAAATAAAATAAATAAAATAATAAAATAAATAAAATGAATAAAATAAATAAAACAAATAAAATAAATAAAATGAATAAAATAAAAAATAAATAAAATAAATAAAAAATAAAATAAAAAAATTCTATTTGTGAATAAGCATTGGATCAAACTTTCTGTAACATTAAATTCGACAATGACTAATAAATTCCTGATAACCGAATGTAATTTTTGGTCAAATTTCCTCTCGTTCACTGATCTTATGATGTTGAAAGAACAAGATTAAATTTCTGAAGAGAAGAAGTGTAGATCTACCTGTCTGATTTTCTTTCACTCTTCCTTCTCTTGCTTTTTGCTTGATACGAGAGGTTGGCTTGTAAGGGAAATACTTTTGTATTAGGTTTGAACAGTATTACTCCCACCAGGGAACAAGGTTTCTGCTGGTTGGTGCCAAATATTTTAAAGGAAACATTTTTATTCTGTACCTACTCAATAAATTACTTTTATCAATTTATATTAGCATTTTTTTCTAAATAAATAAATACGAATAAATAGGAATAAATAAATAAATAGCCGGTGGTTCGGAACCAACCTAAAACCGTAGGTCCAACTCATAAATCACCATCATCCAACTCATTACCCACGCACAGGTCTCAGACCTATGTGGGCTTCATCCTCAAAAAAAACAAATAGTGCCCGAAACAGTATAATCAAAAAGCTTGATTCCGTGCACGCGCGATTCTGAAATCTGGCTCCACCGTAGCAGTTTATCGGAAGGAATGATTTATCTCAATATTTTTTGCGTCCATAATGTTGTTACAAAAATATGATAATGGAAAAACAAACACAATGTCCGCCTAAATCGAATCTAACAACAAAACAAATCTATCTTCTACACACAGGCGTCAAACCTATCAACAATTTTTCAACATCGGCTGCACAGCCGAGTTGCTCAATTGAACGCACGCTACGCGCGCGCAACTTCACAACTTGAGAGAGAGAGTAGAGAGCGTGATGGCTGGTAGAGTTGAGGAGGAGAGAAAGCACGCACGCTTGCATTGATTGGATTAAAGCGAGCGAAATCATCCAGGTCACTGAATATTCCATCATGAAACGTATCGGCTTCACAGGCCACTGCTCGCTACGCTTAACCCCCTCCCCATTAACCCCAATCACCCCCCCCCCCCTTCATCTAACATCTGCCATGGACATATGGATGGCATACCGCGTCGTTGGAAAAGTTACGCGCTATCAATGTTGTCAATAGTCGCCTGTGATCGGCTAAAACCTACATTACCAACTTGACAGGTCTCGTAAACTGTGTAACAGTATATTAATTCAAATGAATGACACCTTCGAATTTCAATCAGATGGAGAGCTGATGGACTTTTACAAGAGGTATCGTCATCTAATTGAATAACTCAATTGGAATAGCTTATAATCCGATCCCACAGACTGATGATGTTTCAAAATTAGACTATTGCTGGTTTCACATACTTCTCCGAGTCTCTTCAACTATTCATCACATAAAGACTGACTTTTCTTCGTACCTACTAGTAGGTGATGTATACTCACTCACCTTCGTACTCACTTCGTACCTACTAGAGTAAGTGATAGCCGAGTGCCGTAGCAGGTATCTGTTCAATCAGTCATAAGCTACGAGACTCCTAGGCGCTCTTTGTAAGGTTAACCGATTTGATTGACCAGCTAAAAAGACTCTAGACACTAAACGACTCTGAGAAACTAGTATCTCACGGTTATCAATAAATCTGGTTTCTGACAACTTCAAGTCTTAATATTCATTAAGGATATCTTCCACAATATCACCTTCCCCACTACAAAGAAAGTTACACTAATAAATTCAAATTAGACAAATAGATAAGAATAGATTCAGAAAGGGGAGAGAAAGACAAAATTGAGAGAGAATCTATAGATTCGGTATACCGAAAATGTTGGAAGTTAGTTATTTTAGGACGCTACATTTCCGCTGAGTAAAAATGGCTGATCGGAACACTTTCATAGCAATGTCATTGATAATAATAAATTAGAAGTATGAGTGAATAACTAATATAACCAAAGAATCAAAGAATTACCCACGCACAGCTATCATACTCTTCATCCTACAAGCAAAAAAAAAAAATCAAATCCAAAGTTTTAGGCCGGGAGATTCGTATCTAAATATTTTATTTGAATGTCTCAGACCTATGTGAGCTTCATCCAAAAAAAAAGAAAAATTGTTAGGGATGTGAAAGCCGCGAGCCGTAGCAGGTATCTGTTCAATCAGATAGACAAGCTGCGTTCTCGTAGGTCCTGTTTGTAACGGTGACCGATTAGATTGGCCAGCAAAAAAGACTCTGTTTTCTGCTGTAAAATCACTTCCCGTTGGTTCGGAACCCACCTAAAACTGTAGATTCAACTCATCAATTACCATCATCCAATTCATTACCCATGCACAGGTCTCAGACCTTTGTGGACTTCATCCTCCGAAAAAAATTGTGATGTGATAAAATGGTAATTGTTATATTACAACCACGTTAATTACAAATAAAGGAGGTCCTATAGCTTTAGCAGTCACATAATCTAGAGTCTGAATCAAACGAAAATTGAAGAACACAGCTTCCTTGAAAGCTCGGAGGTCTCTCGTTGCACTGGGCAGGAAGTAGATGTGTGAATCCTTTTTTACACGTTTTAAAAGTGTATGATCATTTTTGGCAAATTTGTCTTTTGACAACGAGGCCAGAAGTAAAGGCCCCATTTCTATGAGTGCATTTATTCCTTTGCAAGTATGAGTTTCTTAAGGGCTTCGGGGCAATGTCCCGGCTGCCCCAACCAAGCTTCTTTGGAAGATAGCTTCGTAGCCTCATTACTCTTTCATAATACTTATAGATATTTTTCCCGGTGCGAAACTGATACAAAATTATTATAACTTCAAAACTAATCCAACTTTGTAATATGTGCAGACGCCACTTTGTTTCTGTCATAAACCAATCGAGATATTGAATTGAAATTTTTTGTAAGAATCATACAATCTAGGCAATTTACGATGTGAAAATAGTGCGATTCTCAAGATTAAATATTTCTAAGAATGGCAGCTAAATAAACCTTTCAAACTAAGAATAAATCAATGAAGTCTTTTTTTGAAGATATCTTTATGACAACATAAAAAATGCTATCCGCTAGCCTCCATAGCGAAGCGTCTCCAGGAGAAGTTTAATTCTACTTTTGATCAAAAACCAGAATGGTTTTTGCTGGCTAATCCAATCGGTCAACCTCACAATGAGCACCCAGGAGTTTCGTAGCTTATCTCTGATTGTTACAGATACCTGCTACGGCACTCGGTTATCACTTCCCCAATAACTTATCCATGGAGAATGTCACTATTTCCAGGTTTTCAGGTTCATATAACTAGCAAAAATTAAATTTTCAAATGCTAAATCCCATAGCCATAGTCCAAACAATATCATTTTTTCAAACTTCCACTGTAATCTAATTTCTACGCTTACTTCTATTCATTATCCTTCAAACTCCTACTTTACTGACAATAATAATTCTCCATCATCATTCCATCGCCATTCTGCCTGCTTTGATCTTCGTCTTCAGTGGTCCAATAGAAAATCAGTGCTCTGATTGATTCCGCTATTGCAATCAGTGGCAGCACATGAATTCTCAATTAGCGAATAAGCACATTGTCTCCTCTCCTCAGTCGGCATGTAAATTACATTGCGTCAGCCCTTATCAGAACCTCGCTACTCTAGCGGCATTATTCAGAAGACTATGTATGAGAAAAAGAGAGAGGGTGAGTGTGTGAGAGAGCATGAGTGAGAGAGATAATGATTGAAAGAGAAGCGTACATTTACCAGCTCAAGACATCTACATATAGCTCGCAAATTTTGATTGAGACGTTGCAATGCTTCCAACCGTATTCTCGCTGTATTGAGACCAATATCCACGTCAACCACATAAATTATTATACATTTAATGAGCTTAATAGCCTCCACGTCACTGTTTCAACCGTCAAATCAAATGGTGAGATATGAATGAATCATTTGCTTCTATTTGAATGCAGTGAGAACGAATGTTTATGTAATGTGGACAGAACTTGTGTTCAGTTGTTGTTGGTGTGGACGTTTCTAGGTTGAAATAGAATCCGAGATTTCTGTTTGAAAGAGTGAAACAGTATTTGAGTAAGAAATAAGTGATCATCAGTATTTTCAATACAATAATGTTTGAGTCAACAAAAGAACGCAATACTATCAACTCTAGGATGAACTCCAATATTGTAAATACTAGTTTATAATGTTATATAGTCTGTGATGTTATGATTATACTTATTGTACTTATACTGTTATGATTATATTGTAAATACTGTAATATCGTGATGTTATGATTATACTTATTGTACTTATACTGTTATGATTATATTGTAAATACTGTAATATCGTAATGTTATGATTATACTTACTGTACTTATTATTATACTGTTATGATTATATTGTAAATACCATAATACTTCAATGCTATGTTTATATTGTTAACATAGGCTGAAATCAATCAACGTTTTAAAGACAATCCAAATTCACGGATTTTCTGTGACAAAAAAGCCACACTTTGTTTTTGAAAAGTTGATAAAAATAAATTTGATCATTTAAACTAGTATTGGAATCATTTTTCACCGACCTAGTTATCTTCAAAGCTTATAAAATGTTCAATTGTCTGCCTTTATCAATCAAATGCAGAAATTCAACATTTTCTACGGCCTTGAACTTGTGTCCATTATTAATCAAATGCTCTGCAAAATGCGGGTCAGTCTGGTAGAAGTTTCAAATTTAGAATAAATGAACATGAATAATAATTATTAGAGATTGGAAACCCCAAAAAGGAGACTCAACTTTTGCAGAACATCTCATTACATATACACACAAGTTCAAGGCTGAAGAAGAAGTTGAGTTTCTGCATTTGATTGGCAAAAGCAGACAACTGAACATTTTAGAAGCTTTGGAGATAGCATAACTAGGTTGCTAAAAACGATTTCAATACTAGTTTAAATGATCAAATTTGTTTTATAAATTCAATACAACTAACTTGGTTTCATCATAACTCTGGTCTACTCTTTAATAACGATACTTTCGTGTTTTTCTCGGTTAACCTTGCAGTTCAGTGTGCTTCAATTTTTAATTAATAGATAATTCAGTTCTAGCCTACTTGTGTATTGTTCTTCTTTGATACTTGCTAGATTTTCACGGTTTTTATTTTGCTTGCTGCTCCTCCCACCAGTGGGCGTGACTTGTTATGGCCTTCAGCCAATCACAAGCCGTCAATGAAGGTCAGCCTATCCCTTAGCCATTAGTATCATTCCGTGTTATATATTAAGCTATTCTGTACAATAGTTTTAGTTTGTTTGAGATTGATAATGGTGTATCAACCGAAACTAGTATCTCACTAGGCGTCAAATCTGCAAGAAATTAGAAACCAATCTGTCAAAACAAAAACTATAAATGTGGTTGGGACAACTTTGTCTTATCATTCAAAACGGTATATTTAATATGACATCCGTGATCTACATAGTTATACATTGCATTATTTCAATTTTCCATAAGTTTCTATTCATTTTCAAATTGGCTCGTTGTAGTAAGTAACTCTGCAACTACCCGGTGAGAAAGTTGAATGCTACAATCAATAGTAGCGTTAACAAAATAACAGTGATTTATTTTTCAAATAACTTCCACTTCCAACACATGAATCCAATTAAATTCAGCAACCTCATAATTTAACAAAATACACTGACGCTACACAAATAACATTCCGTTCTTGCAAATGTAAAATTTTGATTGCATCAGATATATTGGATATTGATTACATACCCTTCATCACACTAACCCAGGTAGTCGGCTCTAAAGCTCACAATAAAAACATTATTGATCAAATTTAGTAGCCTCATAATAATTATGGCACTAACTTGATGAGAGCTTCACTGTTATAGCACTACTCTCTCCCCGAATGGTATCGAGTTCTATTGTTGGTTATTTTCAACCAATTCTCCGAAACAAAATTTGATTTGCCACAACTTGCAATTATTGCCAATAACAAGAAGTGCTTTTGCAGCTAATTGAAATTGTTTCGTGTCTGTTTTAGTTAATTAGAGCCTGAAATTATGTCGGACGGCTTTTTATGATAGAGGCAGCAATTCAAATTGAAATTATAATTAGAGATAATTAACAAATTATACGAGGAAACAGCACATCACAATAAATTATTGCTAACAATGTTGATGTCAGTATTGACTACATCTGGTCGAAATATTCTGATGTGCCATTTACTATCAAATATTATGAATCGTGTTTTATATTGGATTCTAAAATGATATAGACAGAATATGGCATTCATTACAATATTCACACTTACTGTATCTCTATAGAAAATATAGTGATATTCACTGCATTTCATCCGGTCTTGCCCTGAGTAGAGTTGGAGCTTTTCTTTTCTAGTAGATAGCTATTGTACCCGTCCTTCGTACGGATTATGTTTAGAAATAAGACATACATATCGGCTTTTTTGATAGCAACGATCATGAAGTTGTTAGCAGCTTAGTAAACAACTTAGAACGTAAACAATTCAGTGACAGTTATCAGAGAGAATTTTTGAGAACAGCTGATTGATATATCATGATAAATCACGTGATTTGTTGTTATGTGGAAATAAATTTAGAAGAAATGTATCCAAAATCGCACAATACTTGGTTTTTAAACGTTTATTATTCTGTTAAAAAAAGTTAATTTAGTTTTTTATAGCTAAAGACATTGTCAAAATAGTTTTCAATACTGATAAATAACTTAAATCCCGATCGATGCTCTCGTTTTTCAGGAGAAGGCCGCGTAAAATGCCTTCGTCGCCGTGACAGACGGATTCAGATTCAGATAGCTTTATTCGAGTAAAAGTACAATTCATATGACTTCTGACTATCACCTTACAATGAATGACATCACCTAAATTCATGGAAGATAGATAAAAATAGATACAAGACGATACGTTACTATTACACTGTTTTGTACGTTAGATTACTGACATCAATAAGAATATTTGCATAATAAATGAATTGTAATATCAAGGTGATGCATTTACACAAAAGGGCTGAGTTGGGGCAAAATATCTTACACTCAACCTACCAGTCAACTCTACTAGAATTAGTTTATCTAGAATAAAAGAATACGTTTTAATAAGATATTTCACAGAATACAATAAAAGTGAATGAGTTAATAGTTAAAGTTGATTATTAAACTTGATATGATTCAGAGAAAAACTAAGTAATTGGATGGAGAATAGAGAAGAAAAATTAAAATCAACTGAAACAAGAATAATAAAGAAGTAATAATGTATAGATTTAACTACAGCTTATTTACAATCAATTAAAACTTGATTAAGAATAGACAGACAGACAGAAATATTGAGATAAGACTTGTTTCGGCTTCCTTAATGTATAAAACGCGAAAATATATAATTCTGATAAATGTACAGACAAAACTCTAATTTTATTTATATAGATAACTGATAGCGGTCATAAAATTGAATTGAGTTGAATTTCACATCAAATTTATAAATTCCTTCAATTTTATTTTTTTCAACCCAAGTAGGCTAAGTCAAGTAACTTACAATTCAAGTAATTTGATTTCATGATTTTTATTAATTCATTTTTAAAATATTAATAGGCAAAAATAATTCCCAAAAATCTCCGTTCAAGCCCAAACAACATTGGACTTACTTAAAAAACGAACATTTTTTTTATTGTTTTAAAAAAGCCAAGTATTTATAAATTATGTTGAAAAGAATGGAAATAATAGCTTCTCTTACAGAACAGAATTCAGATCAAACTATTATAAAAATGTAATAATTTCAACCAAATTTGTTTTGAAAATAGGAAACGTATTTGATACAGTTGACTTCTGTGAGCAAAAAAGATTTGCCCATACCAAGATTTGAACCCAAGTTCCCAAGCAAGGTGTTTTACGAACTGCGCTATCTGATCTATTACAAAACGGTGCTATACTAAACGCTGTGCTGAAACTACGACACACAATAATATTGATAACTAATAACTATAACCATATGATAGCCATTATTAAAATGACGATTGTTTTAACATTTGTAATGTTTATGGCAATAAATGCGCACCGTAGTATCTGTAAAAGCGTAAGAGCCCAAATAATTCAGAATAATCAACGATTGCACAATGAACAAGGTTCTATTATTGATGTAAAAACAATAACCTTCCTTTTGAATAGTACACAAGTGAGTTTTTCTCTCCAGTATTATTATATGTGATTATTGGAGATTTTACAAATAAACTGCAATAAAATGTTATACGATATCACAATCGAAATCTGTGTACTTTCTATTTTTATTATGTTCTAGAATCATAGAAAAAATTTATGGGCGATGAATGAATTTACATGACTTCCGGTAATCAAAAATAAAGGAAAATGAGGTCGATCATGTCAAACAAGTGATCAAAAGTGAGTTATTTCACCCATTATTTTTATTGAACCCATAAAATAAAGGTTCTATTTGTTCTATTTTCATGTTAAACCCTTCCAACTCAAACTTAAAACTGCAGTGAATGCTTTCTAGTCAATCCTTCCAGTGAATGCTGATAGCTTTCCTTGAGTTCTAAGTCGTCCATTTGTTTGTTATGATCTGTCATAATTTATTGGTATTTAAACTTCTCTTTCTCTCTCTACCCTTTCATCATATTATACTTTTTCTTTCTCCCTCTTCCTTTTTATCATATTTTCTCCCATTAAGTTGGATTATTACAGTCACTGAGCAGCCGAATAAAATGCAGATCCATATAAGATGAACAAATGATGAATTATGATTAGTGTATGCGCTATCATACGATGATGTATTATAATTTTTTTTCGAAGGATGAAGCCCACATAATTAGGTCTGAGACCTGTGCGTGGGTAATGAATTGGATGGTGGTGATTGATGAGTTCGACCTACCGTTTTATGTGGGTTCTAAACCACCGGGAAGTGATTTTACAGCAGTGAACAGAGTATTTTTTGCTGGCCAATCTAATCGGTCACCCTTACAAAGATGGCACAGGAGAACGCAGCTTATCTCTATCTGATTGAACAGATACCTGCCACTGCACTCGGCTATCACTTCCCTAAATAATGAGGGAATTATTTCCATTTGTTTGTTACGATCTCTCATAATTTATTGGTATTCAACTTTATATTTCTCTCTCTTCCTTTTTATCATTAAGTTGAATTAGTATAGTCACTGAGCGGCCGAATAAAATGCAGATCCATATAAGATGAACGGCATGTCAAATGATGAAGTAATGAATTATTATCAACGACAGTAAAATTATTGAATAAATAAAAATAAAGATTTTGAGTGTGAGATGCAGTATCAACGTTCTCAATTTCCTAAAACCCGTCGTATCATTCTGATCACCATTACATAATTTTAATGAACTGACCAAAATAACATTTTATCATTAGTCTATAAAATCCAAAACGATTATAACGATTATAGCCATATCCTCACCAGAGTAACGATCAACTGGAACAGTACTAATCCGAAATAATCCAGAATTAAAGCCCGATTGAAGAGTCGCATTGTGTTAGGACTTTAAAATTCGATATTGTACAACTGGGCACGCCAATAAATCGCGTTTTCATGATACTTTGTGCCAGTAATGCTCTGCTGCAGCGTTTTGAGCTGTCAAATTCGGACCCTAATTTCAACACGCTATGAGAATAAATTAAGAGCTGCAATAAACTCAATGATTGCAAATGATTATCAACACATGCCTACTCTTCTCTTTTTTCTGTCTTTTTTGTCCTTGTCCTCCACCCTCTTTTCCCTCTTCACTTACCAATTTATCCTTCTTCCTCTGCTCCCTTTTCATCTAATTCTCTCTTGCCAACCTCTCATTCAGATATTTCTTCTTTTTTCTCCTTCTCTAGACCTGGCAACGTAAGATGTAATAAATAAATATCAAATATCTCTTTCTCATCCTTTTCTATCCTACTTCTCTCTTCCCCATAACCCTCTTTCACCCTTCCCTCTACTCCAGACTCCTCCACAATATGTCAGAGCAATAATTATTGAATTACTAAAGATATTATTATAAAATTAATAATATTATAAAAGAAATTGGTAGCACAATTTATCGACTAAAAGTACCAATAAACTGCACTTTTCATGTGAAACCGAACTTGTTATTGAAACCACAATAATGTTATTGTTGGTTCGAGTTCACTTGTATTTATTTTATTTTTTTCAATAATATTGTTTCCGGCTACCATCAACGTTGTTATTGTTGGTTTGAGTCCACTTGTATTTATTTTTTTGAAAAATTATTCTGAAATTTTAACTTGACTGGACAGATCATGTTCCTGGATCTTGTAAAAGGGGATTTGCTGCGATGCATTCATTGAAAAAGATGCAGAATGATCTTCCAGGACATACTAAAGTCGAATTAAAAGTAAAAGAGTACTGGCACGGGGCTGTGGCGAAATCAGCCGATGTGATTCGGGTCGGTTCGGGTGAATCTCCAACAGCACGTCCAATCACAGCCAAGCACTATACGGCCGTGTAGCTAAAGCGTTGCCAAGTTTCAGTGCTACTGATACCTGCATCGGCCTGGCCTTATCACTTCAGTTCTAAAACGTGTCGCACTTGTCACTCAGACTTTTCTGTCCCCTTAACTCGATTAATATAATAGTAATAAAAAAAATATAATAATAATAATAATAGTGATAATAATAATAGTTTTAAAAATATATATAATAACAGTAATTAAAGTAGTAATAATAATAGTAGAAAATATTTATAATAATAGTAATAATAATAATCTAATAATTAAAAATAATAATAATTGCTGTTGAGTTTTATCTAGAATACCTAATAAATATTGCCATATTATTATTGTGACATTGAGGAATTTTATGTGAATCTCGAATTAATTATTACGATTTAATTAATGGATTGAATATTGAGTTTCGTATGATTTGCGGAATTTTTTATATTATTCGTATTTATTTGTGTAGTTATCTTTCTATTTATTTAAGTTGATTGCCTGTGCAGCTAAAGTAACGTACGTTCTTATTAATTTTTATTGTTCATTAATTAATTATGATTTTATGTGATGTTCTGCTGTCGAATTGCGGAATTAATTGGGTAGCCTAATCTTGGCTTGAAGGTTAAAAGGACTTTGTCTATTTGAAAGTTTTTGATACAGTTGTTTCTTCAAACATATTTTTTGTACTGGACAATCTTTTCCTTGCATAATTGGGTTCATTCAATTTATTAAGTGGTACTGAACTCTAAATTATTGTATTATTGTGAAGTCAGTGGCCTTCTCTGGCAGTGGATGTGGTCATGTGTTCACCCGGCAGAGGCAAGTCGTCGACTGACTGTGACTGAACAACTTGGCAACAGTGTGCTGGATTTAGCCGACCAGTCCCGAACAATACCGAACACTGCCGAAGCACCACCAGTCTCCAATACTCTTTTACTTTTAATTCGACTTTAGACTTCTACTGAATAGATCCCTCATCTTCCCATATTTTTTGTATTGTAATTCAGTTTTTTTTCCTGAGGATGAAGGTCTGAGACCTAGGCGTGGGTAATGTATTAGATGATAATTGATGAGTTGGACCTACAGTTTTAAGTGGGTTCCGAACCACCGGGAAGTGATTTTACAGCAGAGAACAGTCTTTTTTGCTGGCCAATCCAATCGGTCACCCTTACAAAGAGCGCCCAGGAGTTTCGATTTGACTGATATCAATGATATGACTGTTACTTTAAACACCTAAAGCCGCGTCTCCACCAACCGAACATGTCTGCCGAACATTGTTGGCAAATAAAAAAACGGACAAACATTAAACATATGGGTCACCGAACATGTTCATGAGTTCAAATGAAATGTTCGGTCTGTGAGCGAATAGTGACGACCAACAACAGGTTCCCGCCACTCCGATCATAATGTTCGAGAAGGCGTCCACACCAAACCAACTCCAAAAAATGTTCGGCGACATCAGCTGATTCCAGCGAACACTGTTCGCCGAGCATGTTCGGTTGGTGGAGACGCGGATTAAGTTAACTACAACGCAGTTTGAATTACTGTCTCCGGTTTTCACATTCTCTCCGAAGACATTTTGTATATTTACATGAATAAATTGTTCTAATCAAATTTTATAACTAGTTAATGATGTTAACAAAACTAGATTCCGTGAATATTCAAATTAATAAACTTTGCTCCTCTAGTCTACTTATGAAAGCATAACAATCGTGGTAAACTAATGTGAATCAAAAGACTCTGTTCTCGGCTGTAAAATCACTTCGGAACTCACCTAAAACTGTAGATCCAACTCATCAATCACCATC
Organism: Conomelus anceps; assembly: GCA_948455865.1. NCBI lineage: Eukaryota > Metazoa > Arthropoda > Insecta > Hemiptera > Delphacidae > Conomelus > Conomelus anceps. The sequence goes on along the minus strand of OX418217.1, from coordinate 12,880,232 downwards.
ATCCAATTCATTACTCACGCACAGGTCTCAGACCTATGTGGGCTTCATCCTCCGAAAAAAAAGAAGAAAAAAGATATATAGGTTTAATCTCGTATAATTATTTTGATATTCCAGTACTCTACCGACATCTGAAGGAAATTTATATTTAATCTTCATTTTCAGAATTTTAAAATTTTCTTTCACAAAACAAACAACCTACACCAGTATAAGAATGAGGAATAAAACCATGAATTTATCCACCAGATACATTTTTCAATACATCTACTTTTTTTAAGACTTCTTAAATTGGTGATACATAAAACATAAATTAATAGAAATTAAAAGAAATTTGCGGAGAAATTTAATAAACACACTTGTGAACACATTTCTAATGGAAAACACAAAATATACATGTAATGAGAATCAAAAAACAGGTCGAATTAAGAACCTCCTTCTGTTTTGGAAGTCGGTTAAAAATAATGAAGTGTTGAAATAAACATGTGGGTGCGGGTTGAGGTTTCAGTAGGAATGAATAATAATGAAGCATACGGCTTTTATTGATTTTTATCTTCACGGGTAATCTCATCTCTCCGTTCATGCCACGTTATTGGCAACACGTTGGACTTACAATTTTTTCAGTTTACCCCTGAACTATAGGGTTAGTGATAATACACCAGATAACGTCCAGTCACAGCTGCTTGGTCACCCATCCCAAGGAAGTGAGATATGATCGAAGTTTGGTGCATAAAATCCTACTCTTGAACCTTAAGCCCAACACACACGGACGGCAATCCAGCGGCAATTCGACTGCAAAATTGCCGTCGGTTGCTGACAGTAACACAATTCAATGGAATTAGATACGAAATGCTATAGAGCGCACACACGGCGACGTCAACAGAACTGCAAGCCAGCGTCAATGAGCGACTGCCGCAAGTTACCGTCGGTATTGTCAGTCAGCTGACTGAAAAACTGCCGTCGGCTTGCAGTAGAGTCAACACACACACGGCGGCAACGAGACTGCAAGCCAGCGTCAACTTTATCTTCAGTGCTCCTAGTGGTGCGTAATAGCACTACTGTATTCATCATCACTATATCTGTATTGTTAAATTGTTGTACTGTTTTTTTTTTCACTGTTTTTAATTAAGTACCTCGTGTGAGATATTATTAATAATTATTATATAGGCTTTATTACTCTGCACTATTAAAATGGCAGAAAAATAATAATTATTGATAATGTAGAATGTAGATGAATCTCTCGACACGGAGAGTAGTCAAAAGTACTTTTATTTATTGTGAAATAATAAAAATAAATTATCTTAAAGAATTAAACAATAACTGAAATTGACTCTCGCTTTTGTCTTCTGTTATGGGATGAACCCGAAACAAACTATTTTTACAACGACTTTTTCTACGACGCAATAAAAGCAACAATAAAGCTTCCTCTTCAAAATCCATTTTAGTACTGATTTCAAATTTGATAAATGTATATAATATTGTAGGTGACGCTGTACTGCCGTCGGCTTGCAGTCGTGTCAACACACACACACGACGGCAACAGAACAGCAAGCCAGCGTCAGCCCGACGTCAAAAATGAAGTCGAAGTGCAGTCGGTAACGACGGCAACTCAGCGGCAGTTCAACTGCAACCGACGGCAATTTTGCAGTCGAATTGCCGCTGGATTGCCGTCCGTGTGTGTTGGGCTTTAGTAGTCAACCAATAGGGTTCCAAACCATAATTCATATCATGCTATCTCGTTTTATCCGGCCTTTTTCAAAATAAATGAATGGATGGCGAGTAAATAAGCACTACATCATAAATCACAATACCGCACGCGCCTATTCTGCTCCAAATCCTTGAAAATTGGGAGTGGAAGATTGCTTTCGTTGTAAATGTGTGATTGTGCATCTCCATTGCAAATGGAAAATCTCCAGCAGATAGGTTTCTGTGGATGCTATTATAAATAAACAAGGATAGAACGATTGGAGAGGAGAATTTCCTGCTCCTTTCTGGAGGCGAGTTGCTGTGCTGTCATGGCCTGAACGATGTTGTTTTGCCAATCTCCAGATCATTTACGCCATTCGAAAAATGGATCGCTCGATTTTATGGTAATTCAAAGGAGAATATAAATGAGGCATCTCAGATCTCTCTCTCCCTCATTTTCTCAGGCTGTACGTAATACGCTCACGTTTCAAAAATGGCGAAAAATGAACGACCCATTTGAAGTATGACAACGCTCAGTCTCGCTGAGTGATGTGCTCTAAAGAAGATGAGGAAATAAAGCGACTGTGAGAGAGAAAGTAGATTGAGAAGATAGTAGTCAACAAGAGGAGCAGAGACAGATTATGATTGATGTATCTGTTTATTCCCAGAAGTGATACCTCATTAGGTATGCAATCTAATTGCTTTCAGATGAGCTTGTTAGCTATCAGTCTCATCTGAACTCCGCCAAGTAAACAATATCACCATTCTTATCATAACTGTCATGTCATTCCTTCTTCCTTCAATTTCACCTATCTTTCATTTTCACTCCAAGTCATTTCATCCCCATTCATTCATTCATTCAAGTTAAAATTGTATAATCATTTGGAAAATGCATAAAATTTATTTTTTCTTAGTTATTATATTATGTAAAAGTTATTCCTCAAGTTCATTGCAAAAGCATAATATATTTAATTTTTAAAACTGTTAATCTCATTTAAATAAGTTACATTCTACTTTAGCTTTTTTATTTTTTATTTTTATTTTCATTTTTATGTTTTTTATTTTATTTATTCCTTTTAATTCAAATTTTTGTTCATTACTTGTGCAGATCTTGTAGAATTATTCATTCTTTGTAATATTATTGTAATGTCTTTTGTGTTTCAATAGGCTCTAGCCTTGAAACAATTGTACAATAAATACTCTATTCCATTCTATTCTATTCACTTTTCCTTTTTTCCTCATTTTCCCTTTCTTTTTCTTATACGTTCTTCTTCTCATTCCCCATTCATCTTCTGGTTATGCTTCTACTCTAGTCTTCTTCTTTTTAAACATTTTGTTTTTATTTCTTCTATTCTATTCTTTCTCTATTCATCTCACATCACATTATCTCTTTATCTCCTTTTCACATTTCTCTACTTTTCTCCTTTTCTCAGTCTATTTTTATTGTTATTCACCTTATTTTTTAAGAAACACATACACAAATACATACATGATGAATTTATTATGAACGGGACAATCCATTCCAACTAAAGTTTTATAACATGTGCGTTAAGAAGGAACTCAACTACGGTGATTTTCTTAAATGAAAATCTCCCAAGGTTAGGTTATCTCAACTACAAAAATTAAGAATTTGTCCATTAAAGAAGTTTGAAATTAACTAATGTTTAAATAGAGCATTTCTGTTTCTATCTTCGGTACAAACTCAACACTAAATTTAAATTCTTGGATTTCTTGTTCCATGACGAACTGCGTTGTTAATATTAACTTTTCATGTGAAATTTAACGACATGCAGTCAAATATTTGTTAAGAATAAGTATAATAACTCACTTAAACTGGCCGAGTACTTTCGAATCTATGAGATCCATCATCAGAGGCTCCTAGATCATCATGTCAGTTTTTTGGTTAGAAGTGTTGTGGTTTTTGTAAAATATGATCAAAAAGTTTGTGAGATTTAAAATTTAGTTGTTCATTGAGAATGTTTTGTTTATTGTGTGTGGTGTGTTTGTATATTTCAAATTGTTCCAAGGTGTTGAGTTCGTGTCCTTTAGATTTTATGTGTAGAATGTGTAGGTTGGTATTGATGTCGGTAAAAGTGTGTCCAGTTTGAATGATATGGTCGGCAAAATTCGATTCAGCTTTGGATGTCAGGTCAACGTTACAAGGAACACTTTCAGGCCCTGACATCCAAAGCTGAATCGAATTTTGCCGACCATATCATTCAAACTGGACACACTTTTACCGACATCAATACCAACCTACACATTCTACACATAAAATCTAAAGGACACGAACTCAACACCTTGGAACAATTTGAAATATACAAACACACCACACACAATAAACAAAACATTCTCAATGAACAACTAAATTTTAAATCTCACAAACTTTTTGATCATATTTTACAAAAACCACAACACTTCTAACCAAAAAACTGACATGATGATCTAGGAGCCTCTGATGATGGATCTCATAGATTCGAAAGTACTCGGCCAGTTTAAGTGAGTTATTATACTTATTCTTAACAAATATTTGACTGCATGTCGTTAAATTTCACATGAAAAGTTAATACTAAATTTAATTTAATATGAACATTTTGTTGTAAATTTAACGACTTGCAGTCAGTTTTAAATTGTGAACATACAATAAATGTACTCACATTTGGCCGACCGGTTTCGAGTTATCTTTAATATGTCTATTGTGACTGGAATTTGCCTCTTTCCATTTGTCTGTTTGTGAATGAAATTGGGTTCATAATTTAGAATGAACCTATTTTTGTTTATTAGGAATGAAGTTATTTTTCAATACTATGGAAAAGGAGACTTGTAAAGTAGAAACAAGTAGTCTGGGCGCACGGCCGTTTGGTAGTCAGCCATGGCGAGGGGAGTGTTTATCGCTCATTTCTAAAAGCATGTGGCCCGTGCGACGCTGCAGATGTCTTCAAGGTCAACTAGTCAACTTTCAACAGGACGGCTAGTAGTGAAACCAGAGCCACGCGCCCAGACTAATTGTTCCTACTGTATGTCTTGACATCGCCCACAACACATTCGTATTATTATAATGCCATGTTTTACTATGGAGTAGGTGGAAGAGAGAATTCGTCAAAATTTAATTCGCCACTTAGGTTAGAATAGAACCTAGAACCTTAGACTTGAGGTTCGCCTTAGGTTAGAGTGCAAAAATAATTGCAATTTACCCAAGAACTACTACTATGTCTATCTATTCAGGCTACTCTACTACTTTTATGACTATGACTATACTTTTAATGACTGTCTACTGGCTCAATGGCAATGAAACTCATTTAGGGCTCTGGCCTCCCTTATCTTATTCAGTAGGTCTCTCTCATTCAGTTTTCTCTATCAGCTGCCTTGTGTTTCCAGCATCTTAAACGAAGTCATTTTATGTCCTCTTGGTTATCTACCTATTTATGACTTACTCCCAAAGAATAACTGTTGATTGAAATAATAAATCAGCACTGTAGTTTTTTTGTAGATTACGTCTTGGAGACTCCAGTTGAGGAGTATAGCCTCAGGGAAAGTGATAGCCGAGTGCCGTAGCAGGTATCTGTTCAATCAGAGATAAGCTACGAAACTCCTGGGCGCTCATTGTAAGGGTGACAGATTGGATTGGCCAGCAAAAAAGACTGTTCTTCTTCGTCAAATGCGGAATGAGCTCTGCAGCAGCCCACTCTCCGCATCCCGCAGTGTAGAACATTCCGCAGCTAGGACAACGCGCCTTTACAGGCTCTATCTATAAAATAATTCTGGCAACACTTTAAATTCACTCGCACTTTATTTAAACAAATTACTTCAACACGCACTAATCAGTTATGTCGCACAAAATAGGGGGAGTAAACAAAACATTCTTTTTTATCGCTTCAAAGGAAATCATTATTGACACAGCGCAGAAAAGGAAGAGAAATATTTTCTGGCGTTTCATAACAATACTATAGAATGGTAAACTAAAGATTGGAGCAATAATTCTACAGCATGGGTCTGATTTTGCAATGGTGATTATCATTAATTATTGGAGTCTCCACTGTCCAAGCACCCTAGGGGCCAAATAAAGCTAGCTAGGTGGACAATTGACTTTCAGGAATGAATAATTTAAAAATTATACTATCAAAAAGGAAAGAAGCGCATGTAAAGTATAATTCATTTATTCTTTCACAGAAATTCACCTAGCATTACGTCACTGAGACTGCATTGTTCAGCAAAAACAACGCGAGATTAGTGAGGTGACTCAGAATGACTTTTTGTGATACACAGGAATGAATCAGACTACCCAAACAGAAAGCGTGTGTGACATTCTTTTATTTCTTTGTTCCACAAAATTATTCACCTTGAGTTACGTCACCAAGCTTGCATTTCTATTAATTTGCACCGTGTCCACGAAACGACAACAACGTGACATAGTTGAGCTAAGATTGTTTTGTTACACGAAGTCACGTGGTGAGAGCTGAAAGTGAAAGGAGTGAGAGTGAGGTTGCAGCTGTGATAGAGGGTGTGAGTGAGAGTGAGTGAGAGGGAAGAGTGAGAATCGATTCGCGTGACGTCACAGCACGACCCCACTGGCATCGCATCAATACTGTGTCCTTTAAAATTGCCCTATTTAGGACAGTAGCCGCAACTAGCCTGACCTAGACTCACTTCAGCCCTTTAAGGCTGTGCGCAGGGATTTCGGCAATAATAATTTATTCCCAAAGATTTTTGTATTGAATATGTTATCAATGTTATCTATTACTGTGAGGGAAAACTTTTTCTTTCATTATTTTGCGAAATATGGGGGTTCAAAGTTAAGGGCCCTTCAGCCCTTTAAAGCTATGCGCAGGGATTTCGGCCATAATAATTTCTTCCCAAAGATTTTTGTATTCAAATCAAAAATCAAAAATCATTTATTCTTCAAAACAAATTGACAATAAATTATACAACACTGTAAAAAATTTGTTTAACATAATCATTAAATTACATATTTTCAGAAACTACTATAAGAAGAAAAAATCCCTGCAGAGGTTAAACCTGAGCGCAGGAATGAGTCGCTATGAATTCAATAACAATACAGAACGAAACCGGATGATATGAGCACTCTATAAATATGGGAAAATGTCGAATAATTAAACAGACAAGCGAAGATATCGCAATATTTCAGACAAATAATAGAGAATATATACATTACAAGTTGATGTTGAAATTTGAGATATTAAATACAGTAGTAGCAAAACCTTAGGTTACAATTTGATAATAATTATGAACATAACATAGGCTATAATTTGTGAAACAAGTATCCACTACGATAATTCATTCTCTTCAGTTTCAGTAATAAGGTGGGTATGATAAGCCTATTAACATTTTTATTGATAAGAAGAAATGAAAAATGTGCAGTTCAATGTACGAATTATTTCAAAATACACTGAAAATAAAAAGGAGAAGTTTTCACCTCAAAATAATAAGTTACATTTTTCAACAGATGCAGAAAATGTTTGTTAAATTTCAACTAGTGAGGATGGATGGATAACAGTGGCAGGAGAAAACCGTTATCAATACAGAAAGTATAGAATCAAGTAATTGAAATTTGCATAGGCCTACATCAAAATAGTTTTTCATTTAGCTTGAGAGCTACAATACATTTATCCAGTTCATGCCTAGTTCTACTGTTTGATTTGAAATTAATAAAATCAAAAGGTACATGATTCAAAAGTTTTCTAGTTACAAAGATAAACTGTCTACAACACACGTCCAAAACTGTACGGTCATTCTGAAAAGTAATGCTAGAAGGTCTCAAGTCATACATAGACTCTCGAAGGTGAAAATTATTTTTGTTTTTTATTATGTATAAGAGAAGACTCTTTGTGTATAATTGTCTGGCTGTTAATACTCCGAACTCATTGAAAAGATCACTGCTAGGGTAACGTCTTGGTTTGGAAGTAATTGATTTTATTAAAAACTTTTGGATGGTAAATAATTTATTGAAATGGATGTTCCTGGCTCCTCCCCAGGCTATTATACCATATTGGAGCACTGATTGGGCATATGCAAAGTAAACTAGGCGAGAGATATCTTTATTCTTTAGCATACCAATATTATGAAATTTGAAAATTAGATACCTCAATCTTCGACAAAGGCTATTGATTTGATCATCCCATTTAAGATGGCGGTCCAGGATTATGCCAAGGAATTTAGTTTTTGTAGCACTATCTATTATTGGGCAGTCACAATCCACAGAATTGCCACTGTAACAGGTATGTGAATGAATTTTAATATTGTTCAATTGATTAGGTTGACCAGTTTGATTTGGAGAGAAAGTTAAATAGGTACTTTTTGTGGTATTTAATGTCAATGTGTGGTAATCCAAGAATGCTTTAATTTTACTGAGCCCATTTTCACTAACCCTCTTCATGTCATTCCAGGAGTTGGTGGTGAATAGTAAAGTAGTATCATCCGCATAAGATAAAATATTGCAATTTTCTATTTCTAGGTTTAGCATGTCATTAATATAGATGAGAAACAATATTGGTGATAATACTGTACCTTGTGGGAGCCCATAGTCTGACAAATTAGCTCTACTTGTAACACCATCTATGGTCAGAAATTGGGATCGACCTTGTAAATAATTCCTGAAAAGTTCCAGGGGTACCCCTCTTATTCCTAGGCATTGCAGTTTTTCCAGAAGCATAGAATGTGGGATAGTGTCAAATGCCTTGCTCAGGTCCAGGAAGACTCCTAATGTCTTTTTTCTATTATTAAAATTATTATATAAGATTTCCACAAGTTTTACAATAACATCCTCTGTACATTTACCTTCTTGAAAGCCAAATTGATTTCCATGAATAATATTATGTTTCTCCATATAGGTAAGCAGACGGCTTTTAATAACTTTTTCCATAATTTTGGAAAAAACACTTAGGAGACTAATCGGTCGGTAATCTGATGGATTTTTAGGATCCCCAGACTTGAACAGGGAGACTATAGAGGCTACTTTGAAGTTATTAGGGAAAACACCCTCCACAAAACACTTATTTATAATAGCTGCTAACGGTTTAGCTACAAAATTAGATATTTTTTTGAGAGTCACGTTTGTAATTCCATCTACACCGGAAGCTGAACTGTTTTTAAGCAAGGCAATGAATTGTAAAATCTCTTCCTCGTTGGTAGGAAATAGAAAAAAGGAATGCGGTGAATTTATTATTCTGTGTGCATAGTGTGTGCGATTATAGTGTGTATTGAATATTATTAGGGCTTTGAAATGTTATCTATTACTGTGAAGAAAAACTATTTTCTTCAATTATTTTGTAAAATATGGATGTTCAAAATTGAATTTTTTTTAAGACAATTGATCTTACCTATGATTGATTTTGAACTTTTGATAAATTTTCTGTCAATGAAAGGCACCTTGAGAAATAAACGTCAAACCGTCAAAGCTAAATACTGAAAGAGTATTGTTATGAAACGCCAAAAGCGACTGTGTTATTTGAACGTTCAATGTGTTAAAGTGATGAATGCAGGATATTGTGACTTCCTTTACAATAATATTTATTTGATATAAGTGTACAAAAACTCATTGATATTATTGAAGAATTTTTTATTTTACAGTTTATACAAGTGTACAAAGTGGGGAAGTGATAGCCGCGAGCCGTAGCAGGTATCTGTTCAATCAGATAGATAAGATGCGTTCTCGTAGGTCCTGTTTGGAACGGTGACCGATTAGATTGGCCAGCAAAAAAGACACTGTTCTCTGTTGTAAAATCACTTCCCGGTGGTTCGGAACCCACCTAAAAACTGTAGGTCCAACTCATAAATCACCATCATCCAACTCATTAACCACGCACAGGTCTCAGACCTATGCGGGCTTCATCACTCAAAAAAAAAATACTCATTTCTATTATTCAAGGAACAGAGAAATATTTTCTGCACTGTTTCAATAGATAGTGCTTCCATTTAAAGCGATAACAGGTATGTTTTGTTTACTCCCCCTGTTCACCCTTGCTTTGCAGTCAACGAAAATGTTCTGGTCAACTAATATTGTGTAAATAGACTTTTATAGAATAATCTCAAAAAGGTAAAGAATTCTCTATCGCCTCCTGGAATGTGGTAAAAACTTATATAAGCGGATGCTGCTTGTAAACAAGCAGTCATTTATTGTTCTAACTTCATAACGAGTGGCAGTTTTCAGTTTCTGTTGATACGGACCATGTAATCCAGTGAGCGTTACTACAGACTGTGTTATATGAACGTTCAATGTGTTAAAGTGATAAATGCAGTATATTGTGATTGTTTAATTGAGACTTCCTTCACAGTTCATGCAAGTGTACAAATACTCATTGTTATTATTGTAATATGGTGATGGACCTGCTCTTGTAAACAGTTAGTTCAGTTGTTGTTATACATTCGTAACACGTGACAGTGTCCTGTGACAGACAATACAGATCGTTTCCAGTGAGCGCTATTACAGACTGTGTTATATGAACGTTTAGTGTGAAAGTGATAATAATAATAATAATAATAATAATAATCTTTATTTCCGCAAATACAAAGAAGCAAAAATTATACATGATAAAAAATAATAATAATTATAAAACAATCAATTTTTAGGAGAGAAACCAAGAAGTTACAAAGAAAAAATACTTAGTTCAACTTAACTATCATGTACAAGAAATGCAGTCATGTGACTGTATTATTGAGACTTCCTTCACAGTTTCTACAAGTAGTGTAAAAATACTCATTGCTATTACTGTATTGTAATATGGTGATTGACCTGTGCTTTGTAAGTGTTTTCACTGTTATTTTTTACACGTTTCATTCTGAATCATTGAACAGTTTTTCGAACAGTTATTTGTTAAATATTTATTTGATCGGCCTATTAACAGTCAGTGATTAGTTTTTGTACAATAATATAGCAAATCAATTATTATCTGGACATTATTGATTTCTTTTGTGTGACATAACTGATTTGAGCGTGTTGTAAGAAAGTTCTATAAATAAAGTGTGAGAGTTAATTTAAAGTGTTGTCAGCATTATTTTAGAGATAGAACCCGTAACAGTATTATATTCGGAAACACATTTTTTAAGCAAAACTCAATTTAGTAGAATGCTGACATGCGCGAGACAAATCCATACAACTGCCAAGAATGAATTGACAAGTTATACATTATAATGATGTTAGCCCTGAAAGATCACAGTGCTTTGATCTATCCTCAATTTGTGAAAACACAGAGATATTTTTGAACTTAAACATGTGGTAGACCCTTCCAGTTCTTACTAAGCATGTACTGTTTTTCTTCCTTCACAATTGAGTCCTATATTTGTGGGAGCCTCGAGGGTATCTTGAAAATAAGCCGTTTTGGGACATTTTCAGTCAACTGCAAACATTTATTTTTCCACTACAACCCAATGAATTATTCCAGTTCACAATGAACATGTGGCAAATAGCGGAAGAGTGTTTATCCAAACTGAAACATGTTTCTGGTCGAGTGAGTTGGAACACTCATTCATTACCCTCTCCCCATCGGGGAGAGGAACGTCACAAGCAAAGCACCCTTGGCTATTAACATTTACGAAAGGGAAATTGACAAGTTTGCACATCAGTTAGTTGCTCACATGACGCTCGCAAATAGACGATGAGTTTTCTCTTTCCATCTCCAAGGAAAAACTGGAATGGCCGGGTTTTTACTCAGTTTGGTAGGTTTTCCTCATTTAGGCGAGGTTTTCAGCTCTTCTAAACACCGTACAAACATTCAACACCTCCCCAACCGAATGAATAAACATCAGAAATGTTGGTGTGGAATGGTGGAATGGAATGATGAAGCTCCTTCCACTTTTCTCACACATGTCATCACGAAATTGGATTGAATTTGGCGAGTTGCAAAGCATCAAAAGGAATCAAGGAGCAACGTGTGATTAGGATGTATGTTCTCATATACTAGAGAAGATGGTTTCAGATTGAGGGTTGATTAGGATGATGTGTTCTTGAGGGAGGAGAGGAAGATTTGAGAGGTAACCTTGCAATCAGAGCACATACAAAACCTGATTGAAGAAGCATTTGATCGTTTTTACATGACAGGAGTACACTCCTATTTGAGCCATGAGGCTAGTAATCAACAGAAGATTTGAGAGGTAACCTTGCAATCAGAGCACATACAAAACCTGATTGAAGAAGCATTTGATCGTTTTTACATGACAGGAGTACACTCCTATTTCAGCCATGAGGCTAGTAATCAACAGATATAAATGAATAGTTCATCAAATTCAGAAGATGAATTTCACGTGTGAAAATTTCTGCTATTAATAGCAGGCGTTGGAAAATTGTAAAAAGCAAACATAGATGTTTATTTATTATATGGCTAATACCTCATGGGTGCCAGGCATGCAATATTCCAATACCATACATTCAATTCTCAATCATTTTGATGGCCGAGATAATCATCGCATGCCAATTGAGCACACGATTGTCTGCAATAATCAAATCACTCAATCAACGCTATTTGATTGAAATCTGAAATAATGTATGACTCGGCTACATAACAGCAGACATGCTATCATGTATGAATTTCCTCAATGATCATTGTTACTAGCACGTACGTATGTATGCAAATACATATAGAGTCATAGCAATGGTATTTCTGATTAATTGAATATTCACGTTAGATGAGGCAGGATGGTCACTGCACTCAATTATTATTATTATCATTATTATTGTTGATTTCCTTGGCAATCAACACTATTAATTATTAACTTGAATATAGATCAGGTGGAATATATCACAATTTTCACAATAATAGACCACGTGTTTGACCTGAGGTGTTTTCTTCAGAGGATACCCAGAAACTGAATTGGAAAGTTCATTCCTATTAAAAGTAAACCTATAAAGTTAGCCCTAGATTAAATTGAAAACTTACTGAAAAAACTCAGTTAAATATACAATTCGGACATGTCACGGTTTACTACTCATGTTTTCAATCAATAAGACACTTTATAAGTCAAAATAGTTATTTATGTATTAAGAGCGAGAAGCGCGATTTTATCGCTCGAGCCAAAACATTTGCGAGAGCGATAAAGAAGCTTCACGCGCGAATTGCATACAATATTTTTCCTGAAACTGTGGTTCTGGATTCCAACACAATAAAAGCTTGTAGTTGGTAACATCACAGACCATGCGCGGATTTGGTTAGCGTTCGCCATTGCTATTAAGAGGTTATGTGAATTTCACGGATTCCGTGATCCACCAATGAGAAGGCATCAAAATCAAAACAGAAGCATAAAGAAAACAGCTGGCGAGCGTAATAGTATATTACGTTACAAGTGCGGGAAATGGTGTTTACCATACGAGTATAAGTTAACGCACGAGACGAAGTCGAGTGCGGTATTATCATACGAGTATGGTAAACATCTTCCCGGACGAGTTATGTACGATATTTTTCGTCATTCAAGTCTAAAATAGCAGATAAGTTGAAATAAGAAACTATAAATCATTGTTATACAAACATAACCTCAACACACCAACTCAAGGTGAATTGTGGCAATAATGGTTCTAGATCAGCTGATCTAGCTTTCGACCAAATGGTTTTTCAGTGAAGTGGTAGCCACAACCACCCATAGAGTGCGGTAATAATCATTTGATGATTTTTACCCCACAGTGTACGGTAATAATCATCAAATTACATCAGCTGTTTTTGATTTCTGTAAACAGCTGTTTACCACATTGATTGCTTGACTGGTAAACTGTCCATAACCTACAAGTATGACGAAAAGTACTTTTCCTACAACTGCTCGTAAAGTAGTTCTTTACATACTGAAAACTAATTGTAAAATACCTCTTTACTGCTCCGCAAGCGGTAAAGTACTTTACGCTCGCCAGCTGTTTTCTTTATGCTTCTGTTTTGATTTTGATGCCTTCTCATTGGTGGATCACGGAATCCGTGAAATTCACATAACCTCAAAATGGCGAACGCTAACCAAATCCGCGCATGGTCTGTGATGTTGCAAACTACAAGCTTTTATTGTGTTGGAATCCAGAACTGCAGTTTTAGGAAAAATATTGTATGCAATTCGCGCGTGAATCTTCTTTATCGCTCTCGCAAAATTACTGCGCTCCGCTACGCATCGCGCAGTAAATGTTTTGGCTCGAGCGATAAAGTAGCGCTTCACGCTCTTAATACATAAATAACTATTACCGCTTGCGGAGCAGTAAAGAGGTATTTTACAATTAGTTTTCAGTACGTAAAGAACTACTAATTTTGATAGGAATATGTATCATAATAAATTATATTTCATTAATCTTTCTTCATTTATATTATGATCATTATTCTCATTAAAGTATCTTCATTTTTTTCAAAAACCAAACAGTTATTCTATTAATCCGATTAATTATCTTCCCATGAAAAACAAATTGAAATAATTGAACTAAAACAAAGACTTCTTTACTATAGTTGAACACTATAGTTCAAATGCCTGTCCAAACGAGGACATTCCATCTAGTGCTTTATGTGCCCTAAAATTTAGTTTTTGTTAGCTACGCCTGAATACTTCTGCTAGACTGGAGCTAGCTGTCTTAGCGTAGTGTTCGAATTTCACCAAGCAACGCTCTAACTCAGTAAATTTCCAGTTCCTGAAAGCATTCAGTGTAGGCTATATTTTTGTTGAATTCACTCCCAGAGCCAGAGCTATAAAAATTATCGGTGAGAAGATAAACCATTTTTCCTTTGAAATATAATACCACAGTTATTACTGGTCATTTCTTTTGAAAAGGTCAACTGAAATTGAGAGTTTCCAGCTTCCATTGAACTAATTCAAAATGGCAAATTTCAATTCATGTTCAGCTGTTATATCGCTTAAATACAGCACAGTACTGCATATAAGAAGGAAGCTCTTATTAATATGCCATATTGAAGCCATAATGAATTTGAAAATAGTAGTTTATGCAACGATTTTATTTTGCCCCTTATTAAGGCACGAGTGAGATGTAAGTTATAACACGAGCGAATGCGAGTGTTATAAATATCTCACGAGTGCTTTAATGACCAAATAAAATCGTTGCATACACTTCTTTATCTACGACCACTAGTATACATTCAATTAAAACAATTTCATTTTACCTGTGACTGTCAGAGATACCTAACCTCTCATCTCAAATATGAGAAGTTATAATAGATGATTGTTAGGTTAGCAGCTTAGTTAGCAGTTTGATCAAATCAGCTGATAGTTTCACAATATTGAATTACGATATTGATTTCATCAAAAATGCTTCTGATTGGTCCAGAACCTGTGTTATAATGTAGAACCTGTACTATAATGAGCTCTTTATACAACGGGTTTCAAAAAGCATTTCGAAAAGACAGCTGTTTTGGCATCAATTGTGAAACTGTAATGTATACATTATGACATGGTCGTAGATAAATATATATACACTAGCTATTGTGCCCGTCCTTCGTACGGATTATGTTTAGAAATAAGACTAAATATGTTTCGGCTTTTTTGATAGCAACGATCATGAAGTTGTTAGCAGCTTAGGCCCCGTTCAGACATTACAGTTTTTTTGCGGTACGGTTTTTTTACTGTACGGCGTCAACTGTACTGTGATGTTCACACGGTCCGGCTTTGCTGCTTATTGCTGTGCTCTCCTCCTTCTTCCATTGCGCTTCCAGTTCAGTTTTATTTATTCCAGTCCAGGATTTTTTTTTATTTTTGTAAGATTTTTTTAAATAAGTTTCTTACTGAAGGTTTCTCATAAATCTTGATCAAAGTACACAAATTCTGGTTTCAATATTCCACACATTTTTCTCTCTTTATTTTTAAATTAATCTTAAGTCTTGTCCCACAAGGTGGGTCTCTCATATATTAGAGAATTTAAATTTTCGCAATTAATATCTTCCACTTCTGGACACTGGAATTCACTAATAAGAAGATCAATGCTGAAGAATATCAATGAAGAAGATCAAAACGATCTGAAGACTGCTTCCAGCGTAATAAGCGTATCGTTTGAACATATCCATTACCGGTACAATACATGTGCCACCGGATACGGATAGTTATTTTGCGGTACAGCTGATTTTAGTGATACAGTTTTCGAAGACAAAACCGAATGTAGAAATCGGCTAGAACAGCTTTTTTACTGGATCCAGTCGAAACAGTATTGTGTGAACATACAATATGAAATGTACATGCAAACGAAAGCACTGCAAAATAACTGATACAGCAAATTTACTGTACCGCACAAAAACTGTATCCTGTGAACAACTTAGTAAACAACTTAGAACGTCAGCAATTCAGTGACAGGTATCGGAGGGAATATTCTTTGAGAACAGCTGATTAATATATCATGATAAATTACATGATTTGTTCTTATGTGGTAATAATAGTGCTACCTGGCGAATTCCCAAGAGCCTAGCACAAACCGCACCTTCCTAAAATGTTAATTTTTGTTTTGATAAATTTAAATTAGAAAATTTTGTTTGTTTTCAACAAAGAAATAATTGATAAAACATAAGATGAGCTTTGATTCACCAGACATAATGTTTCCTAAACGACTGCAAAGCTCTGACTACACAAGTCTGCAGACAGCGTAAATAACGCCGCGAAGTGTCCACCATTTATATTTGAGAACAGCTGATTGATATATCATGATAAATTACGAGATTTGTTCTTATTCTTATGTGGTAACTAGCTATTGTGCCCGTCCTTCGTACTGATTATGTTTAGAAATAAGACTAAATATGTTTCAGCTTTTTTGATAGCAACGATCATGAAGTCGTTACAGTAGCAGCTTAGGCCCCGTTCAGACGATACAGTTTTTTTGCGGTACGGTTTTTTTACTGTACGGCGTCAACTGTACTGTGATGTTCACACGGTCCGGCTTTACTGCTTATTGCTGTGCTCTCCTCCTTCTTCCATTGCGCTTCCTTCTTCTTCTTCTTCTTCTTCTTCAGTGACCCAGGACGGGTCATGGCCTGCACTATTAATTGTCGCCAACGGTCCTTATCCAGCGATCGTTTAAATGTCTGTTCCTTTACTAAATTCCTTGAGGGCCGTCCGTTCCTATCATTTTGTGCTTCCATAACAAATGTTTTTTTTATGGAGTGGGGGAGTAAGCCCCACATCCAACCCCCAACCTGGAGGACCAGGGAATTTTTTCAGGTTTCCTTCCTTAGCCTTTAACAAACCAATGCTGAACTACAAGGCAGCAGTCAATTTTCTATTGGGGTTTTCTTCCCCTAGCCTTTGGATTTCCATTGACCTCCATCTGCAAGGCAGCAGTTTCTATGCTGGTTTTGGTCCACCCCGGGTATTTCATTTCCCCGGTACCACCTATATCTAGGAGGCATCCCCCAATCCGCCACCTGGGGAGGCGACCAGCAACTCCCACCATTGCGCTTCCAGTTCAGTTTTATTTATTCCAGTCCAGGATTATTTGTGTAAGATTTTTTTATTTGTATAAGATTTTTTTAAATAAGTTTCTTACTGAAGGTTTCTCTTAAATTTTGATCAAAGTACGCAAATTCTGGTTTCAATATTCTACACATTTTTCTCTCATTATTTTTATATTAATCTTAAGTCTTGTCCCACAAGGCGGGTCTCTCATATATTAGAGAAATTAAATTTTCACAATTAATATCTTCCACTTCTGGACACTGGAATTCACTAATAAGAAGATCAATGCTGAAGAATATCAATGAAGAAGATCAATGCTGACGATCTGAAGACTGCTTCCAGCGTAATAAGCATAAATCGTTTGTACATATCCATTACCGGTACAATACATGTGTCACCGGATACGGATAGTTATTTTGCGGTACAGCTGATTTTAGTGATACAGTTTTCGAAGACAAAACCGAATGTAGAAATCGGCTAGAACAGCTTTTTTACTGGATCCAGTCGAAACAGTATTGTGTGAACATACAATATGAAATGTACATGCAAACGAAAGCACTGCAAAATAACTGATACAGCAAATTCACTGTACCGCACAAAAACTGTATCCTGTGAACAACTTAGTAAACAACTTAGAACGTCAGCAATTCAGTGACAGGTATCGGAGAGAATATTTTTTGAGAACAGCTGATTAATATATCATGATAAATTACGTGATTTGTTCTTATGTGGTAATAATAGTGCTACCTGGCGAATTCCCAAGAGCCTAGCACAAACCGCACTTTCCTGAAATGTTAATCTTTGTTTTGATAAATTTAAATTAGAAAATTTTGTTTTTTTTCAACAAAGAAATAATTGATAAAACATTAGATGAGTTTTGAGTCACCAGACATATGTTTCCTAAAAGACTGCAATGCTCAGACTACACAAGTCTGCAGACAGCGTAAATAACGCCGCGAAGGGCCCACCATTTATATTTGAGAACAGCTGATTGATATATCATGATAAATTACGTGATTTGTTCTTATTCTTATGTGGTAATAAAACTTGGAAGAAATGTATCCAAAATCGCACAATACTTGGTTTTTAAACGTTTATTATTCTGTTAAAAAAAAGTTAATTTAGTTTTTTATAGCTAAAGACATTGTCAAAAAGGTTTTCAATACTGATAAATAACTTAAATCCAGATCGATGCTCTCGTTTTTCAGGAGAAGGCCGCGTAAAATGTATCCAAAATCGCAAAACACTTGGTTTTTAAACGTTTATTACTCTGTTAAAAAAAAAGTTAATTTAGTTTTTTATAGCTAAAGACATTGTCAATAAACCGTTCAATACTGTTCAATAACTAAAATCCCGATCGATGCTCTCGTTTTTGAGGAGAAGGCCGCGAAAAATGCCTTTGCGGCCGTGACAGACAGACAGACAGACAGACAGAAAGTGAGATAAGACTATTTTCGGCTTATTTAATGTATAAAACGTAAAAATAACCAAAAAATATACAATTCTAATAAATGTACAGACAAAACTCTAATTTTATTTATATAGATTGATGTGCTTAGGAATAAGGAACATCCATATGATAGATCATAACAATTATATCGTCAAGAATTCCGATCATCTTTAAAGATAGACCTCACTCCGTTCGGTCAATTATTATTATTATTATTGAACTATTAATTATATGGTATTTAATGAGTAAATACATCAGTTTCATATTTTACAACAGTAATAGTTGTCATTCTTACAATAATTATAGTAAACAGAACAAGTACTCTAAACAGAATCCAGCTTTCTTCATGATTTATCCTGAATATCAAAGTGGGACATCAGCTGCTCGCAATCTTGCTTTAAATTCGCTCCCAGCTGACAAAGCAGAACTGAGACTAACGTTTCATCTCTTCTCCAATAATGAACTGTACAAACAAAATGATGTGCCGTCGCAGTGATTCTCAAATTCCTATCTCTTGATTACTTGCGCTAGAATCCTAAAGGAGCAGTAAAAGTATAACTTCTTCATCTTCAAGATATCTCAGGTTAGACTTTCCCAAATAATGAAAACTACTTTTGGAAATAATTATTTGTATAACTAGAGTGCAAAGTGGGGATTTTCTGCACCTAGAATAACAGCATTTTTCACAAGCCGAAGGCGAGTGAAAAAAGTTTCTTAAGTGCAGAAACACTACTTTGCACTCGTATTACACATTAAATTTTTCCTACAGTAATTAATTTGAACAGAACAAAACAAGACATACATAACCTGACAATTCCTCACATAACCTATCTTCGAATCAAATCGATTTCAACAACAACTACTGCTGACTATATTTCGTAGCTGAAGCAGAGTAGCCAACCTATTTTTGAAAGCAGAATAGGGAACCTGCGTATTACATGCTCACTATTTTGTGTTGTTAGGTTGCTAATCTGGAGTGTGAAAAGTACTTTCCAGCACTGGTCCAGGAATAGACTATTTTGCGTTCTAAACAAGAGTTCTTTATAATTCTTTATTAATTCAGGTCAGCTGATTCTCTGACTTGAAGAACGTCACAACTTTTGATACAGCGTTTTTTGACACATGGAAATGTGATCTTCCGCCTAAGAAAAATAGTACCACTGGAGAACTTAAATTTTAATGTCAAATAGTCATATAAACTTATGGTTTATTTTTATGGTTTCATCTGATGAGGTTCCCAATACCTCCTGGAAACTTGGGACCTCTACCGTAGTTTTTGCTCTGAAGTTTTATGCTTACAGCCAGATGGACAGACAGAGCCTACGCATAATGCTCCCCCTCTGTACTTCGTTCAGTGAGAGCTATAAAACCATACGTTTATGATGATTATTATTTTTTTTTTTTTTTTAATTCCTTATTTCTCCATTTTACTGGGTAAGAGGGTGGCATTGTCTAATTTAGCAAAATTACACCCTTTCTATTTTGGAATATTTAGCACCCACACAGGCAGTATCAACTTTTTAATCCTCTCAGGCAGCTCTTTTGGTATTACACCTGTAGCTGATATTATCAAAGACATAATTACCACTCTCTCCTACCTCTACAAGTATTTCATCTCCTGTGCTGGAGGCAGATATTTGAGCAGTTTCTCATCACTGTATTGCTTTATATTGTGTGTGTTTGGTATGCCTATGTCTATTAAAAATGTGGTTTGATCTTGTTCGTCGATTAATATTATATTTGGTCTATTTTTGGATATTGTTTTGTTTTATTATTATTATTATTATTATTATTAGTCGTTAATTTCCCGTTCAAACTGGAAAACGCTTTGTACATGTTTATGAGTAAGGCTGAACAAATATTTAATACATTTAATGCATTTTCGGTTTTCCCAATATTTTTTCATTCTAAGAGACAGTGCCTCTCTTCTTCTATTTATTATTTTAATATCAAATAGTCAAAAATGAATAGTTTTGCTTCATTATTATTATTAAAGATGTAACCACAAGCATAACTGAACCTCATACAACAATAGTATAATTAGAATAAGCCTAGAAAAATAATTTAACAGGAAAAATAATTCGCTAAAAACCCTAATAGAAGCTAAAATTAGTTTCATAGGTTACCCACCAGAATAAAGATGATACAATTTCTAAAATTATGACAATGTATGTATGACTTATGCTTGTATATTGTACTTATATTATTGATTTTGTCATGTATAAGAGAGATAATAATAAATTTAAATTATTATTATTATTTAGTCAAACCTTCTTGTGAAGGTTTTGGAGTAACATTCGTTCCTGTATAATGTATTGTTTTTCTAGTTTAAAAAAAGGAAATTTGCATTTTGTATTGTCTTTTTTGAAATTAATAAACTCCCTTCTTCTGGGGGTACCAGGACGAAGGAAAAGGAAGGAAGTATTATTGTTATTGTTATTGTTCATGATTCATTATCCATTATCTATTATTGTTATTATTATTATTATTATAATAATTATTATTAAAAAGTATCGAATATCACAATTCAACTGACTAGATGACCAAGAACAATGAATACTCATTATATCTCAAATCTCTTCTAAGCCTAGGTCACAAAGATTCGAAAAGCCTTTATGCCTTGAAGCATTATATCTTTTCTGGCTTCTCCAACGGAAGCCATCACTTCAGTGACATTCGAAGCTCTATTGAAGAGGTTTTGGAAGACCGTTTCTTTTGTTATTCCACCCTGATTCCATTCATTCCCATGTTTCTCTTTTTCCAGGATACAGCACAGAGATAGAGAAAGAGAAAGAAAGAAATAGAAAGAGATAGAAAAGGCGCAGAAACATAGACACGTGAGCTGAATGGAATGTTGGAATTCAAGATGGGTTCTTTGAAAGGTGTGGGTAGAAAAATAAAGGAAAATCTCTCTCTAATACATCCTCTGTCAAATAGAAGACAATCTCGTGCACTTTCATTCTCTTCAACTCCTCTAACTCACTCCCCCCCCCCCTCTCAAAACCTGGAAAAACCGCGAACTTTTTTATGTTTTCTCTGTGTGTGAGAATGCGAGTTGTAATCCAAAGAATGTCATTCGTTGAATAGCTGTCTCATAGAAGATACGTGCAACCATGTATGAACGTGTTGAATATTGTTTTTTTTTTTTTTAGTTAGAGAGAAAAATGTTAAAATGAGTTAAAAAGAAAGTGAAAATGTTATGCCCTATGTTCTCTAGCTCCGTTATGAAAGATAAACTCTATACTTCATGCCACGAAATTAGGCGGCTCAGAGAAATTGCGGTGTAGCAGGAAAACAACTGACTGCAATGACAACCATATGACTGCGAGCGTCAGACTTGTAGACTTGGCAACACGGTATGAGTAGTGTTGTCAATTTGTGCATTGAGGTTGGTGATTCTCTACTAGCTGCTGGAATGGTCCTATATCTAGCAACACCGCAATGTTTCCGAGCCGTTTTTTGGCTTAGTGAACGTGAACTAAAGTTGATAGCATTAATTAAGCAGAATATTCAACATGTGTTACAGCTATGAGTTTGAGTTATTCCAGTTCGGCGATTCAGGTCTTTTAAAAAAGAAGCTCATCAATAACGGAGAATATAGAGATATTACACTGTTAGTTTGCTGATTTCAGCTCAATTTTCTTCTCTTGATCACATTAGATGTAGAGTGGTTATGATAATATATACTATATATATAATATATTATATTATAATGTATATAGATAGCGAGCGGAAAGAAGCAGACGCTAGTAGGGCAGGAGTTCAACCGCAGTTTGTCCACTTTTTTCAACTTTCTATCAATTTTACTTCAACTTTTCCACTTTTTTCCAACTTTTACAATTTTTTTTAAAACTTTTCTCAATTTTTTTAAAACCTTCCAAACTTCCTCGGGAGTGGGAATTTTCAGGATGTTAGGTTGGATGGAAAGTTTTAAAAAGTTGAGAAAAGTTGATAGAAAGTTTAAAAGTTTTAAAAAAGTGGGAAAAGTTACGAAAAATTTGATAGAAAGTTGAAAAAAGGACAAAACGGCTATACTATTACCTTGCCTACTGACGCTACGTTAAAAGTTCTACTGAACCTGACTTTAAATTCACTTATTATATATTATATTATATTATTATACTATTATATTATTATATATTATTCACTTATTGCCTGTATGGAATGTGAATGTATGGCCTCTTATGTCAAATGAAAATTACCCAATCGTGACTAGAGTTGCAAAGAAGGTGAAATCGTTATGTAGCTAAATATACTTGTAGCTTTCATCAACATGAAAATCATCACAAGCAACTGCAGAATTAATAGACTTACTGATGGCCATATTGACAATTATTGTACCTGAATGGCACCCACAACGTACTTTCCAAAATGTCAACGTACTTGATAAATGTGGTTGTGACAACTTCGTCTTATTATTCATTATAAAGAAACGAAAGAATGTCACTCTTCTCGCTAGGAAACTCTACAACAAGCTACCGTAGTTTTAGTCTTCAAAATATAGAAATATTTAAAAAAACATAATATTGAGAGAATATTTAGTTGATAAAGCTTTTTATTGCGTACAAGAGTTCCTTTCACATCAAACTTAAGCCTCGCCTCAACTAATTGATATAATAATTATGGTAACTAGTGTATAAGAGTATAAGATTGTACAATTGTTGATCTGACTTGTCTTTTACTCCTTAACTGGAGTCTCCAAGATGTAATCTACAAAAAAAGGTGTGTTGAATTTTTTATTGTCTTCGTTGTATTTTCCATAACTTTCACTATAATTAAAAATACATTTTTCAGTATTCATTTTAATGACACTCTTTATAAAAACTTTGAAACTTTTGAAGCCTGATCCATTGTGTTTGGACTGTGTTTGGACTGTGTTTGAGGTGTTGATAAGGTTAAATTAATAGACTGATTTGTTGATCTGCTTCCTGATTTATTACTTTGATTTGATATTTATTTATCTTCGATTGTTTTGTTGTATTAAATTTAGTTGAATAAACTGGAAGAATAATGTATTCAATTTGAGCTATGTTTTTTAGTGTCAGAGTTGAAAAAAATTAAAAAATACCGGAAAGAATTCTTGTTTTGTATGTTTCTTCTTGTTAAGTAGGCCGTTTTTTCATCAAACAGGCAGTCTACTGTCTGGCCCAAATTCATTAACTTATGATTTGTCCTGGTTTCATAAGGAGGTAGCTCACTCTAGGTTTCAAAAACATTAGGTGCTCATAGCTTAAGCAAGTCTGGCGAACTCTGCATTAAAGTATACAAGTAGACTATCTGGACCTGGACTGAACTTTGATGACTGATGATCATCTATGAACAATTACACTCCGAGCTATTTTCAAAATTTCACCAAGCACTTTCAAGATTTAGGGAACTGAATTTCTGAAATATGTAGCCAGCAAGACAAGCTATTACAGACGTCTCCAAATAATCTCAGCTGCAATAGATCTCATCTCTTTTTCCCAGCTACTCTGGTCCCATTATTCCTTGCCTGCTAGCTATTACTCCTCTGAGAATTGTCACTCGTAGATATTTCCCTCATAGCTCCGTTTTCACATCGTACTACAGCTGAATAATAATGTGTCACATTTCTTATTCATTGTGTCGACAATACTTTATTCTAGATATAAACAAGATTGAAAAATGTAGCAGTTCTTCAGAAGTTTTTCAGCATTAGAAAACATAAATCTTTTAAAATACTGATTGGCTTATTTCATTTGTGTTGTTTATTTTCTATATATCAAAAAAACTATGAATTGTATTTTTCCAGTATTTATGAAAATATACTATCTTATTAGCTTATCAGTCAATCAAAACTAGGATATTTTTGCTTTAAAAATGTTTCAAATACCTGCTTACAAATTCATTTCAAATTGAACCTTCGAAATACTATTCAGGATTCACAAAATAAATGTAGCAGCTTCCCACAAGTATTTCGGGATAAGAAAACATAGGCCATCAATTATAAGAATATTTTCAAAGAATACTAAAGAATGCTATCTTAAATTAAGATTCCATTTCATTTGCAAGAAGTATTTTTTTGTATAAAGCTGCTACAGTAAATCTTCAGTTAAGAGGTCAATTTAGAATTGATTATTTCATGAATAAACGCCCATTGAATAAAGTTATTTCTAATCTGAGATGTTTTCCTTGACGAAATACTTCATGAACAATCTAATATTAAAACTGACACTGTATTTCACTTTTAAATAATTTTTTACTCACATATATTGGAGATGCTTGAGGAATGCATTTCACTTCTGAAAAGAATCTTTTCAGCCTTTTCAGAAGTGAAATGCATTCCTCAAGCATCTCCAATATATGTGAGTAAAAAATTATTTAAAAGTGAAATACAGTGTCAGTTTTAATATTAGATTATTTCTAATATTGAATATAATAATATATTTTATTGAATTTTGCAGAACTTTTGTCTCAATTTACACAGGAGTGAGTAATTCACGTAGAGTAACAGAACAGTAAGAGTGAATGTCAAGAAATTGGAGATTGAAAGTTGAAATATGTAGTTATATATTAACGAGTGATACTATTACAGTAATAGTCCATATATATTACAGTAGAACCTCGTTTATCCGGACTAACTGGGAGCAGAAGCAATCCGGATGATCGAAAATCCGGATTATACGGAGAGTATTTAAGAAATTAACAAAATTGTAATAAAAAGCAAAATTAAACTTACCCATTGTTACCCCAGTGGGTGGGGGTAGTAGAATTGCACCCACAGTATCCCTGCTTGTCGTAAGAGGCGACTAAAAGGGCAACTGTCCGTTGACCTCATTATCCTAGAAACCTATCCTTTATCCTGCTCTTCATCCCAGCCCCTCCCTCCACCCTTCCCTTTGCCTGCAGGACACCAGGCGACCTCCTGCAGTATGTAGCCTTGCCCGGGCATGCGGGGCTCTGTCCGGGTTGACTCCACTTCCCTAGCTGCTCGTGGGAACCACATGAATTTCCAAATACGAACCAGAACCAAACCTCAAGGTAACTCCAGAAGTTGCCTTGCCCTCAAACCTATCAGGTTCCACCCCATCAGGGCAGGTTCCTCGATTTGAATCAACAGTCAAGGACAATGCCCAGGGTCCTTCAGATCAATTTACATCACAGTAAAGCAGCCTCGGCTGCTTTCTGCCAGTTCTTCCTCAGAGAGGGATTTGACCTAGCAAAAGGCTGCTAGCAGACACAAGCTCCTACTTCACCAACTGGCTGGTGAGGCTGGGTAGAGGTCAGGTCAAGCAGTTGATTGCTCTGATAACTGGACATGGCCACTTCAGGAAACATCTCCACACAATTGGACTCAGAAATGAAAGTCAGATGTGTAGGCTTTGCAATCAGTCTGAAGAGACTGCCAAGCACATCATACTGGATTGCGAGAAACTCGGGGCAAGGAGATGGGCTCTGTTTGGCTGCAAACAACCAGGTGATGAATGGGACGTTAGCATAGGGAAAAAACTCCTGGATCTTGTAAAGGGCACAGGTATTGGTTTGCCCAACTAACGTACTAGGGACACACAATAAGCTTCGGTTGACGTGTGAGGATCTTTGAATCTTTGGATCTTTGAATCCGTCCCTTCATAACATAACATAACATAACATACCCATTGTTGTATTGATCTTCACAAACACTAAATAGTAAACAAAATATAACATTTTAAAACACCCAAACTATTTACATTATTTTTACCCTAACTTATGGCAATATTATTACTTTTTTTCGTCCAGCAGTTGATCTGGATGATCCGGATGGACGGGGTCCGGATAACCGAGGTTCTACTGTAGTATTAAAATTATAATATTTTGTCACGTAAGTATAAATAAATATAGTCAGACCGAAAGCTTCGTTGGTAGTGTAATCTTATAGAAAATAGAGCATTCATTTAGGATTAGGCTAAAGCAATAAATAAATGATAAATTATACAACAATTATTTCCACAGATTTTTCAATAAAGATTTCTGATTCTCATTTATTTCCAAACCACCAAAAACCCAAACAAGGTTTTGTCTCATTCGAATGTTGGCGGGAATTCACTCCACATTTTGTTTTTCAAATTCTCCTACTCTGAACAATTTGATAATACTGCATCGCACTCAGGACTCTAGGTCATACATTCAAAGAGTCCAGTCATTGATTTTTAGACTAGTATTCATTACTCAAATTAATAGCAAATGCGGTTCTTTATCGTTCCCATTACATAATAAATCACAGTCACAGTTGTGACAATAGTTGCCCTAACAATGGTAATCCATTATTTAACCAATGCAATAATACAGTTTTAGACTTTGTCCAATCTCCCACCGTATATTCTATCCAGTTCATAAGCGAATAACAGCATCATAAAATAACGACTACTGTCCAAGTGTCTACTTTGTCATTACAATTACCTATTCCATTACTACAACTCGTTCGTTGGATATCTAAAGGGTCAATTACATTGGGCTAGAGTTAGTATCTGAGCGAGTAGAAACGTTACAGACCGACCGTGCTACAGCAGCTCGCAGTGGCGGATCGGATCCAAAAAAATGTTTTTGGGGGTGGCTGGTTTGCTACTGATGATAGGGGGGGGGGGGGGGGTAGAGGTGAACTGAAAACAAGTATTGTGAAAGCTTTTGAGTTTTTCATAATCAAACATACCCGAACTATAACTATTCATACTGTATCATATGATTGGGAAATAAAAAATAGCTTTACTAGTGCTTTGAACCATATCGGCGATAAAATTAACTTAAATTTAAAGTATATTGGAAAATTTTGATTGAATTATGGCTGAATCTGGTGTGTTCAACATTTTGTCAAGGAACATAGACCTAGTATTATTCTGGTTTTACGGTCATATTATTCAATTTTTAAGAATGAAAATCAATGTGGAAGCTTTAATAAGATACAAATTTTTCAATGAACTAATGTTTCATATCGTTTTAATAGATAAACTTGGTGTGAATTCCACACTGTAAAAAGAGATGTTTTTTCTAAAGTTTTTATCTGACGATTAGTTTTCCTCTGATAGAAATATGGGATCTAATGTTACAATTGAAGACTTAGTAGTGGAATTAGGTAATTCTTGCTATAATGAATATTTTACGAGCTTCAAACTGGAGGTTTGATTGGAAAAAATTTACACTCTGGAGGTTTTGGGGGGGCTTCAGCCCGAAAGCCCCCCTTTAAATCCGCCACTGGCAGCTCGGCATGCCAAGCCGATTTATAAAAAAATGAAACTTTCAGAACTACCCCATACTATGAAATTTCAAAAACAATAAATAATATTGCAACACAAAATTGAAATATGAAGTTTACCAACAATTATTCTATAAATTTACATCAAGACAGTTCACAGAAATACAATATGTCTCATCTAAAGTATTATGTTGGCAGCCTGCGCGGTTAAATGTCGGCTCTGGCTACAATAATATTGCAAGTTAACTTAGTTCGAAGTTACTGACAATTGAACAAACTGACAAATTTACTTAAACAGAATTTATTAATTTCGAATTCCTTTAAGTGCAATTAGTTTATACTGAAGACTTCCGCAATGACGGAACAGTATTAAATAGCTGATGGAAATCGATGAATGCTACTGACCATTAGTTTAACCGTCTAGTGGTTAAGGCGCCCGACCGGCAATTGGGAGGTCCGTGGTTCGATTACCGGTGGTGACTGATATTTTTGTACAGTAGCATTCATCGATCTCCATCAGCTATTCAATACTGTTGTCAATATCCGCCATTGCGGAAGTCTTCAGTATAAACTAATAGCACTTAAAGGAATTCGAAATTAATAAATTCTGTTTAAATAATATTGAATTTTGGTGTTGGCTACTCTACCAGATAGTTGCAAATCCAAAGTTGAGAGCCTGTCTACTTTGGATTTGCAACTATCTGGTAGAGTAGCCAACACCAAAATACAATATTATTGTGGCCAAAGTCGACATTTAACCGCGCAGGCTGCCAACATAACACTTCAGATGTGACATATTGTATTTTCTGAGAACTTTTTTATGTAATTTTATTGAATAATTGTTGGTAAATTTCATATTTTAATTTTGTGTTGCAGCATTATTTATTGTCTTTGAAATTCCATAGTATGGGGGTAATTCTGGAAGTTTCATTTTTCTATAATTCGGCTTGGCATGACGAGCTGCTGAAACACGATTGGCCTTTTAGCTTCTACTAGCTCAATGTAATCGACCCTTTATGCGGTGTATATTGTACAGAGCTTACAACGAAAATAAATTCACTGTTACAATGCAGAAACGACAATCTAACTGTAGTTACCGACCTAGAAGGTCTATCTGGGTTTTAGAACAGTTTAGAGAAGTAGGTATTAGTGAGAGGTCTAGCAGACTAGCACATTATAGATGGGTCCGGCAGGAACTAGTTGAGCCCAGAGAGGTTTTGTCACTATTGCATGCTGAGAGGCGATTTCAAAACTCCCGCGCTACAAATAACGAGCCAATGGCAGAGCGTGTAGGCGTAAGCGGCTCAATGGATAACACGGACGGATTTAAATGGAGGACGCATGAGCTGTGTAAGTGGAACCTGAATAATTTAGCTATTCTCTCACGTGTAAGTAATTCGCAACATCATCATCAACATCGACTCCAAAAACTGTGCAAAATGTATGGCAGGTAGTTATTATTCAATGACATTGAGTAGTCCAACTGCGAAGGCGGTTTTGTTGATGAGGATAAAGTTTGAACCCGAATCAATAGATGTCAATGTGTGTTTACACTGTAATCCTTTCATTAAAATATGTAGTTTATACTGAACTACATTGAGGCCAAACTTAATACCTTGTGGGTCAGAAGAAAAAACCTATCAATAGCTATAAATGCTACTGGGCTCCAATGAATTTTACTGGTTTTGACCTGAATTCAGGCCCTTGTTATTGGAAAAGAGACATGAAATTCTTCAAAGCTGTCCCCCTAGAACCAAGGGAGACATACAATAACAAACCTTTAAGAGAAACTTAACATTCTTTGTAGTGGTGAAGGTGATATTGTGGAAGGTATCCATAATGAATATAATTAGACGAAAATGTCACAACCAAATTTATTAAAAAATATTGAGAAACTAGTTTCGGTTGTTATACCGTTATCAATCTAAATCAAACTAAAACTAAAGTACAGAGAAGCTTAATATATACTGAACATGGAATGGTACTATTGGCTAAGCGAGAAAGAGGCTGACCTTCATTGAAGGTTGTGATTGGCTGACAAGTCACGCCCTCTGGTGGGAGGAGTAACAAGCAAAAATACGAGTCAAATCAATAACTAAAGACTGTGAACATCAAGAAAGTAACAAAGAAGAAAAATACCTAGTAAAGCTAGAATTGAATCAAATTAATACTAAAAAATTAGAAGCTCACTGAAATGCAGTCAAGGTCAACTAGTTTCTCAATATTTTTTAATAAATGTGGTTGCGACAATTTCGTCTAATTATTCATTAGAAACTTTACAGTCAAATGCTCCCGTTAAAATTCATCATATAGTAATTGAATTGGGTTTGTTACTCATGGAATAGAATAGTATTAAATTGTGTTTATTCTGATGATTTTCTCTGCTGTAAAATCACTTCTTGGTGGTTCGGAAGCCACCTAAAACTGTAGGTCCAACTCATCAATCACCATCATCCAACTCATAACCCACGCACAGGTCTCAGACCTATGTAGGCTTCATCATCAAAAAAAAAAAAATAATAACTCAAGGAAAAACTCAGGACAGATATAAAAAAATTAAGAATCTGATCTCACCTGGAAGAAAAATTCAGTTCACCTTAGCAAAAGTGATGTAGAATAAATCCTACCTGCAACAAAGAGAAAAGCACAACTTATTATTGAACATTCCACTATCATGACATCAATTTTAAATTGAAAACAGTGAATTCAATTTTGAGAACATGGAATTTTAATAAAACAATGAAATATCTATACATGGAAATAACGAGAAAATAAGCAAAAATAAAAACAAAATCTTAAATAAAACAATCTTCAAAGAAATGAAAAGACTTAAAGTTGTGACAATCGCATTTATTGAGAACCGTGAGAAACTAGTTTCAGTTGTTACACCATTATCAATCTCAAACAAACTAAAACTGAAGTGAAGAGTAGCTTTATATAATATATTAAACACAGAATGATACTCTTGGCTGAGGGTGAAAGTGCCTATCATATGCTGACCTTCATTGGAGGTCTGTGATTGGCAGAAGGCCCTAACAAGTCACGCCCACTGGTGGGAGGAGCAACAAGGAATAATCAGTGTCAAAATCAAGAACCAAAAGTAACAAACAAGACACATGTAGGCTAAAATTGAACAATTTAAAAAAATCAAAATAAAATGGAGTCAAGGTCAACCGAGAAAAACAAGAAAGTACCATTATTAAAGAGTAGGCCAGAATTATGATGAAAACAAGTTTGTAGTATTGAAATGGTTGGAGTGATAGCCAGGTGCTGTAGCAGATTTTTTTTTTGAGGATGAAGCCCACATAGGTCTGAGACCTGTGCGTGGGTAATGGTTGGATGATGGTGATTGATGAGTTGGACCTACAGTTTAAGGTGGATTCCGAACCACCGGGAAGTGATTTTACAGCAGAGAACAGTGTCTTTTTTGCTGGCCAATCTAATCGGTCATCGTTACAAACGGGACCTACGAGAACGCAGCTTATCTCTCTGATTGAACAGATATAAGTTCAATCAGAGATAAGATACGAAACTCCTAAGCGCTCTTTGTGAGGGTGACCAATTGGATTGGCCAGCAAAAAAGACTCCGATTTCTGCTGTAAAATCACTTTCCGGTGGTTAGGAACCTAAAACTGTAGGTCCAACTCATCAATAACCATCACCCAACTCATTACCAACGCACAGGTAATTACTTATTCATTACCCAACTATGTGGGCTTCATCCTACGAAAAAAAATTGTTCATTTAAACTACTATTGAAATTCTCTTTTACCAACCTAGTCATCTCCTAAGCTTCTTAAATTTTCAATTGTCTGCCAATAAAATTCAGAAACTCAACATCTTCTTCAGCCTTGAACTCGTGTTCATATGTAATGAGATGCTCTGCAAAATTTGAGTCTCTTTTTGGGTTTTTCAATCTCTAATATGTTCATTTATTCTACGTTTGAAACCTCTAGCAGTTTGACTCACATAACAGGCATTACAATCACCGCAATTCAATATTTATAAACTTCACTCTTATCCCAGCTATCTATTTTATCTTTACTACACCCGAACAAGCTCTTTAAAATAGGTTTTGTTTGAAAAGCTACATCAAAACCGTTCTTTTTCAATTCTTTTTCTAATTTATCAGATACTGACCTAAAATAAGGTACCGCTATCTATGTCCTTTCTCCCGTATCAGTTACAGCAATGCTAGTCTCCTGATTATTTTATTTTAAATTTTATCAACAATGATCTCATATCCATTTGTAATAGCTATGTGTTTCATAGTGCTAATCTCTTTTTCAAAGTGGTGCTTACTCATGGTTAAAGCTCTTTAAATCATACTCTTGAAAGCTGCAAGTTTGTGGGATATAGGGTGACATGATTGATAAGGTATCATTACATCGGTATGAGTTGCTTTTATAAAAATATAAAAAATTGTGAGCTGCAGTCCTATGATCTACTCTCGAATCTAGAAAGTTCAAAACACTATTTTCTTCTAGCTCATGATAAATTTTCTCTTATGGTGTAAGCTATTCAAATAGCTGAGAAAATTATCTAATTGCCTATTACTTCCCTTCAAAAAAAATATCATCTACAAAGAATATAAATCAATAAATAATCCTATCATTGAATTGATTATTGCTTTCCAACATTTTTCATTCAAGAAGATCCAAAAATAATTCAACTGGATGTAGTAAGTAAAAGAGATGGCTCTGTCACCCCTCTCTTCATAAAATCTATTATCAAACGAAATAACTATACTCAGTACATAACTCCATCAATCCTAACAGCTCAGTTCTAATTAAGGCATCGTTGATACTGTAGTTTCCATGTTCTTTTCAGCTTTCTAAGGCTTTCTTCGACCGATATGTTTGTGGAAAGATTAGTTACATGAAGAAAGACAAGTTTATATGACGAATGAACTGGAATTTTTTTGATTCTATTGACCAATTCCAATGAATTTTTGATACCAAATTCAGGTTGGAATCCCGTTAACGATCTGAAGCTACTATCAAGTTTCTGGGCTAATTTAGAACATGGAAAATTTATTAATGATACTACTTTTCTAATCTGAATATTATTATTGTGGAGTTTGGGCTGATCAAATAATCTGGGTTGGTATGGGTTCATATCTGTTAAATATTTGATTTGCTGCTTATTAATTATTTTAGTGATACCTGCCAGTCTAATAGCTAATTTATTAATGTTGTTGGTCGGATTGGAGTTAATCTCAATGAAATTATTATCTGAAATGAATTCGTTAACTTCATTTACCTATGTATTCAGTTTTCTCTAATATTACTGTGGTGCCTCCTTTGTTGTTCCTATTACCTTTATAGTACCTTGCCGTTCTTTGAGTCTGTATCAAGGGTCTCATTCATTGAAGATCCAACACAATACCACCACCACATAGGAAGGTTAAAATTATAAACAACAAGGCTTGGGAGTTACCTATTATTAAAACCTTTATTTCATAGTTATATGAGCGTCTACTATCCTGACCTACATTACAGACAGTGTACGTGGCCTCTGGTGCACAATATTAAGTAATATTTTCAACTTTTGTTGCACAATTTATTGAACTCAATTAAACTTCAAAAACTCTAATGCTTTTGAATGGATAAGCCTGAACCAAGGGTGGTCCCAGGGAGAGTCATAGGAGTCATAGGAGTCATAGGCACCCCCCACCCCAGAAATCTATTGGGAAGGAGTAGGAAGAAGAGGCAATTTTGCAAAAACGAAGGTACTATGTTTTTATGAAACACCTGAATCGAGGAAACCTGATCAAGGATAATTTAGTAATATTCAAAATAATATCACAGTGTTTATAAAATATTAACTTGTTATGTGAATTTTACGACTTGCAGTCAAATATTCATAAGGAATAAGTAAAATTTATTTACTCTGTAGGCCGAGCGCTTTCGAATCATTGAGATCCGTTTTCAGAGGCGTGTTCCTTGATCATCGATGTCAGTTTTTTGGTTAGAAGAATTGTGGTTTTTGTAAACTAACCAAAAAACTGACAACTTTCTTCTTACCAAAAAACTGACATCGATGATCAAGGAACACGCCTCTGAAAACGGATTTCAAAGATTCGAAAGCGCTCGGCCTACAGAGTAAGTGAATTTTACTTATTTTTAATGAATATTTGACTGCAAGTCGTTAAATTCACATAACAAGTTAATATTAACAACGCAGTTCGTCATGGAACAAGAAATCCAGGAGTTTATAAAATATAACTTCAGTAATGTGTGCGTTATATATTTCCAAAAATCGTTTCACTTTACTTCTCTTTCTAAATATCGCTGAAACTTCCCGCTGAATAGAATAGATTCTGTACAGAGTATCTCGGTTAGTGGCGTTTCATGAGTGTGTGTCTGTGTGTGCGGGGCAATCCTCTTTGCGGCAAGAAGAAGATTGAGTAGAAAATAATAGAGAGACATCTCTGTCTCCTAAACGAAGCGACCGAAATCCTCTGCTGGCACGATAAGCAGATCAGATCAGCGCTACAGATCACTGGTGGTGGCATTGGTGGCGGTGGGGTCGGTGGGGGGGTGCTGTGAGCTTAGTTGCAATCTCCGGGTACCCCCCTCCCTCCTTGTACCCCTTCTCCAATTAAAACAATGCTAGGACCACCCTTCCCTAAACACAATACGCCCTAAAGCTCCAAGCCGCTTGTCTTTTTGCTCTGCCTCTCAGAACCTATCGACAATAATTTCATCTTCTGGACATTCCTTGTCTCTCCAGAGGTTTCTGTTTCTGAAGAGTCCAATCATAGTCTACCAATACTTGACACAATTGGCTGGGTTCAAGTGGCATTGTCCTCATCACTTTTTTTATTCAAGTGTAGGCCTATTAACGATTGGGAAACATTTAGCCCTAGAATACGACTAAACTAAATTTATTATCTAACATCAAAACTGACACTGTATTCAATTAAATATATGATTTTCACTCACTTTTACTGGAGATACTGGAGGAGTGCATTTCATTTAATCAATCAATTTATTCCAAGACAAATACAATTCATACAGTTTAGAAAGTTTGTTATAAATTACAACATTTATTGGAAAAACAACATATACGCAAAGAAATATCTGTACACAGTTATAAATAATAATTCAAACAAACAAAAGTATCATAACACAAAAATAAATATATTAAATAAAAGTTTAAGGAGTTACCATGCAAAGAAGCTTTAAAGAAGGTTCGTCAGCCTCCGTGAACATCACAGATTTATTTATTTCTCCAACTTGGATGCAGTAGTTCATTTACTCAATTTTATGAGCAAATGGTGGTTTTACAACGATTATATTTTGACTGATTTTAAGCCAAAAGTGAGATTTAATTTAGGACACGAATGAAACGAGTATTCTTTTCATCTAGGTGGTGTATAGGCAAAATATAATCATTGCATACAATATTTCGACTCTTTTCAGTTATCGTACAATTACCATTGAAACTTCATAAATATGTGGAAGATGTAGTTATTAGACAAACAGGATATAGAAATATTTTTTGTTGATTTAGGATGAGAAAAGAGGTAGCGAATTCGAAAATAAGTCACGTTTGTTAAAATTTTGTAGGCACAGGTATCAGTCAGAGGAGTTCCAAAATGACAAACCCGTTTAATGATACAGTAACATAATTCCTGACTTCCCAACTTTTTATCAAATTATTTTTTATTTGTATGATTGTTTTTCTTTATTTGATTGTACCTTGAATGAATCATTTATATATTTTCTTAATGATTTGAGTTTGTAATTATATTTTTTGCTTTTAATAAAATTAAAAAGTGCTGGTAACTCCCAAAACGAATTATCTCGGAAGTACCTAATTTCTCTTGTCCTAGAAAAAGTAAGAGTAGTATTTAATGCTCTTTATTTTTATAAGAGAAATAAAACATTTATTTATTTTTGTATATTTAAGCACGTGACTCATTACAAATGATTTATATTTCTACTTTGAAAGCAAAAACAACTTTTCAAAATACAAAGAAAGTTAAAGTACAATTTGATCTCCAAAACTGAGTACATAAGAAAGATTTGATTAATAAAAAATAAGAGGAGAGTAATGGATGTCTGTCATGTCAGGGTCTGAAAGAGTTCATAAAAAATGACTTGACTTGTTTCCGAGCTATCACAAACACAATGTAGGGTGGATTACGAATGATAACTTTGAGAAACTTCTACTGAACTGTCTTTTTGTTTTTTGTTTACTGCCTCGGCCGCCTCCGGGGGCAGATTTTAGC
This sequence comes from Conomelus anceps, assembly GCA_948455865.1. Taxonomy (NCBI): domain Eukaryota; kingdom Metazoa; phylum Arthropoda; class Insecta; order Hemiptera; family Delphacidae; genus Conomelus; species Conomelus anceps. The sequence continues at coordinate 12,844,316 of OX418217.1, read as the reverse complement.
CGAGGACAGACTTTATAGGATTAGTTTGGTCCAGTTTGTGTCAGAGTTGCACTCCAGTGGGTAACAAATTCCTATTGGTGGAGCAGCCACCAGACCGGAAATACAATAAAAGTTTCTCGTCGGTTACTGCCAAGCCTGTTGACTTAATCAACTTTTAAGCTGTGTAGAACCAATGACGGTTATAGAACATTTTCAATCAGCTCCAAAGTTAAGAAATGTCAAATTTGAAAAACAAAGAAACTCAGAGAAGAACCAACTTTCAAAAACAACCACATACGATTGGTTATCTCGATTGGATCTTGAACAAATATTTATTTCTGAAGCGAAAGGTAAGAAAATTCAGTGAGATATTTCTCCTTTAATCAAGTATGAAGACTGAGCAATTAATTCAAGTCTACAAATCTACTTAATGTTTAAAATTCCAATGACTTATCACGTATTCAACTTTTTTATATTTAAATTTTTTTATTGATTGTTGGCTAACCACACTATAGACTAATTACTAATAATACAAGATGACATGACTTTTTTCTTGTCTATGATCAGAGCAGGATTTTAGAAAGAGAGAAAGAGAATTTATTAATTTCGAATTCCTTTAATTGCTATTACTTTATACTGAAGACTTCCGCAATGGCGGATATTGACAACAGCATTGAACAGCTGATGGGAATCGATGAAACTAGCAATTAAAGGAATTCGAAATTAATAAATTCTGTTTATGTATATTTGTCAGTTTATTCAATTGTCAGTCACTTCAAACTAACTTGAGAGAAAGAGACTTGTAAGATGATCTTCATCAACGTTAAGAACGCCTTCAGTTTGACTTGATCATTAATATATACATACTATTAATATATATCAATGAACTAGATCATAGCGATCATACAATACAGAACGTATTGATAGCATTTGCGAAGAAATGTGAAAGAAAACTCGAAACTGCCGTTATTTATTGATTAAAAATTGAGCAATCTTTCGGGGAAAACATTGTGTTATGTAGATGACTGTAAACATCGACTAAACTTTCTGATAAATGTTGAAGGCTGCTAATACCTCAACAATAGTGATTCAGATTTGACTTATTCAGGTTTTAAAATACAAATTCAAATACTTTATTCACTTAAATAAAAATATAAAAAACATAGAATACAATAAAAATTTTAAGGCTATAGGTTTAACACCTATATTTGTTAACCGGGCTTCCAAAAGCTTTTTATGTCTCATCTCACTAGTGAAACAGATATCGCTGCATCAAAACTTTCCTTCAAAGTTCCAGCTTAGTCGAGAGAGGAAGACCAAGTTTTGTAAATATGATTTGTACAACTATTCCACTCTCAACTAACCGAACAAATCGAGATGAGATGAGCAAATTCATTTCTAATTTTGTAAACTTTGAAGTCGAGTTCATGAAAGCGATCTTGAGAAATAGTTTATCGAGCATTAGCATTCATTTCCATGAGTTCTTAATCAAGTTTCATAAATGCATAACAATGCAGGTTCCATCAAACAACAACTGTTATGCTAAAATTTGAAAGAGGAATAGATTTCAGATACAGTCCTTTAAAGTGAGCAACAAAGCTGAGGTCCTTTTCAAACATAAATACAAAGATGAACTTTAAGATAATATTAACATTGAATAAGATCCAGATCTCTGGAATGTATTGTTCACTTCAAAATATTGCTGCAATTCTTCCAGATGAACAATAAATTATTACAGAATAATATTCCAACCAGTTATTTTGTTCATAAGAAGCTTATTAGGAAATCATGTTTTCGATTTGAATTATTGATTGCGAGCTACTTCAATAGAAATGATTCATAAAGAAAGCGTAACATAGTGAATAATTCATGTTGTTGAAAGGAATATTAGCAGTCTTATGTGGGTATCTCCATACCAAGTTTGCCATCACATAAAGATGTATTATTATCTCCCGCAAACTAGGCCAACTGAACAATAATGCAGACTTGATTTGAAATTCAAAATTTCGATAACCAGACATAGCAGAACTTTGCACAGTTTGATTATCCAGAAGAGGAGCGGCTGTATTATGTAATAAGTTTGAACAATGGTGACAAGACAGATACAGTTATTGGAACGACCTTTACACGGCCATTGAGATAGATAGAAAAAAAGGGAGGAGGAGAAGTGAGAGATTGAGTATGAGGAGGAAGAGAAGGAGGAAGAGGATGAGGAGGAGAAGGAGAAGGAGGACGATGAAGAGGAAAAGAAGGAGGAGGATGAAGAGGATGAGAAGGAGGAGAAGAAGGAGAAGGAAGAGGATGAGAAGGAGGAAGAGGAGAATGAGGAGCAGGAGAAGGAGAAGGAAGAGGATGAGAAGGATGAGGAGGAGGAAGAGGTGAAAGAGGAGGAGAAGGAGAAAAAGAAGAGTAAGAAAGATGAATAGGATGAGGAGGAGAAGGAAGAGGAGGAGAAGGAGGATGAAGAGGAAGAGAAGGAGGAGAAGAAGGAGAAGGAAGAGGATGAGAAGGAGGAAGAGGAGAAGGAGGAGCAGAAGAAGGAGAAAGAAGAGGATGAGAAGGATGAGGAGGAGGAAGAGAAGAAAGAGGAGGAAAAGGAGAAGAAAGAGGAGGAGGAGGAGAAACAGAAGAGTGAGAAAGATGAATAGGCGGAGGAGGAGGAAGAGGATGAGGAGGAGAAGGAGGAGTATGAAATGGAAGAGAAGGAGGAGAAGAAGGAGAAGGAAGAGGATGAGAAAGAGGAAGAGGAGAAGGAGAAGGAAGAGGATGAGAAGAATGAGGAGGAGGAAGAGGTGAAGGAGGAGGAGAAGTAGAAGAAAGAGGGGGAGGAGAAAAAGAAGAGCGAGAAAGATGAATAGGAGGAGGACGAGGAAGAGGAGAGGGAGAAGGAGAAGGGAAAAGAAGAGAAGGTGGAGGAGAAGGAGGAAGAGGAGAAGAAGAAGAAAGAGGAAGAGGAGAAAGAGAAGAAAGAGGAGAAGGAGGAAGAGAATGTGGAGAAAAAGGAGTAGGAAAAAGAAGAGGAGAAACAGGATGATGAGGAGGAGGAGAAGGAGGAAAGGGAGAAAGAGGAGTAGAAGAAGAAAGAGGAAAAAAGCAAAAGATGGAGACGAACAGAATAAATCAATACAAATAGAAAATGTAGGATAGTACATAATGAAGAAAATTCCTTTCGAATGAAAGAAGTGATGATGACGAGATAGAATTTGAAGTTGATAAAAGAAAAAGAAAAGGGATGATGATGATGATGATGATGATGTAAAAGGAGAAGAAGTACTAGAAGAGAGATAGATGAATAAGAAGAAGGAGCAAGAAGGAAAACGAATAATATGAATCAGAAAAGCTGAACAAAACCAGTAGACGAAGCGTGGAGAAAGCTAGAAAATATCTTGGGGAAGTGATAGCCGTGAGCCGTAGCAGGTATCTGTTCAATCAGACAGAGATAAGCTGCATTCTCCTAGGCACTCTTTGTAAGGGTGACCGATTAAATTGGCCAGCAAAAAAATACACCGTTCTTTGCTGTAAAATCATTTCCCAGTGGTTCGGAACCTACCTAAAACTGTAAGTCCAGCTTTTCAATCACCATCATCCAACTCATTATTCACGCACAACTCTCAGACCTTTGTGGGCTTCATCCTCAAAAAAAAATTAAGTAGAAGGGCTAAAGTACAAGAACCTTGACAAAAAATTTAAATGAGAGCAAACAAGCCTGATGATAAGTAAAGTACTTGAAAGCAGTAGGCGAAGAATAACAACATGAAGAGGTAATTATATACTATAAATTATTATAATTAGCAAATAATAAATAATTATAATGAACATTAATCATAATGAACAATAATTATGAACAAAAAGGAGTGCAAAGGAATTCTATCTACTCCGAATCGACATCTAACAAACCCATAACCCATCTACTCCAAAAATCAGGAATCAAAAATCATAGCTTTCATCTCACATAACAGACCTTAACGAGAAAACACAGACTTAAAGAGGTGCCAATAATCTCTTGGTAGAGAGTTATTTTTCAAGATTACGTGACAAAATCTGCCATCCAATAATTCAGAACAGTCGTTACAATACGCGCGCAGTTGTCGAGTAGAGGCAGCCCAGAAAGCAGTCTATTGTAACAAAGTTAGCTTCAGGGATGCTCTGGTTGGCTTGGAATCCTCCGTTGGGGATGTCGGTGGTGCCCCTTTCCACCCATGGGGGTTTGGGGGTAAGAGATACACAGACTGTGATGATCACAGCACAACAAGGTTGTTACAGCGGCACAAAGGGAATCTCAATCGCTCGCCCGACAACACATGGGCGGGCACGACACGCGCTCGCGCCAAGCGATAATCACACAGCTCTCCACTCACCACTACTTATATTGTATTCAGAAGAGAAGTACGAACACACGCACGCAGACAACGCAAGCAAGGAGTTATTCGTACGCTCTCACTCTCTCACTATCACAACATCTCTAATTTGCTATCAAAGGGTATAGTGATGAAGTGGGTGAGAGACTATGAGACCTCGTTATGTGTGTCGGATGAAGGAAGATGAAGAAGAAATAAAATTTTCGAATAAAAGAAGACGCGATGAACTTCAAATAGTAAACAGGAAAGGAAAAATAATAATAATAATAATAATAAATGTTTATGAGCACCTTAGCAGCTTAAGAAACAATTTCTGGAAACTACTTTTAGAATATTTAGTGGGTACATACTTGATCAATGATCCGTACGTACTCTTAATACCAGCCATTAGGCTGTGAGGTCGGTCGGCAATGATAATAATTTCAATTTATTTCTCAAATATGAACAGTTTCATATACACTCAGTGCTATTATATCCCTTCTAGCTGTAAACTATTTGAATGGAATTATAATATCATAATGCAATAAGAATAAACAAATACAACAACAGTGGTAATTACGGTAAAAATATTTCATATATATATTTTTTTCTTCCAATAATGATGGAACATTTTCAAGAGTGTGCTATTTATTTTTCAAATTTCTGTGTAACTCTATATAATTGTATATCTATGCTATTTTACAACTCCGTAGGAGTTGTGCCAATATTGAGCCAATGTTACTTTCTGCCAATATCTAGATGGCATTAATCATTATTATAGTAATAAGAATAATAATTATGATGATGATGATGAATTTGTTGGTCTGATCAATGGTTCTGAAGTAAGAGTGTAACCAGAATGGCAAGACAACCAAGAAATAGTTATTTATGTATTAAGAGCGTGAAGCGCGACTTTATTGCTCGAGCCAAAACATTTACTGCGCGACGCATAGCGGAGCGCAGTAATTTTGCGAGTGCAATAAAGAAGCTTTACGCGCATTGCATACAATATTTTTTCTACAACTGCAGTTCTGGATCCCAAAACAATAAAAGCTTGTAGTTTGTAACATCACAGACCGTGCGCGGATTTGGTTAGCGATCGCCATTGTTGAGGTTATGTGAATTTCACGGATTCTGTGATCCACCAATGAGAAGACACCAAAATCAAAACAGAAGCGTAAAGAAAACAGCTGGCGAGCGTAATAGTATATTACGTTACAAGTGCGGGAAATGGTGTTTAACATACGAGTATGATAAGTTAATGCACGAGACGAAGTCTGTATGGTAAACATCTTCCCGGACGAGTTACGTACGATATTTTTCGTCATACAAGTCTAAAATAGCAGATAAGTTGAAATAAGAAACTATAAATCATTGTTATTCAAACATAACCTCAACACACCAACTCAAGGTGAAATGTGGCAATAATGGTTCTAGATCAGCTGATCTAGCTTTCGACCAAATGGTTTTTCAGTGAAGTGGTAGCCACAACCACCCATAGAGTGCGGTAATAATCATTTGATGATTTTTACCACACAGTGTACGGTAATAATCATCAAATTACATCAGCTGTTTTTGATTTCTGTAAACAGCTGTTTACCACATTGATTGCTTGACTGGTAAACTGTCCATAACCTACAAGTATGACGAAAAGTACTTTACCGCTTGCGGAGCAGTAAAGAGGTATTTTACAATTAGTTTTCAGTACGTAAAGAACTACTTTACGAGCAGTTGTAGGAAAATTACACCTCTGAAATCAATACAGCTCAATCACTACAACAAAAAGCAGAACTACACAACCTAACTTACACCAAATCAGACAAAGGCAATAGCACAGTCATAATCCACACTGATGATTTAAACAGAAAAGTAGATGAATTCATTCAAAACAACAACATCCAACAAATTCAAAGAGACCCAACACCCAAATTCCAGAGCATAGTATAAAACATTATAAATAAAACAAAACACCTCTTCAATGAAACAGATAAACGATATATGAAGCAAATTCATCCTTCTGCACCAACTCTTCAAGCCCTACCGAAAATACACAAACAAAGCATACCAATCAGACCCATCATAAGTTACAGAAAAGCACCAGGATACAAATTAGCCAAGCAGATAGATACTCAACTACGAAAACTCATCAATATCAATCATTCATCTCATATAAAGAACAGCACAGACCTCATAAACAAAATAAAAAATACACACATCCCACATAATTCCACACTAGCATCATTTGACATAAAAAACCTGTATACAAACATTCCTGTAACTGAAACCATTTCCATAATAGAGAACATACTCAAAGCACAAAACAACCCACCTGAACACACAAAAGAACTAATAGAGACATTGAAAATCATCACATCTCAAAACTACTTCACCCACAATAACAAGTAATACACCCAACCAGAAGGACTACCAATGGGATCCCCAATCTCCAGCATCCTAGCAGAAATATTTTTACAGCACATAGAGAACACAAAAATACTAAAAAACACCAAACACTCAAACAAAATAATTTACTGGCACCGCTACATTGATGACATTATTGTACTCTACAATGGAAACCAAAGACAGTGTGAACAACTCCTAACACAATTGAACAAAACCCATAAAACCTTGCAATTCACAGCAGAATATGAAATAGACTACACCTTAAACTTCTTAGACCTAACTATCAAAAAGCTAAATAACATGCACAAATTCAAAATCTACAGAAAACCAACTCTCACAGACACACTCATTCACAACTCATCCAACCATCCAAATCAACACAAACTTGCTGCCTTTAACTCCATGATCCATAGACTCCTAAATGTTCCACTATCACAAGCTGACCACCAAGAAGAAATCAATACAATCAAATATTTAGCACAACAAAACGGATACAACACCATTCTAGTAGACAAAATCCTGAATAAAATGAAAAGTAAAAATCCAAAACCTGCAAACCAAAACAGATTTATCACACTCACATATTTCAACAAAAAATCACACAAAATAGCTCACATCTTTCAAAAATCCGGATTTAACACAGCATTCAGAACAACAAACAACCTAAAACACCAGATCCAACAAAATCCAGCTCACCTAACAAACAGCACAATTCACAAATTCAACAAACCAGGAATATATAAGCTCAAATGCAACACATGCCCCAAGTACTACATAGGACAAACAGGCAGATCATTCAACACAAGATATAAAGAACACATCAAAGCACTACATTCCACCACTGACTCAACATTTGCAGATCACTTAATCAACACTGGACACTCACACAATAACATCCAAACTGACTTAGAAATTCTACACACATTCCAAAAAAGCCACAAACTAAATACACTGGAGCAATATGAAATATTCAAACACCATAAACAAGATAGAACCAACGTACTCAATGACCAAATACAATTCAAATCAAACGCAATTTCTAACTTCATAATGGCTGCTCATCCCAACCTCAACAAAGCATAACCCCTGGCGGCAGGCTGACGAAGCTTCTTTTCAGAAGTGAAATGCATTCCTCAAGCATCTCAAATATATGTGAGTAAAACATTATTTAAAAGTGAAATACAGTGTCAGTTTTAATACTAAAATGTCTTAATCTTATCATGAAGATATGAGTTTTTCATTTTAACGGAATATGCGACCCTTCAATGGGCTCTAAAGTGGAAATTTTGGATGAGGCGTCTCAAAATACATAAACATAACACCGATAAAGCAAGGAGTTTAATAACGTTTCACGGAAAAAAGATTTCTGAAAGACTGATATGCAATTATGAGATTGAGCGGTTACCATCTTGAGCACACTCTAACTTCAGAATCATTGATCTGAAAAACAAATTTGACCCTTCCCAGAAAAAGCTGTGGCTAGAAGTTTGTAGAGTATGTTTTGTCTCAGTAGCCTCACAGATCTCAAGAAAATTGCAAAAAAAAATAGGAAACTAAGTCTTATTTCCTTTTTTATGAACTGAACAGTAGGTTTTTGGGGCAAGTAGTATTCAAATAATTAGGAACAGTATCTTATACAGCTCAGTAACATTAACAGTAACAGTAACAGTAACAGTGCTCGAGAGTTTGTGATAGAACTTTCAAATATGTCAAGAGTTATTATGTCTAATTTTGATTCAGTTTGAGTTCAATAGTACACTTAATGCCCGGTTTCTGAGTTGTTAATTAAGTTTAATGGATCATTAATCCATTGCTCCAGCATTGAGTTAATGGTCAATTAAGTTAATGAAAAACTCAGAAACCAGGCATGAGTGTCATTACTGTTGGGTTGATGGGCATCTCAACAAAGGGGTTCCAAAATTCAATCAATCGATCAATCAAAATTTATTTATCCACAATAATACACAAGTACAGTACATATTTCAGAATAAATGAACCCGCAAAGACTGTCAGTGAGCGGGAGCGGTCCTTATCTGTCCAAGTAGCATACAAGTGTAATTCAAGAAATAAATTCAGTAGTAATATATACAATGATTAGAAAAATTAAATTAACTTATTAGAGATATAAATTCAGAGACATATAATCTCTATATATAAAAATGAATGTCTGTCTGTATGTATGTATGTATGTATGTATGTGTGTTCCCTATAGACTCCAAAACTACTTGACAGATCGGCATGAAACTTTGGGAATATGTTGTGTGAATATTGGGGATGGTTTCTGACCATAAATTTCAATAGGGGAGCTAATAATTATTATTAATTAAACCATTTTATAGACTTAACCTACTGAACTTGCCAGCCAAAAAGCTTAAAGGAACAGCTGATATAAGTCAACAGTTTTTAATCATATGGCAGGCCCCTTAGTGGCGTTATTTACGCTGTCTTTGAACAGCAAAAGACTTTGCACTTTGCATGTAGGCTACCGTGCAGTCGGAGCCTTGCAATATGTAGGAAACATACGACTGGGTATGATGAAATGTAATTATGCTAGGTTGATGACATCTGTTAACCAATGCAGCTAGAAATTTGAAATGCAGCCTCAGCGGGAGGTGGCGAATAGTAAAATAAAAAACCTAGCTTCTACCCTTACAGTCATAGGAGGTTTAAATTTGATATGTTACTTCATTCAGAGGTGGTGATTAAGAAAACAACGAAGTATCTATGATCAGCTGGAAGAGCCCTAGGACTAACTTCTTTCCTAATTTTAAATGTAACCTCAGCGGGAGGTGGCGAATAATAAAATCAAGGAGAATTTTTATGAGAATGCATCAACGCGCGTTGGGCCAGCTAGTACACAATAAAAAGAAAAATACACACCAGAACATCCGCCTCTCACCAACGGATACAAAAAGAAAAAACAAGAAATGGAAAAATAAGATGTTGGCCTGAGATAATTTCATTTTGCTGAATATATTTGGAATTGCTCATAAGGTGGCCTTATCAAGGCTTCCACTTCCTGCCAGCCAAACCGTAGCAGCCACTCATTCACCCTACGCGCAAACACACTTACACCGCTAACCTCAGCCTGGACTATTTCAGGGGGGAGATTTCTGTATAACCAGTGTGCTATGAAATATGAATTATGACCCTGCAAACTTCTATTAATAGTTGGATTATGGAAACGGATCTTGTTTTGGTTTCTGGTTGGGGTTGAAGCTGTCTAAATAAAGTGGCCTTAAGATAGATTTAAATTAGTAAGGTTTCAATATAAGTTTGCCTAATGTTCAGAACTGTAAAGAGGTTTAAAAGCAAATTAGTTGGTAATCGTTGGTTTTTCTGTCCCAGAAACCCCCATCATACCATCCCTGTAACTTACAAGAACCCAGTTTTCTACGGTTCATGCCATACCTGGAATAGTAATAATTTCAGCACTGATATAACCCGGATGAAGCTCTTATAAGCTGCGGAGCCAAGTAAGAAAGTCAATATGAGCGCGCTAATCTGAAGCGTCAGAGCCTACTGGAACGGAACCTAGTAAATTTACAAGAGTGAAACTGATTTGAAGGGAAGTGAAACAGCAAAGCTACTTTTCAGCACACAGAAGTCGGCTTCTGAGAGTTACGGAAGGAGAGAGACTTTTAAGATCCTTCTCTTACATTTTCACTCTCTTTCAAATGCTCACACACATTCTCACTCTCTCTCACTCCCTCTCTCATTTACTCTTTCTCTTGCTTGTAAATCCGATCAACTGCAATCCATCCACTCGTCGCCGTTGTGAGATTGAAGAGTTGAAACGCATTAGGCGATTACAAGTTGTGAATTAATGTTTGATGCTTCAGTTGCTGCTTGTTGAACAATGATTCCACTGCTGCCTCAATCTATACAAAAAGCTGAGCTAGCTGTTCTGCCTCTTCACCCCCCCCCCCCAATCATCAAATATAACCCATTCAAAATATCGTTTCCAACGAACAATGAATGTGCCGGTATTATTTCTACCCCCTTCCACAATTTTAATAAAACCGTTTGCATTTTCTCGAGTATTCGTCAAATACTTGAGCATGCTCATAACAGAAGCTGAGAGGATATTAGTCTTATTCTGACTTGATGCAAAATGAGTTTAGCTTTGGTGTCGAAAACGCCACGCAATAGTTTGTGACTTTGGCCAAAATCTCAAAGAATCTGTTGATATTATCAGTGTATTACTCACAGTACAAATGGAAGATTACGTTTCAATGACCTTGGCATGATGATCATCAGTTGATCAGAGACTGCTGAAGTTTTTCGGGGTCTTTTGCACTATAACTATAACCCCACATTTCTTAAAAATTGACATTGAACAGTAAATTCCGTACCTAACCTAACCCAAGACCCGGTTACGTTAGGTTAGGAATCTACTGTTCAATGACAATTTTTAAGAAATGAGGTGCTTTTGTGCAAAAGACCCGTTTTTCGAAATATGCGAGGTAAAACTAAGCTGGATTCAAGGAATATTAGATGAGTACACAAATATTTTCATTGAATCCACATACAGTATTAACGCCAGGAACCATTGTTCCTTGGAGTCCTTGGTTCTAGGAATCCTTGGTTGCTTGCTTGAAATCCTTATAATTTTATATATTATGGAAACACAATTTATCAATTCCTCAAAGTGCTATTAATTCATACTGAAGACTTCCGCAATGGCGGATATTGAAAACAGCCATGAATAGCTGATGAAAATCGATGAATGCTACTGTAAAATATCACTCAGCACCGGGAATCGAACAGCGGACCTCCCAATTACCGGCTGGGCGCCTAAACCACTAGACTATAGTGACCCTTATGCACAGCAGCACTCATTTCAAACTTGGCCATACCGGATCGTATCTCACAAGTTATAGGTCCGCGGTTCGATTCCTGGTGGTGCCTGTTTTTTCTTTTTTTTGTACAGAACCATTCATCGATTTCCATCATCTATTCAATGATGTTGTCAATATCCGCCATTGCGGAAGTCTTAGTATAAATTAATAGCACTTTGAGGAATTCGAAATTGATGAATTCTGTTTCTGTATATTTGTCAGTTTGTTAAATTGTCAGTTACTTCAAACTTGTTCTAAATTATATTGATTTTCTAATTTTCTAATGATTTCCTACTAATGATTTTCTATATTATAGAAAAGAAAAATAAGTGGCTGAAGTCAGGAGGAGTAGAAGTTAGGAGCAGTGAAACAAAACAGGAAATAGAAAGAATGGGAAAGACTATACAAATAATATCACAGAATCGGATGAGATAAGAAATGCAAGGAAAATTGGAGCTGAAAAGTGTAAAACAACAGAAAATCCTTTCGTAGTAAGGATTTCAATATGAATATTACGTATGAAATATACTTTCCATGTTCCTGTATGTTGCCTATTACTCACCAAGTCTCAAGGGGTACAAAGGATGAAATATTACCATTGAATTCGCAATAATTTGGGAACTGGTTGAAGTATTATAATTGCTATTATATGAAATTCAGAGACAGTGAAAATTAATTTTAAAAGGAACAGAGAAAGAGAAAGATATAATAATAAGAGTAAGTGAGGGTCCGTTGTCGGTTCACAAGGAGGAGTAATTGGATTTACATTTGAATTCTGGCGAAGTTTATGCATGAACTGGCAAACGAACGGTGAACAAGGATGGAGAATGGAGATGTGTAAAGAATGGAGAAGGATGGAGAATGGAGATGTGCAAAGAATGGAGAATGTAGAAACCAAATGGAGAATCGCAGTCTCTGGGGATAAGTGAATCTAATACACCGGTTCCGGTCTCTCATGCATTGAACTTGTGAAAACTTGCTTTCAAAACTTCCAAGTCCTGTCCTTCCATTCGAAGTTACGCTCAAACTTTCAGAATGTATATGAAGGTCTATATTCGTTTCTGATTTCGCTGCTAGCTTAGACTGCGTTGCTCCACCTGTGACAGCCGGCTGCAGTTGAAGTTGAAGCTAATCGGATTAAAAACTGGAAATAACTGCTTTTTCCGGGAGCATCTTGCTGGATTTGTGAGGTGGCGAAAAGTGGCTTCTAGGCTACCACTCCTTTTCTTGAATACGATTGTATCTGTCATTCGGAATTGAAATTCATAAACAGTAGAGAATTTTCCAGATCATCTCGCCCAGGTTTTCTGAGAAATGTTACTTTCCGATGGAAAGTAACTTTTCAATGGATATACGTGATGATTTATTTCAAGTCAAACAACTTTTCAAAGAGGTTAGCAAATTTTGTGGAGCTTGATCAGTGCTGCAATGATAATCGTTGAATATTTATCTATTGTAATTCATTTATTATTGATCTTTCTATTTAATTCATTCTATAATCTAATATCAAAACTGACACTGTATTTCAATTTAATATACAGAGTGTTTCGGAACTCTCTACCAATACTTCTAGGCAGTGTTTCTGGACAAATAACAAAAGTAAATATCGTAATAAAATGTTTCTAAAGTCCCCAGTTACACACACAGCCGCCATTTTGTTTTTTCCACGCATTATTTTTTATTCGAACACCATTGAACGTATAATTTTGAAATTTTGCATACAGCAGCTTTCAATTAGACCATTCTAAAAAAAATCATCAAAATTCTCCGACATCAAAAAACAAAATGGCGGCCATTTAAAATCTTTGAACAGTATTTAATTAATTTCTGGATTTCTTATATTTATTATACTTATTCTTAACAAATATTTGACTGAAAGTCGTTAAATTTCACATAAAAAGTTAATATTTAATTAATAATGGCTAATGGTATGAAAATTTGACTGGAATAGCTTTTTTTAGATATTTTTATTGCAAATCTAATGATACCACATGTTTCAAGATGGGTCAGTAATAATTAACAGAGATATGCTACTTTTTAGGGTGTGCGGTGGTTGGAAGCGAAAAACTGCAACCACTACCAACCATCACACACCCTAAAATTAGCATATCTCTGTTAATTGTTGACCAATCTTTGAAAATAAGGTATCATTAGATTTGCAATAAAAATATCTAAAAAAAGTTATACTAGTCAAATTTTGATACCATCAACCATTATTAATTAAATCCTGTTCAAAGATTTTAAATGGTCGCCATTTTGTTTTTGGATGACGGAAAATTTCGATTTTTTTTTAGAATGGTCTAGTTGTTATGAAGCTGTATGCAAAATTTAAAAATTATACGTTCAATGGTGTTCGAATAAAAAGATAATGCGTGGAAAAAACAAAATGGCGGCTGTGTGTGTAACTGGGGACTTTAGAAACATTTTATTAATAATAATAATAATAATAATTTATTCAGCAAGTATTATATACATTACAAATATCATCATTACATATCACAACAATATATTTACAAATAGTATATAAAACTGCCTAAGTGAGAGCCCCATAGGTAGTCCTGTTCGGGGTCCTTCCAAATTAATAATTATAAAATATATGAAAGAAAAAATGTTCTTACCAACAATGTTTTTTGCAAAGTAATAGTGTAAATTAAAAAAGAAAGATAATATTAATAAAAAAAATATATATATATAAAAAATGAAATAAAAAATAAAAATTAAATTAACAAATAATAATAAATTACGATATTTACTTTTGTTAGTGTTCCAGAAAGACTGCCTTGAAGTATTGGTAGAGAGTTCCAAAACAGCCTGTATAAGCCTGAGGTTGACAAAGCTTCTTTTCAGAAGTGAAATGCATCCCTTCAGTATCTTCAATATCAGTGAGTAAAGGCAATATATTAAATTTAAATACAGTGTCAGTTTTGATATTAGATTGTTCATTGAGTATTTCGTTATGGAAAACATCACATGATTCATGCTACTCGAAATTACTAGGTGGAATTCGCAAGTACGATGAAAAATTTGATTTCTTGAGTTTGGATGTTTGACATGCGATAGCTTGTAATCTAATTATTGCACTAATGCCGCCTTCTCACATTTGTACATGCATATTGCACCATTTTTCACAAAACTTTACGTGAGACTTCCTAATGTCATAATTGATATCGATGCAAATCACAAATAATGTGCACTCGTGCTCAAAAAGGATAAAGGCTGATAATTATTGATAGAAGAAATAAAGGATAAAAGTGAAATAATTGTTACGTAAAGGTTGGACAGTTCAGTCTTAAACTCGCTATCATTAGTCAGTCATTCTTCAAAACTAGCACCCATTCGTGATTTGCGTTGCTTTCCCTAGATCAGGGGTTCTCAATCTTTTCGAAAGACAGTACCCCTTAATGAAAAAATGAAATTTGTCGTACCCCTTTGTTATCGGTGAGGGGGTGTTGGGTGGGCGTTTAAATTGAAAACACAATATATTCGAAAATATAATCATTTGAAACGCATTACAAAATATTAATTAGAAGGATGATATTGCTCCTTTTTACATAGTTCCTCAATGCCCCCCGCGGCCCGCACGCTACCACAAGCGGCGCTCATTATTTCTACAAAATAGTGAGAAAAACCTATTACACCTTGGTTTCAAGTAATCAATTAGATTACATTATTAAATTATCACCTTAAATAAATTATCAACTAAAATAAAAATGGTTTAATTTTTCATTAACCTGCCCTGTGTACCCCCTGAAAATTTTCGCGTACCCCCAAGAAAATTTTCGCGTACCACGTTTGAGAACCCCTGCTCTAGATGGTATCATTGAAAAATTGGAGAAAGGTCAAATCAGCAAGTAGTCAACAGCAAGTTAACAAAAGGTTGACGAAAAATTTTCCAATTTAGAAGCAGACATTGCTACTTCATGCAAGCTGACATGATGACCGTTCTTTTCATTACGACCCCAATGAAGCCTTATTGGAGTTACTGGAATCATGCAATACATGAGATAACTTAAAGAAGATTCTAGACTCTTGAAGCATTTCAAGAGATCCCTATTGATTTTGCACTTTGACTTTCCATTTACAAAAATGAAATAGACACTACAGAATCCAGGTTAGTTGATAGCAGCTTCACCAGACATCAATCATTCATATAATATCACTGGTTGAAAATAACTAGAAAAAAATTGAAGAACATTATCTCATAGAAATTAGTGTAGCTCAATTTTTTGGCCGAACACAATTTTTTATTTCATTTTCCTATTATTTAATTTCCAATTTTGATTTAGGGGTCAGGTCCTTGCATACCCTTTTGTTTATAATTGATTTTGAATCTATACAACTCCATTTTGATTGTTTTCATCCCATTATTGATTAATAAAGAATCAATTTCAACTTCTTGTTGAAAAAATTGCGATCCTAACTAACACTTCAGCTAATACCGAATAATTCTCTTAATGTTTATTTATTTATTAATTTATTATTTTTTCTTTCATTCATTTATTCATTTATTCATCATCCATCTATTCATTTATTCATTTGTTCATTTGTTCATTTGTTCATTTATTCATCTATTCATCTATTCATTTATTCATTTATTCATTTATTCATTTATTCATTTATTCATTTATTCATTTATTCATTTATTCATCTGTTCATTTATTCATCTATTCATCTATTCATCTATTCATCTATTCATTTATTCATTTATTCATCTATTCATCTATTCATTTATTCATTTATTCATCTGTTCATTTATTCATCTATTCATCTATTCATTTATTCATTTATTCATTTATTCATTTATTCATTTATTCATTTATTCATTTATTCATCTGTTCATTTATTCATCTATTCATCTATTCATTTATTCATTTATTCATTTATTATTTTTTCATTTATTCATTCATTCATTCATTCATTCATTCATTCATTCATTCATTATTCATTCATTTATTTATTCATTTATACATTTATTCATTAATTCATTTATTTATTTGATTATTTATTTATATATTCATCTATTCATCTATTCATCTATTCATCTATTCATTTATTCATTCATTCATTTATTCATTTATTCATTTATTCATTTATTCATTTATTCATTTATTCATCTGTTCATTTATTCATCTATTCATCTATTCATTTATTCATTTATTCATTTATTATTTTTTCATTTATTCATTCATTCATTATTCATTCATTTATTTATTCATTTATACATTTATTCATTAATTCATTTATTTATTTGATTATTTATTTATATATTCATCTATTCATCTATTCATCTATTCATCTATTCTTCTATTCATCTATTCATCTATTCATTTATTCATTTATTCATTCATTCATTTATTCATTTATTCATTCATTCATTCATTCATTTATTTATTCATTTATACATTTATTCATTAATTCATTCATTCATTTATTTATTTGATTATTTATTTATATATTTATCTATTCATTCATTAATCTATTTATTTTGAAAAAGTTACAATGAATGAGAAGGAACAGCAGACTCGAAGTCCAAAACTACTCCCATCACAAACTTTGAATATGTTACAATCCAGGGACTGATGAACAAGAACTTGCGGCGCGTTCACTCAATTCAATTAACAATCTACTCTTAATGGCCCCGGCTTGTTGACATTCGGGTGGCTTATCTTGTCTGAGCAGTTAATGATTACAAGGGTTGGCCCTTGATCATCAAATACAATTACCATTCAAATTACATCCGGTGACATATTTTATCAATTTGGTCCCGATCCGATATATGCAACAACACCAGCTCAGCATCGGTGATCAGCATATTATGCTAATATGAGATGCTAGCCTTTTAGCATATCGATAATTATATCGTGACGCAAACACATTGATGCTTCGACGGCAACAGCCATGATCAAACAGGAGTGTAATCATCGATCAGCTCTTTGAAGCCAATACTGACGATACTGTACAACTGAACTCGTGTGCTTATGAACCATGAACACATTATCTCACTCACGATTGGTTACTTGGATAGGCATTGTGATTTGTGAAGGAATCTAGATGACATTCAAATACGTAGGAGAGTGATGAAAGGAAACTTTATTTCAGGTTTAGTAGGTACAGATCAGGATAATGGGCCCTACACACTAGCGGACACGACAAGTCAAGACCAAAGCGTCCGTGCTGATCGTCTAGTCGTCTAGTGTTTAGGGCTGTTCGCAGACCAAATCGACCTGGGCGAAAAATTCGGTCGTAGAAGCAGAGACGGCCGACCGTTTCGTACGTGTATATTTTTAGATCTTTTCAACCACTACAAAAGTAAAAAAACATGGAATGTGAGATATCTGAATTTTTCAACTTCTATAGTATTCTATTTCTTTCATGATTCCATACCAGCTTGAATTTTCTTCCTAGCATAAAATTTAAGGTTTTTATGAACGAACGATCAACGAATTTTAGAGCTGTTCAACTTGATTATGGGATGTTCTACTCTATACTGTACTATATACTCTAAACTGTTCAATCAATCGCGATTGGAATGCTATACGCATATATTTTCAAAATGTTTGCATGTTTAAATCAATTAGAAGCGAGATACAAAGCAAATTATTTTGCATCGCATGACAGGAAGCTTTTGTACTTTGATAGAAAAATTATAATTCATGGAATTAAATTATTTTTATAACTTTAAAAATTATAATTCATGGAATTAAATTATTTTGCATTGCATGACAGAAAGCTTTTGTACTTTGATAGAGAAATTATAATTCATGGAATAGCTCCATGTAATATTGCACAATCGTCTTCTTGAGATAATTATGGTATGAAACTGTCTGGTTTTATTACGAAATGAAACGTAATCTGTACAACGCAAGAAAATACGAGCTCGTCATCTATCAAGTTGCAATATTTCTTGGTTCTTAGGTCTTAATGGTTCTTATGATTCTCATGGTTTGTTGAACTGTCTCTTTCTGTATTTTACAAAAGTGCAGGCGCAGGCTGATTCACGCTCGATTCATGATATTGAAAACATTGAAACATTGCACGAATAGAATAGGCCTACTGAATTTCATTGGAAATCTCAATTGAATTGGTGCTGATACACAAAGCACCAAGTAAGCTCAACATTATACAGAACTGATACAGTAGGTCAGGGGTTCTCATACTGTGGTACGCGGGGCAGGTAAATACACATTAAACTATTTTTATCCTACCCGTTTTGTAATCACAAAGGTCATAATTTAATAATTGAATACTTGTGTGGTCGAGTTACTTGGAACCAACAGGTGCAAGTATTCACCTGCAGTTTGGAACCAACAGTTTCTAACTGTGTTAGAAAAGGAGTACCAAGAACTTTTCAAATACAAATTTAATTTGAAGATTCTTATTGGGTTTTCAACTAAATACCTATGTGAAAGAGGGTTTTCGAGCTTAAAAAAAAAAACAAAAAGACAGTACACAAACAAGCTTAATGTAGAGGACGCGTTACAGCTTCAGCCGAACGTTGAGGAACTAAGAAAAAAGAAGCAAGCTCATCCTTCTCATTAATATTTTGTAATGCGTTTCAAATACATTTCCAAATAATTATATTGTGTTATAGATGTAAAAAGTGTTTTAATTTAACCGCCCCCAACACCCCCTCCCGATAATAAAGGGTACGCAATATTATTAATTTTTCGTTAAGGGTATAGACTTTGAAAAATAAGAACAAATTGCTGAATATTTCGAGTTCAGAAGAATGCTCTGTAGGCCTAGGCTGGACTGACTGCTACACACAATTCCCAAAAACAATATTTGAACAATAGAATTATTATAGCACGCATTTTCATAACGCAATGCGATACATTTTTAAAACATCGGAAAAAATTGTAAACGCGCTCCCATTTGCAATCTTGTTGAGGCGACATTTTTTATTTGTGAATGGTGGGAGAACAAGGAATAAGAAGAAAAAAGTAAGGAAAAGGGGAAGGGGAAGGAAAGGTAGTAATGAGAAGGAGAAGAAGAAGAAGAAGATGATGATGATGATGATGAAGAACGACGCGGCTAGCTTGATTTCTCAACAGCAGAATCACTTCGTGTTTGAACAAAAAACAGAAATATCTAGTAGTTCTGTGAACAGTAGACCTCACACCCAAGAATAAGGGTGCTTGCACAGAGGAACATACACGATGTACTCAATGATAATCACCATCACAAAATTAAACACAATCATCACACCTAACCTTTAATTCAATTTACCAAGTCTATTCTATGTCTACCTTCTATAAAAAGTAAATCTGTTTTTCATCAGCAAGGCTGTTTTTCTATGTTCCATACAGCTGGCTGTTCAAACCAGATGAGATTTCCCATATCTGTTAATTGAATTTATATTATGTTATTTATATTGATTGAATTTGTATAATTATCTTTTACTTAGTAATCACTTGCTATTATACTTCATTGAAATACTAGAAATTAGTTGTTTCTCTCAAATATGATATTCTTTTGAATGATAACTTAATTAATATGATATTCTTTTGAATGATAACTTAATTAATATGATATTCTTTTGAATGATAACTTAATTCGTATTATGGCTCATCCAGATGAATAAGAGGGCCTTGATTCAATTCGCGTAGTCTATTTCATGTCTGTTTTTCATGAAAGGTATCACACATTTTTTCACTCTGTATCACATTAACAAGGCTATGTTTTCTGTTTGCGAGACAGCTGATTGCTCAAATTATACTGTATTTTTCAATGTGTATATCATTTACTTAGTTATCACTTGTTATTATACTTAATCAAATTATTAGAAATGATTTGTTTCTCTCAAACAAATATATTATTCTTATGAATGATAACTGCACTAAAAGGAATGAGGCTCAACTAGGTAAATAAGGGGCCTGAGTGCTATCTATGAATCTGATTTCAATTGCTCAATTCCTTAAATTCCAATTGATGGATAAGTTCATTTTGAAAATCATAAGTTCCTGTAGAAGAAGGCCCAAGAGCCTTACATTTTTCCTTTCAGATATCCTTAAAATGGAAGCAAATTTCGAAAATCCTCACACATACATCGCTGGGCATCCCTTAGAGGAAGATTCATGCAAAATTTCATTGAATTTGGCCCACACGTTTAGCTGTAAATACGTTACAAACAGACAGAGAGACATACAGACAGACAAACAGACAAATGCAAAACGGTTGACTTGAAAACAGAGACCTCCCTTCATTCGGTCAATCAATGTGGCGCTTCTTTCAAATAAAACAGTCAGTATAAATCAGTAACAACTGGTAATTGTCGGACGATTGGCACTGTGAAGGAAGTTTATCGGATGGTGATGGGGTAGGGGTGAGGTGGTCATGCGGAACCAACACGGCTGAGACAATCACTGAGAAAATGGCGCGCGATTCTGTTGCAATTTGTCACCCTGACTATTGGATTTGGATAGTGAATGGCCAGGGTAAAGAGCGTTAACAGTCACTAGCCGTTTTGGAGGGAAGAAGGGCGGGAGGGTTGGGGGTGTGTTGTGACACTGACTTATTGGTTGTCATTATTCAGCATTGTTATGCTGTCTAACATTTGCAGCAGTCTCGTCGCTCTAAAAGGGTCTCCTCAAATCATCATCATCATCATCTACAGAAAGCATTTGTCTGTCTCCAATCTACGCGTGGGCTTATGTGTGCACATCATATCGTCTGCTGTTTTGGTTCGCAGTTTTTGTTTATTGTGCACACATTAAAGAAGTGAGTTCTCTCCATCAACTTCAATTTCAGAAACAACATCAAGGCAAAAAATAATACAGTTGACAATACCGATGGTCCGGACGTACTCTTGAAATGACGTCATTTGGCGCGGAATGGTTTCTCACGGTAGAAATCGACAGGAATGAACAAGTCTGTTTACGGTAACTTATTTGATAAACTTGTAATAATCGCAGTTCAGTTTATGATCGCGTTTGTTTCGGATGTTTGTAATAATGTGTTTACGAATTCTATTTTTCTGTTTTTATCAATAGAATTTTCTCAATATGAGTTCTCAGTGTTTATTAGTTTTTATTTTTGGTACAATAAATTTTTATTTTTATTCCAGTTATCTAGTGTCACGTTTGTTTATATCAACGTATAGGTTGTTCTTTACATATGAAAAAAAACCGCCGGTGGTCCGGAAGTTTTTTAATCCGGACGGGGGTCCGGTCCCGAGGTGTCCGGATAAGAGGGAATCAGGGAATCTACCATATGCCGTCTTTCATCAATCCTTCTGGGAAATTCATCACTACTTTATTGTTAGCATTTCCATTATTTTCCTCGCTTTTCCTTTTTCCTACTTGGTCTGCGACATTTCTCTTTTTTCACAGGCTTTTCTTTCCTTGAACTTTTGATACCCCCACTTTTTCTTCTTCTTTTTCTTGCTCCTCTTTAATCTCTTTTCTCTTCTTATCTTCTCTTCTTATCTTCTCTTCTTCTCTACTTCGCTTCTTCTCTTAATCTCTTCTTCTCTCCTTCTTCTTCTTTCCATTTCATCAAATCTCTTTTTGTCTTTCCTCTTTTTTGTTCTCTACAATTTTTTTATTGTGTGATAAAATAGGTTTGCAGACCATTAACTTTCCTGGAAGTTACTGAGGTTAAGGCTGTGCACAGGGTTTAAGTTCATAATTTTTTTCGAAGTTTACTGTGCAGGATGTTATTATGACCTTGAAATAGTGCCATCTATTACTGAGAGAAAAAAATGTTTCTTCAATTATTTTGTGAAATATGAGGGTTTCAAGTTGGAATTTTTCGGTTTTTGGGGCAATTGTTTCACCTATGAGTGATTTTAAACGTTTAAAAATTTTTCTGAAAAACATCTCGAGGAATACAATGAAATATTTTTTACTCCAATTAAGCAATTTGTTTTTTCAAAATACAAATTTGTTGAAGAATTTCATTTAAAAAAAAATATTTTGAAAAAAAATCTTAGCAATTTTTGGCCGTCATCTTGTTCTTTTAGGCTGAAGAGCACAAGTTGAACTTATCACTACCGATATTCTTATTCTAAAATTCATATCGAAAAGAATACCGCTCCCGCACTTGTATGCTCAAAGTAGCAGTCACATTCAAACATCTACGAAAATATTAAAATCATGTATATAAGTGGAAGTGATAGCCGTGAGGCATAGCATACGCTGCGTTTTCCTGGACACTTTTTGTAAGGGTGGCCGATTAGATAAGCCAGCAAAAAAGCCACTGTCCTTTGCTGTAAAATCACTTCCCGGTGGTTCGGAACCCAACTAAAACTGTAGGTCTAGCTCATCAATCACCATAATCCAACTTATTACCCACACAAAGGTCTCAGACCTATGTGGGCTTCATCTTTTAAATCTGCTTTATCATTTGAAGAAGTTTAGTAAGTGTCGGTATTTTGTAATTTAAATCTTTGAAAATTGAGACATTCTTTTGTAATTACCATTCACTTTATTACCAAAAACTACCAGACTTGGAAATAGAATTGAGTGATAAAAAATTATCAGGAAAATGCGGTATGAAATAGGGATAATATGGTATGTATTAGGATAACTTTCGGCTTCTCCCAGGCACAGAAAACGAACAAAAGATTATTTTTAATACCAGTGGAGCCCTTATTTCGTTAGGCATGTTCATTGCAGGTTCTATTTCCGGCAGCATGGAGTCGGTGAGGTAATATTGGAATATTTTTAAGCATCACAAGCCCTCGCCACCTTTATTAGAAAGTCTCCCTTGCCAAACCGAAATATTCAGAAACTCAGGCCTAGTCAACGGCTCACAATATCGTAGCGAAGTTTTGACAGCGTCTAAATAGGCAGATTATCGAAATTGAAATCCTGCTTTCGTTCGAAAGCTTAAAAACTCTCTGCTCATCTCATACTCAGCAGGAAATTGACTTTTTTAACGCGGATGTGAACGATACAGACTGGCTCTTGGGTTGCGCACAATTCACCGAAACAAATACCGTTTATTAGATTATCGAATCGAGTTGAAAATGTTTGAGACGATGTTCGACTTTTTCTCGTAAGCTCTGTTCAAAAACTCATGTAACTGACAAGCTCAAGGGCTGGCTGGATATGGCAATCTTTTGAAAAAATGTTTCACTTATTTGAACATGATATTGCAGTCATATTTTAATACCTTGTTTTACTGTTTTCAACACAACTTATTAAAGGAATGGATATTCAAATTATTTTTTGCATTTGTTTCCTAACTCTAAGGTTAATAGATAGATTTTATATCTAGTAACCTTGGCCTAACTCAACATCTAATATAGTTGATGGAATCATCAATCAAGCATTGTACCAAATGTTCAGTAGCATATCATTCAATTTATCCAGAGTGGATTGTGATTGCGAATTTGGAATTGAATGGTCAAAAAATTACAATACGATACACAAAATTAATTACTAGAGACATCTGTTTGATAAGAATCAGCAAAAAACGTTTAGTTCAGCTACTCTGCAAACCTATTTTGCACAATCCATATCCACAACGGTCCTCTGAAAGTTTCTTTCTGATATAAGAGAGTTTAGGCAAACGATAACTCTAATGCTAACCTAAACTCTAATGTTAATGTTAACGTATTTCCGCCTTAACTCTAAAGTGCCATGGCAAAGGCTGACAATTAAACATTTTATAACTAAGGTTGGTAAAAAACGATTCCAATGTTAGTTTCAATGATCAAATTTATTTTAACCAATTCAATACAACTAACTTGGTTTCATCATAATTCTGGCCTACATCTTAATAACGGCACGTTCGTTTCTTCCTCGGTTGACCTTGGCTGCATTTCAGTGTGCTTCAATTTTCTAATTTGAAAATAATTCAATTCTAGCCTAATTTAATTGTGTAGTTCTTCTTTGTTTTTTCTAGATGTTCGCGGTTTTTAGTTCTTCATTTGATTCTTATGTTTGCTTGTTGCTCCTCCCACCAGAGGGCGTGACTTGTCATAGACTTCAGCCAATCACAAACCGTCAATGAAGATCAGCCTATCCCTTAGCCAATAGTATCTTTCCGTGTTTACTATATAAATGATATTAAGCTACTCTGTACTTTAGTTATAGTTTGCTTGATATTAATAAGGGAGTAACATCCGAAAATAGTATCTCACTATTTTTTTAAAATTTAATTGTGACAACTTCCTTATTCATTATTAGGTTGTGACTTGTCATGGCCTTCAGCCAATCACAAACCGTCAAAACCGTCAATGAAGATCATTCCGTGTTTCCTATTTTCATTATATTAAGCAACTCTGTACTTCAGTTATAGTTTGATTGAGATTGATCTTGGAGTAACATCCGAAACTAGTATCTCACTATTTTTAAAATGTGTGACAACTTCGTCCAATTATTCATTATGGATATCTTCTATATCACCTTAACCACTACAAAGAAAGTTTAAATAAGTGAAATATTTTATCAAAAGATTGTCACATCCAGCTTATCAGTTGCATCAGTTTTCGAACAGAGTTGATTCCAAAAAGTCGATCGTTTTAAAAATTGTTCAACTTGATTCGATGATCTAATAAACGGCATTGTTTCAGTGAATTTTTCACAAGCCAAGAGAGTTTCGTATCTCACGGTTTTCAATAAATTTGGTTGTGACAACTTCAAGTCTTATTATTCATTATGTGTATCTTACGCAATATCACCTTCGCCACTACAAATAAAGTGAAAAGAAAGCAAAGCAACATTACAGAGAAATCGTTTAACCTATTTATGAAGTTCAATTCTATATTAATTGAACAATACAGAAAAAAATGTAAGCGTGGGCTGAGAAAGAGCATGAGAGCTGTTATCACTGTTTAGCTGTTATTAACTGGATGAGCGACTTAACTCATGTTCTTTGTCATCTCACGAAGGATTACTTCTTTTCTCTGTGGAGTCAGCTTTATTTGGCAGAAAGCCTGCAGCTGAGGATACACATAACCTCCTCTTTACTCTCCATACTCCATTTTCTTTCCTCTCCATTTTCTAGAACAATGTGTAGATGTGTAGCTTTGAGCCTCTCAAGTAGGAAGAAATTTTTCTCAAGAAATTCTTTCGGGGGGAGATATCACCTCAGAAAACATTTTGAAGCGGATATTACCTAAAAACAGGCCCTCATCCCAATAATTCAAATAGAGCTTTTTTTAGTGTCAATCAAGAACTTCTCGTGTGGGGGGGGAGTAGATGTATCCCCTTTATCGCTCCTCCTGGATTCACCCCTGGGTGCATGGTATATGTATAGAGCATGGGTATATGGATATATGTATAGGTTATAGGTGTAGCTGTAGGGTATAGGTATAAAGTATAGGTAAAAGGGTATAGGTATAGGTTTTAGTATAGGTATAAAGTATAGGTAAATAGGGTATAGGTATAGGTTTTAGTATAGGTATAAAATATAGGTAAATAGGGTATAGGTATATGTTTTAGTATAGGTATAAAGTATAGGTAAATAGGGTATAGGTATAGGTTTTAGTATAGGTATAAAGTATAGGTAAATAGGGTATAGGTGTAGGTTTTAGTATAAGTATAAAGTATAGGTAAATAGGGTATAGGTATAGGTTTTAGTATAGGTATAAAGTATAGGTAAATAGGGTATAGGTATAGGTTTTAGTATAAGTATAAAGTATAGGTAAATAGGGTATAGGTATAGGTTTTAGTATAAGTATAAAGTATAGGTAAATAGGGTATAGGTATAGGTTTTAGTATAGGTATAAAGTATAGGTAAATAGGGTATAGGTTTTAGTATAGGTATGGGTGATTATATATATCACCTTTAGTTTAGGTTAGTTTGGGTTCTAGGGTTTAGTTGGTATATTAGTTTAGAATACTTAGTTTAATTGGTATACTTATAGTTTATAAGTATGGGTTCAGACGGATGAGTATGAAATTTTTGAAATAACTTAGGTATTTTTTAAATACCTTATAATGTATAAGAATAGGTATATGTTTCAGTACGAGTATAGGTGATTATAATTATATCACCGTTAGTTTAGGTTAGTCTGGGATCTAGGATTTAGTTGGTATAATTAGTTTAGAGTAAATAGTTGAGATGAGTATGACATTTTTGAAATTCCTGGATTTCTTGTTCCATGACGAACATTAACTTTTCAAGTGAATTTGACTGCAAGTCGTTGAATTCACTTAAAAAGTCAATTTTTTTAAATTACTTAGCATAGTGTGTCCACTTAAGTGTGTGTGACAGGAATTTAGAATAAAACATAATCCTTATTCCCCTTGTTCTCCCCTTTACTTATTCAATAATAAACCATTTGTTAAGTTAATAAGGATTCAGAAAATGGTAATATTGTTAATATTTGTTACCTGTTTAATAAGCGATGAAAACACTCTGCAATGGATGTATTCTATTGTTGAAAAGAAACTTGATTTTCGAAGTAAATGTTCGTAATCATCCAGTAACTAAGACAACCTGCAACAATAGAGAGATAGATCAGTTTATTTTCGTTAATATCACAACGATTGGCATGACAAAATCAATTCCCACAACAAACATGAAAATGCTGCATGTCGAATTAACCAGTAATTCAATTAAGAAAAAATGTTTCAAATTAAATTTGAAATTTCAATCTAAATGGGAATAAAAACGTTTCATTCGATGTTCTTGATAACCAAAAATTGAATAAATAAGCAACATAGCAATATAGTTTGGTTCCATTTTGCACTTAAGCTGAATAAATATTGCTGATATGTGCTGTATTGAGGGAAGTGATAGCCGCGCGGCCGTAGCAGGTATCTGTTCAATCAGATGATAAGCTGCGTTCTCGTAGGACCGTTTGTAACGGTGACCGATTAGATTGGCCAGCAAAAAAGACAATGTTCTCTGCTGTAAAATCACTTCCCGGTGGTTCGGAAACCACCTAAAACTGTAGGTCTAGCTCATCAATCACCATCATTCAACTCATTACCCACGCACAGGTCTCAGTCCTATGTGGGCTTCATCCTTAAAAAAAACTTCTCTCAGCTTCCTATTTCACATTAGAATATGTTGTAAATGCTTACAAAGTTTAATTAAAAACATAATTTCATGGTTTTTAACATAAAAATATTAATACAATTTCTTTACATGATAAGATACTTACACCGTTCCATTTAAAACATAATTTCATGGTAGTCAACACAACAAACTGAATTAAATGTTTTCACATGGTAAGATTTTTCCTGAACTAAAATAGAAGAAATCAAGAAAAGTTAAAAAGGTGTGTAAAAAACATTCTCTATGAATTAAGGGTAGAGAAGCCATGTTAGGATCAAATGTTTCTGTATTGGTATGAATTTCACATTAATTCATGATTATTTTTCCATGTAAAAAAGGGTCAACTTCCTTAAAAGGAGAATGAGTTTGAATTAAGGATGGGGAATCTGTATGTAATGATTCATTTCTGCCTTAATACTGTTATAGAATGCTGTATATCTGCCTGTGTCAATAAGTCTTCCGGTAGAAGCTATAATTGGCATGTTTGTTTACTCTCCCCATTCCCCTCTCGCCTTCCGGTTCATCTAGAGAATTCCCGAATGTTCTTATCTCGGTAATTAGAATAGTCTCGAAGAATGGAGAACGTTCTACTGTTTACTGGGACATTAAAAACTATATAAAGCGAACGCTCATGTAAACATTAGTTCCATTCATTGCTTGAATTTCTTTGACATAGCAAGTGGCAGTACAAAGGTTTGTTGTGAAAAGTGATAACCGCAGTATATTTTGACAGCATTAGTGATACTTCCTTTACATTTTATACAAGTGAACACATACTCAGTGCTTTATTGTGATACGGTGACAGACTCTTGTGCTACGTAAGTGTTTTGATTGTTATTTTTAGAAGTATCTTCTTGAATTATTGAACAGTTCTAATATTTGAACGGTCTTTCAACAGTTAGTGATTGATTTTTGTACCGTAATATTGCAAATTCTTTATTAGCTGAACATTATCGATTTATCTGTTTCTGATTGCTTTATTTTGTGTAACATTACTGATTAGTGCGTGTTGTGGACAATTTGTGTAAATAAAGTATTGCCAGAATTATTTTAGAGATGAAACCTGTAACAATACCTACCGCACACTAGTCAGATTGTGAGCCTGGAATAATTTTTTATTTGATTTGGACGAAACAAAAAGTCAATTCCAGCAATTTATCTGGATTACAGTACCAACTTTGAGGAAACAAGATATAAATGAGAATATGAATATGACTGTCACATCCACAATAAGTCGTCGCTGTGTAACTAATGATCATTCCAGGCCATCTGACGTCACAGGTCTTGCAAGCTTCTCACAAGCTACTCAGCGCTGACCGTCGCTGTCAGTGTCATGTGAGGACGAAATATGAATGACACAATCACAAGTCAAGAGAACGACAGAAAGCAAAAGTAATAATAATGTCAGGTGCAATCTGAAAAACTTGACATTCAATTCGGGTAAGAGCCAACCACTGGCCTCTGGCTGCCACATAAATTCAAAGGATTTGCAATGTCTACCCGCCTTTACAAACTTCGTGCTGATGTGAAAAAAGAAATACCTCCAAGCTCACCTCACATGTCAATCATTGTCTATTTTGTTAATGCTTAACATCTCTTTTCCACTCATTCAGACACTCCCTCCTTCTCTTTTTAATTTATATGCTTTTCTTTCTTCTTTTTACTCCAATAAATGTTTTCCCTTCTCCCCCTATTACTATCTCACACCCACTCACTCTCTTTCTCTTTCTCCCGCTTTTTCTTTTTTTTTTTGATTATTTTTCTATTATTTCTAATCTGAAATATTGATGATGATGATAATAATAATAAAAAAATTTTTATTTGATACAGAGACTTCGCTCATACAAACACAAATGAGTTGCAGAATATGATTATTGAACAATACTAAATATGCTGCTCCAGATTCCATTTATCAGAACCTCTCACCATTACAATTCTTACTTATACAGATTCAACATATTTATTGATCCTTTTTCTGACCATTTCCATGAATTAGAAAATCCTGTTAAATATCGTATTGCTCAATTATTGATGATTAATTATTTGAAAACTTTACCTAACTCCCTCTACTTTATCTTACTCTTCAGAGTTTATCTTAATTAAGTTTTTTCTTTCTCAAGCTATCCATTTATATATTTTTTACTTTTCCTTAATTTATTGTTTAAATTCGTCTTTTCTTATCTTAATTAATTTCAGTTTTGAGGAATTAATTTATTTTTCTATTCTTTTCTAAGTTAACTTTCAATTTTGCATTGTTATTGTAAGTCAATAAGGCTCTTCTTGGAGTATTCTGTGAGTTTTGTATGTGAATAAATAAAATGACTGTGATCAAAGAAGCTTAGAACAGCCATAATTGATGTATGCATGCAAAACCAATAGAATTCAATAGAATAATAACAACTATATAAAATAATATAGTATATAATAATAATATATGTATATGAATAATATTGTCCATTATCAGGTAAGTGATAGCCGAGTGCCGTAGCAGGTATCTCTTCAATCAGAAATAAGCTGCGAAACTCTTGGGCCATCTTTGTAACGGTGACTGATTGGATTGACCAGCAAAAAAGACTCTGTTCTCTGCTGTAAAATCACTTCCCGGTTGCTCGGAACCCACCTAAAACTGTAGGTCTAACTCATCAATCACCATCATCCAATTCATCACCCACGCATAAGTCTCAGACCTATGTGGGCTTTATCCTGCGGAAAAAAATTAAACTTCCGATAAGATTTTACAGTAGCTAAAAGTACAATTACTTATAATTTTAGTACGTATATGTTTATAATGCTGGTATTTCTGATATTAGAGTAGAACATTTCTTAGAAAATCCAACACCAAAAAAAAAGCAAATGAGCATCTATCTGAGCCTTGAGCTTCTTGCATTAGCATTTAAACGTTCTTTCATCCATTTTCCACTTCCTTCCATTGATTTTCTTTTATTTTTCCTTCTTTTAGTTCTCTATTTACCAACTATTTTCTTTTTCGATGTATGTATTCGATCTCTATCTATGTCTATCGTGATCTACTTCAAATGTATTTATTAATGATCTCCTCTCTACTTTTAAACTTGTTTCAAACCAATTTCCTTTTCTATATGAGAATTTTCTGTGACTCGAAACTCACTCATAACAGTTACAAAAGCTATTAAGTTCGTGAATTCAATCCATTATTGATCTTGTGAAATTCTGCAGATCATTGCCAATTCAGTAAAGTATGTTGGTCGATCGTGATGTTTCCTTGATCATGGTTCTTGCGGATTGATGGGAGCAAGTTATAGTGCTGCTTGATATCTCATCTTATTATCCCATCACGAGAATGCTGTGTTATATTTATGGTAGGGCGCGCTGTCATAATATGAGGCAGGCAAAGGTTGATGACAAGTCATTAGTGGCTGCCATAGTGTCAGGCCATAGCTTGGCTAGAGCGGCGCACGTCAAAAACTCGATCACGCGCTTAGGCTGTCAATATTCTACTTAAAAGACTGCTTGCCTCTTTACTTCCATTACGGCGCGGCTCAATTTCATTTGGGTCATCCCCCTTCTCCTCTCTACATCACCTGGCTTCTTCTCTTTGTTCTTCTTTTCGATTTCTTGTTTCTCCCTCTCACCTTTCTTCAATCAATTACGTTAGCTGAAGTAAAAGCAACACAGAAAGTATTTCCTCCTCTCAATGACATATAATCTTATTGTCAAGAATTCTAATCCAGCTTACTTGAGAGATAGCTTCACACTTTTATCCAATGTCCATTCAAGATCCACTTGGTGTCACTGTTTTACATTGCAGATCCCCCTCCATAGAACTGAAATGTTCAACAAATCCTTTCTAGTGACTGTCTCACGCCTATGGAGCTTACTGCCACTCCAAGTCATTTCATCTCCATCCATTCATTCATTCAAGTTAAGATTGTATAATCATTTGTTAGATGCATTAAAATTATATTTTCTTACTTATTATATTATGTAAAAGTTATTCCTCAAATTCATTGCAAAAGCATACTATATATTATTTTTAAAACTGTTAATTTCATTTAAATAAGTTACATTGTACTTTAGCTTTATTGATTTTTTATTATATTTTTATTTTCATTTTTATGTTTTTTTTATTTATTTTAATTCAAATCTTTGTTTATTACTTGCGCAGTATTGAAGAATTATTTATTTTTTGTAATATTATTGTAATGTCTTTTGTGTTTCAATAGGCTCTAGCCTTGAAACAATTGTACAATAAATACTCTATTCCATTCTATTCTATTCACTTTTCCTTTTTTCCTCATTTTCTCTTTCTTTTTCTTATACGTTCTTCTTCTCATTCCCCGTTGATCTTCTGGTTATGCTTCTACTCTTGTCTTTTTCTTCTTGCACATTTTTTTATTTCTTCTTTTCGTTCTGTTTCTTCTCCCCCTCCTCCTATACCACTGCCTTATCAACCCCTTCTTCTTCATCACCTGCTCTCATCAATCTTCTCTTCCTAATTGTCTCCAACTTACAATCGTTTCTTCTCTTCCTCACCCTCTTCACGGCTTCTCTCTTACCTTAACCTTCTTATAATTCTTATTCTCTCTCCTACCCCCACCTTCTCTTTCAGCATCTTATCATTCTTCTCTACTTATTATTCTGATACATTTTTTTCTCCATCTTTTTCTTGAATTGTAAGGGTGACCGATTAGATTGGCCAGCAAAAAAGACAAGGTTTCTGCTGTAAAATCACTTCCCCGTGGTTCCACCTAAAACTGTAGGTCCAACTCATCAATCACCATCATCCAACTCATTACCCACGCACAGGTCTCAGACCTATATCCTTCATCCTCCCAAAAAATTCCATTTCTTTTTCAATTCTTCCATTCTCGTTGACCTAATTCTTCTCCTTCTGTTCCTTTTAATTTGTCACTGCCTTCTTCACTTCCTTATTTATCTTCCCCTTCTCTTTCGCTTTTTTCCTCACATTCCTCATGTCCTTCAATTCTCTTCACTTTTCTTCTATCTATCCTTCTCTCCATCTTTT
Source organism: Conomelus anceps (assembly GCA_948455865.1). Lineage (NCBI taxonomy): Eukaryota > Metazoa > Arthropoda > Insecta > Hemiptera > Delphacidae > Conomelus > Conomelus anceps. The sequence goes on along the minus strand of OX418217.1, from coordinate 12,811,794 downwards.
ACATTTTCTTTTCGTCTCTACTCCTCCACAGCTTCTCATATTTTTCATCCTTCCTATCTTTCTCTTTCTCCTCCTCCACATCCTCTCCTTTCTCCTTGTTCTATTGATCCTCCTTCTATTGCTTTTATCTTTCTCCTATTCCTCCTTTTACCCATATCCCACTTCATTTAATGACTTCTATTTCTTCTACACCCCATTACCTGCCTTCGTCTGTTCATTTCCTCACCTTCTTCCTCAGTTACTCTCTCACTCTTTCTCTCTAACTCTTTCACTCTCTCTCTCTCTCTCTCTCTCTCTCTCTTTTACGGTCAAGTGTTGATGAGAAGGATATTCTTGAATATCCTCTTCCAAGAATGGACATTTATATGTTCAAACTTCGCCGTTTCATGTAGATACATCACAATCATATTATCTTTATCAAATTGCATCTTATACTGTATACATATCATTGATTAATTCTTTAGTTTAGATTTGTAAAATTCATAGAACAAAAATTACACTACTTATATATTTTTAACTATCATAATCTAGAATCTAAGACAGTGCATTTTGTAATCTACATGAATAAAGTAAATAATCTAATCTAATCTCTCTATTCATCTATCCAGCAATCTATCTATAGATCTACAGGATTGAGTGGACGAGAGGACCTTCCCCCTTGATGAAGGCAGTTAATCAATCAAATCAATCAATCTCTCTATCTCCCTTCTCAATCTTATAACAATTAGGTTATAGCTAGGTTGAAATCACTCTGGGATCTGTTCGTTAATTGAATTCAGAAATAGTTCTAGTTTCGCTCAGATTCAAGTTTTCATTCCTATTCAAATAATAGGTTTTCAACATCATGGAACTATCTATTGTTAGAAATTGTTATATGTTGGATGCATCATCTTGGATAGAACAAACTTATCAAAATTACGCCTGAAATGGAATGAAAATATTCTTTATCAGGCGGAAAAATCAGTGAAGTCTTTTCTACCAGTCAACCTAAACCTTATTATCACTAAACAAGCGTGTTTCGGAGAACACGTTAAACCCGGTTGCCTAGAAAAAGTCGTTGAGGCACTGAACTTTGTCCAGGTGCGATCTGATAACTCTGAAACAAAACCTGAGTCAGTCAGGTCACTCGATATAAGCCTTATTATAACTATTATTTTTCATCTCACACTTAAAAGAAAGTGGTTCATATTCTTACATCGGCATAATTTTGCAAGATGTAGAACATTTGAATTTATCATAGAAATAAGACTACAATGGAGGAAGATTTAAAAACTCTCTAACTATTGTTGTTGTTTTCAGGATGACAGACTTTTGCAGCTGGATGTAGGTTTCAGGTAGCAGGTTCAATAAGGCTAGAACTGTGATGCAATTTTTTGGGGATGCTTGAGACAACAAGAGGTGTCTATGTTATTGTTATTGTTATTGTTATTGTTGTTATTGTTGTTGTTGTTGTTGTTTTTGTTATTATTATTATTATTATTATTATTATCATTATTATTATGTCGTCAATTTGCCGTTCAAATTGGAAAACGCTAGGTACATGTTTATGAGGAAGGCTGAACTAATTTATTAAATTTAATATTTTTTCGGTTTTCCCAATATTTTTTCATTCTGAGACAGTGCCTCTCTTCTTTCCTGTGAAAATTCCACCTTTCTACTCTTTATTGTACCGGGGCTATTTCCCATGACTCCACACACTTTCTATGTAAATTTCTATTCATAATTGTTTCTAGGTTTTCGATTTTTGCAAGCTTTAGGTCAGTTTGGACATTTTGAATCCATTTTCCGCCATTTTTTCAAATTTTGGATATGTACAAGAATCCGTCTGGAAATTCGATCGTTGGGAAGTCTCATAATGTGACCATATAATTTCAAACGTCTTTTTCGGATTTCGTTTGTGAATTTTGAGTGTTTTTCGACTTCTGAGTTTTTCTGCAACCGGTAGCCTTCTGCGGTTTTCCTTGGCCCGAGTATCTTCCGTATTATTTTTCCGCCTTATTATTATTATTATTATTCTCACAATATATGTATAAATTATGCTTGTATCTGTATACTGTACTTATATTATTGACTTTGTCATGTAAAAGTGAGATTATAAAAAATAAAGAAAGAAAAAAGAAAATAATTTTTTTTTTTTTTTTTTTTTTTTTGAGGATGAAGCCCACATAGGTCTTAGACCTGTACGTGGGTAATGAGTTGGATGATGGTGATTTATGAGTATTATTATTATTATTATTATCATTATTATAATCCTGAACAGTATCCCTAACCATCTTAAAAACCTACAAACATATTCCGCAGTAAAACATGAAATCAAAACTTATTATATTACTGAGCAAGGATAACATATTCATCACAGAGGAATAGGATATTGATTATTCATCACATAAAATCCATAATAAAAACCTGATTAAATTCAAAACTTAGCAAATCACCCCAATACAAGCTAAACTTAGCCTCTGGGGTTGCCACCACTAGAATTATCATCATAATAACTATTTATATATTGAATTTTGTTAAATTGTTGTATATTATTTATTAATTGCATGTACTGTTATTTACATTCAATAAAGCTTAAAAAAAAAAATTAATTATTATTATTATTATCATTATTACTATAATTAATTATTATTATTATTATTGTTATTATTATTATTATTATTATCACTATCATTATCATTATCATCATTATTATTTTTATTATTATCATCATTATTATTATTATTATTATCATTATTATTCAAAATAATCAGTTGTAAAATTCAGAAAAAAGTGGTATAGTCTAGACAGGATGATTAGGCTGATAGAAAAGTTCTAGTTAGAGCTGCATTTATAGTATTCGATGATAAAATTTGTCCTAGTTTCCACAACAATGTAGTGTTCTCTCCCTGTAGATAGTTGAGAAGTGATTTTCGTGCACATTATCCGAGACGAAAGCAGAGTTAGTGGGAGCTAACACGTCTAATAAGAGCGAATGGAGACGATTATCGGGATATACATTAGAGTGGCAAAACTTTGTTTCAGACCGTATCGAAAAGTTGTAACAAGCTAAAACCGCGGACAAGCTCGCGATGATTCTGACAAATCAGGAGAGCATTGCTGGCTGTTATGTTACTCTTCTGTTTGCAAAGTTGGTACGTTTTTCGAATGTGAACTGTGGAACTCTGATCTTTGCTGAAAGTACTAGTTCTGCTGAAGAATAGTATTAGATTTCGATAAATTAAAAGTTCGATTGCCCCCAATTCGAATAGCTGAGATTGCACATTAAATACTAATAGATTAATTGGATAAGGACATAATTTCTCCAAACAGTTTATAGAGAGAAGTTGACGTGATTCAATAAGGGAAGAAAAATGATTTTATTTATTCATTTTATTCTGCACAAGCTATTGTACCCGTCCTTCGTACGGATTATGTTTAGAAATAAGACATGCATATCATTTAACAAAACATTTATAATTACATTTTGTTTTGATAGCATTTACAAAAAATACACTTCAAATTGATTCAAAACAAGCACAAGAAAAATATAACATGAATGAAAAATACCTAAAAATAAATAAAAACATGAAGGATAGTTGTCTATCGCAAAGCCTCTTCATACGCAACCTTCCTAAACAACTTCTTTTTTTCCGAGGCATTTTGAATAATTCAAAATATCAATATGCTAGTAAATCTATATAAATAAAATTAGAGTTTTGTCTGTACATTTATCAGAATTGTATATTTGTTGGTTCTTTCTACGTTTTATACATTAAATAAGCCGAAAATAGTCTTATCTCACTTTCTGTCTGTCTGTCTGTCTGTCACGGCCGCAAAGGCATTTTTCACGGCCTTCTCCTCAAAAACGAGATCATCGATCGGGATTTTAGTTATTGAACAGTATTGAAAACATTATTGAACATGTCTTTAGCTATAAAAAACTAAATTAACTTTTTTTTTAACAGAGTAATAAACGTTTAAAAACCAAGTATTGTGCGATTTTGGATACATTTTACGCGGCCTTCTCCTGAAAAACGAGAGCATCGATCGGGATTAGAGTTATTTATCAGTATTGAAAACCTTTTTGACAATGTCTTTAGCTATAAAAAACTAAATTAACTTTTTTTTAACAGAGTAATAAACGTTTAAAAACCAAGTATTGTGCGATTTTATCAATCAGCTGTTCTCAAATATAAATGGTGGGCCCTTCGCGGCGTTATTTACGCTGTCTGCAGACTTGTGTAGTCGGAGCATTGCAGTCTTTTAGGAAACATATGACTGGTGAATCAAAGCTCATCTTATGTTTTATCAATTATTTCTTTGTTGAAAAAAAAACAAAATTTTCTAATTTCAATTTATCAAAACAAAAATTAACATTTTAGTAAGGTGCGGTTTGTGCTAGGCTCTTGGGAATTCGCCAGGTAGCACTATTATTACCACATAAGAACAAATCACGTAATTTATCATGATATATCAATCAGCTGTTCTCAAAAAATATTCTCTCCGATACCTGTCACTGAATTGCTTACGTTCTAAGTTGTTTACTAAGGTCCCGTTCACACGATACAGTTTTTGTGCGGTACAGTAAATTTGCTGTATCAGTTATTTTGCAGTGCTTTCGTTTGCATGTACATTTCATATTGTATGTTCACACAATACTGTTTCGACTGGATCCAGTAAAAAAGCTGTTCTAGCCGATCTCTACATTCGGTTTTGTCTTCGAAAACTGTATCGCTAAAATCAGCTGTACCGCAAAATAACTATCCGTATCCGGTGGCACATGTATTGTACCGGTAATGGATATGTTCAAACGATACGCTTATTACGCTGGAAGCAGTCTTCAGATCGTCAGCATTGATCTTCTTCATTGATATTCTTCAGCATTGATCTTCTTATTAGTGGATTCCAGTGTCCAGAAGTGGAAGATATTAATTGTGAAAATTTAATCTCTCTAATATATGAGAGACCCGCCTTGTGGGACAAGACTTAAGATTAATATAAAAATAAAGAGAGAAAAATGTGTGGAATATTGAAACCAGAATTTGCGTACTTTGATCAAAATTTAAGAGAAACCTTCAGTAAACTTATTTAAAAAAATCTTACACAAATAAAAAAAATCCTGGACTGGAATAAATTAAACTGAACTGGAAGCGCAATGGAAGAAGGAGGAGAGCACAGCAATAAGCAGCAAAGCCGGATCGTGTGAACATCACAGTACAGTAAAAAAACCGTACCGCAAAAAAACTGTATCGTCTGAACGAAGCTGCTAACAACTTCATGATCGTTGCTAACAAAAAAGCCGAAACATATTTAGTCTTATTTCTAAACATAATCCGTACGAAGGACGGGCACAATAGCTAGTATTTACATATTTTCAACTGAGCATTTTCAACCTAGAACGTGAACAAAATTCAGTGATAGTTATCAGAGAGAATATTTGAGAACAGCTGATTGATATATCATGATAAATTACGTGATTTGTTCTTATGTGGTAATAAAACTTAGAAGAAATGTATCCAAAATTGCACAATACTGAATATTCAAACGTTTATTATTCTGTTAAAAAAAAGTTAATTTAGTTTTTTATAGCTATGTCAAAAAGGTTTTCAATACTGATGAATACCTTTAATCCCGATCGATGCTCTTGTTTTTCAGAAGGCCGCGTAAAATGTATCCAAAATCGCACAATACTTGGTTTTTAAACGTTTATTATTCTGTTAAAAGAAAGTTAATTTAGTTTTTTATAGCTAAAGACATTGTCAAAATAGTTTTCAATACTGTCAAATAACTTAAATCCCGATCGATGCTCTCGTTTTTCAGGAGAAGGCCGCATAAAATGCCTTCGGGGCCGTGACAGACAGACAGACAGACAGAAATTGAGATAAGACTTGTTTCGGCTTCTTTAATGTATAAAACGTAATAATAACCAAAAAATATATCATTATGATAAATGTTACGGACAAAACTCTAATTTTATTAATAAAGATATCATTGATACCGTTAGCTGGTAGAAGTCGAACCCCGCCAACATACAAGTAATAGTTTAAAATCATACTAGTGTCCAAAGAAATATATTAATTTATGTATATAATATTAAGCGGATGAGAAACATAATAAGATGGGGAAGGGTGAAGATGAAAAAGGGGGGAAGAAAAAAGGCAGAGAATGGAGATAATAGCAATGTACAGAGCTATTTGAAAACTTTCAGTTTAAAGTTTAGTAATGGTTTTTATTATTTCATCCACCTCAAGAGAAACTCAAAAAAAAAAAAAAACTTTTATTTAGATCTTCACATCATAACAATTTCAGAATAAATGTTCATAAATTACAAAATCTAATAATTACCTGCAAGGAAACATCCTGTGCGCAGGTAAGAGTTGCTAGCTAATATTATACATAAGCAAAAACCTTAATGAACTGTCAAAGAAAAAATAATACAGAGATTTTAAATAAATACCATGAGGAAAAAAAAGAGAGAGAGAGAATCAGAAGGTGAAAATGAAAGAGAAAGAGAAGAGATGGCAAACTTAGCTTACTATTAAAATAGGACATAAATCATTCGAAAAGTTTTTCCTCAATTCTACTGGACACTATCCACTCAATAATTTCATTCTTAAATCTTCTATCAAGTTTCCTGTTTGTATTTTCAATAAAATTGCTTGGAATGTAATTGATCAGTTTACTTGATATGTAAAAATATTGTCTCCTGCACACATTCAGATCTATTCTAATATTTTCATATATATTTCTGGAGGGTCGTAAATTGAGGTGTGATTCACCCAAAACTAGTATCTCATTTTTGGGATTTTTGTGAAAGATATGGACATAGTGAAATTGTTCTGGATATTCTGTCGTGTTGAACCAATGTGATAGGAGCGTTAACAGTGACGGGGCGTTTAAACTGTTAATATTTGTAAATAATGATCGGCTTCGGGATCTGTGATGGGTCCACATGTGTTTTCTACCTGAAGGTAGACAAATCAACAGGTTGATGGGATCGGAAAGGGTTGTCCTATTGTTTGTAAAGGTGGAAATATTCCTTCCTTCATCCTTTTTTTATTGTTCCATAATAGTTGAAAAGTTTGACGAATTAGTTATTTTGATCAATATGGAATATGTATGGTCATAATCTTTCTAATGACACCGCTTTTTTCGGAGGATGAAGCCCACATAGTTCTGAGACCTGAGCGTGAGTAATGAATTGGATGATGGTGATTGATAAGTTGGACCTACAGTTTTTAGATGGGTTCTAAACCACCGGAAGTGATTTTACAGCAGAAAACAGAGTCTTTTTGCTGGCCAATCCAATCGGTCACCCTTACAAAGAGTGCCCAGGAGTTTCGAAGCTTATCTCTGATTGAACAGATACCTGCTACGTTACTCGTCTATCACTTCCCCCCAACCTATATTACTCGCAGTGGCGAGGCGTGGAATCCTTCACCGGTCATCGCAGGGGGGTTCTCCCACCAACGCCCAAAGGGGTCCAAAGGCCCTCCCCAGGAAAATGTTTAAAAATTCGAGGCAAATTGGTAACTTTTGAAGATTTTGTGCATCTGAAATCTCTCCTCTGAATAGGCCTAACAAAAGGCAAAGAACTAAAAAGTATTTTATCCAATTGCACCTCTTGCGTAATATATATCTTCCCCAATACCGTAGACCGACGATGGATAATATAGGAAAAAACGCAAAAACAGCCGAAATAATAGGCTCTGATATGATGAACTCACTCGATTTAATTTATTAAAATAAATTTAACCATCTTGAATAATAAATGGAGACTATAAGAAGAGATCACACTCTAAAAGAAAAAGATTAATTAAATTGCAAAACAATAATAAGCCTATTGTAAAAGTTGAATAATTTAGCATACGCTAAATTCCCATTGTTTCCACAACGCTGCAACTGAAGCTGAGTGTGGGCTGGGGAGGAATAAGCATGAGGAGGCAGCTACCGAGAACCCACGACAGTGGCCGAAAACGCACGAAGCCTTATTCATCGCAGCCGGTTGCGATGTATCACAAGCATTACTTGAATGGTTTAAAAACTGATGGCAGGGGGAATCGAGCCATGCGCGGGAGTGGAGTGGTGTGATTCGCAATGCTTTTTCGCTTCATTATGCATATTGAGCGTCTACTCGTCATATTCTTATTGGTTTTTGATGCAATTTTCACCGTTTTTGAACATATTTCTGGGCTTTGAAGCCTACAAATGTCCATTATTTAAGAGTTGAGATTATTTCAATATTATAAGTCCAATTTCTCTACTCATCGCCGGATCAAACGATGACCATACGCCTCGCCACTGATTACTCGGTGTGCCATATAATCAAATTGAGACAAGAACTCAGTGGGTGCATTCTCAAGATTTGACTCCTATTATTTAGGGAAGTGATGGCCGTGAGCCGTAGCAGGTATCTGTTCAATCAAATAGAGATAAGCTGCGTTCTCCTGGGCACTCTTTGTAAGGTTGACCGATTAGTTTGGCCAGCAAAAGACTTTTCTCTGCTGTAAAATCACTTCCCGGTGGTTCGGAAGCCACCTAAAACTGTAGGTACAACTCATGTCATCTCCTTATATTATACTGCTACGGCCAGGTGACAAGTTGTTTATGTAAAAATCAGCTGGTAATAGCAAATATAATGTTTGCAATGTTTGAAAGCTCCAGAAGGTTTTCCAATAGAAGTATAAATAGTTGAGTTCGTGTTAAGCAGTTCAAGTGTTAATTTTCCAAAAGTTATTCTTCAATAAAATCCATGTTTAAAACGCCTCTGACTGTTTTATTCACGTAAATTCATAACAATTGGTGTCAGAAGTGGGATAAGTGCATTTGAGGTGGGTTTATCTATTCGAAAAGTGATTTTATTAGTGTTTTTCAACTATTCATTTGTTCATCCATTTTTTTGTGTTTACTTTTAACAGTTATACTGGTTTGAGATTTAAAATGGCTGGAAAAGGTTTAAAACTTTCATGTTTGAAAGTGAGTGAATTAAAACAAGAATTAGAAGAACGAGATCTTGAAATAAGTGGTAATAAAGCTATTCTGCAAGAACGACTTCGTGTGGCATTGGTTGAGGAAGGTTTGGATCCGGACATATTCCTCTTTGAAACCCCATATGGTGAGTTAAAGTCAGCTTTGGAAAGAAAATTAGAAGAGAACAGAGATATATTTGAGGAAAAATTGCAGGAAAATCATAATTTCTTAAGAAATGAAATAAAAAACATGGAAGATAAATTTGAGAAAAATCATAATTTTGTAAGAAATGAAATGAAAGACATGGAAGAGAAAATGAAAAACATGGAAGATAAATTTGAAAAGAAGTTTGAAAAACTACAGGAACACAATAATGGCATTGAAAGATCAATCTCTATGGTTGATGTTGCCTCTGTTAATCAAATTAGAGAAGACACTTCTGTAAGTTATCAAAAAGCACCTATCATCCTGCCAAGTCATCCAATTGGGCTACCCACTTTTGATGGAAAGATGCCATGGGAAGATTACCGTTCCTTGCTTGAGACAGCTGCTGACATACATGGCTGGACACCTGCAGTGAAAGCTGCAATGCTTAGCCTGTCACTCCGTGGAGATGCATTAGCAGTTCTCCAAACAATCCCTATGGCTGATAGGCAGAACTTCGATGTGCTTCTGAGACACATAGAAATGAGGTTTGGCCATCAACACATGGATCAACTTTACCGTTCACAACTCAAGAATAGGATCCAGAAGCCAAACGAATCACTCCAAGAGTTCAAAAGTGATATTGCCCACCTGGTAAGAAAAGCCTACCCATCTGTGGATGATAGAGTATATGAGATTCTAGCCATTGAGAGGTTCCTGGATGGTCTTTGGGAACCTGAAACTCAACAAGCTATTAAATTGGCTCGCCCTCAGACACTCAGTGAGGCCCTCACCCAGGCTTTGGAATTCGAAGCAGTACGACAATCAGTGAAGGGTAATGCCCGAGTCCGGGCTGTTGAAGCAAAGGATAGTAGTGATGAGTCTCTGGAAGAATTGGTGAAGAAAGTCATAGAAAAGTTAAGAACAGGAAGGAGGGAGATACGTTGCTGGCGCTGTGGAGAGAGAGGGCACCTGCGTAATAAGTGCCCAAATAAATCAACCACTGAGAAGAATCAGGAAAACTAAAGAGGGTTGATGTAAAGGGGCAACCATCAACCTATAGACAGAAGACCCTCTCCCCATGTACAAAACCAGTCATTGCAATGTTATCTGATAAACCCCACAGTCTTTACATTAATGGAATGGTGAATGGAAGCTCCTATAAATTACTTATAGATACTGGAGCCACTAAGACAATAATAAACTCCAAAACAGTAGCTAACCAGCAAGATATCTCACCAACAACCTGGAAGCTGAAAACTGCTACAGGTGGGCCTGTGAGTGTCTGTGGAGAGATGATTGCCACCTTCAAGATTGGTAAGGCCTGTTTTAAACATTGTGTACTTGTGGCAGAGATTAGTGAAGAAGTCATACTAGGCTTGGATTTTCTTTCTACTTTTGGCCTAGAGTTGGATCTTAGAAGGAAGACATTGACCATTGGTGGAGATGAAGTTGTTCTACACTCTGGAAAAGACTGTACAGCCCAAATACAACTGCTGAAAGAAATCACAATACCAGCAAGGAGCCAGATTGTGACTCATGCTACGACAAAGGAGGATGTCCCTGTGGGGATTAATGTGTTGCTAGAGCCAGAAATCCATGAGGAGGAGCTTGGTCATGGTGTCCTAGTGGCTAGGACACTTTTTCTTACTAGCCAAGAATTCCCTGTCCTCTTGATGAATGTGAATGATTATGAAGTTACTTTGAAGAGAAGTAGTACTTTGGGACATTGCTCACCAGTCACATCTGTCATACAACAAATGCAGACAACTCAACCACAGAAGAAGTGTCTCCCAGAGAAGCTGAAGGCCTTTGTTGAAGTATCCTGTCAAGATCTAGTCAAAGAACAACAAAATGAAGTAAGGGACCTCATAACTAATTATCAGGATATTTTTGATATAGGAGAGGGCCCAAAAGGCAGAACCAACATAGTTGAGCATGCAATAGATACTGGAAATGCCAAACCCATCCGCCAGAACCCTAGAAGGTTACCTCTGGCTAAAAGAGAGGAAGCTAGAAAAATAATTAAGGAAATGGAAAATGAAGGTATAATTGAACCATCCAATAGCCCTTGGATTTCACCAGTGGTGCTTGTAAAAAAAAAGGATAATACACTCCGGTTCTGTGTGGACTATCGTCTTCTGAATGACGTCACCAAAAAAGACAGTTACCCTCTACCTCGAATTGATGACACACTGGATAGCCTGGAAGGTTGCAAGTTGTTTTCGACTCTGGACATGAAAAGTGGATACTGGCAAGTTGGACTTGAACCTAAGGACAAAGAAAAGACTGCATTTTCAATCGGAGAAGGTCTTTGGCAATTCACTGTGATGCCATTTGGCTTGTGTAATGCTCCAGCAACCTTTGAAAGATTAATGGAGAATGTGTTGAGGGGACTGTCATGGGAAACTTGCCTGGTCTACCTGGATGACATCATTGTCTTGGGAAATTCTTTCCAACATCAGCTGGAAAACTTGAAGCAAGTATTTGAAAGACTAAGACAAGCTAACCTGAAGCTCAACCCAAAGAAGTGCCATCTGTTTAAAAGACAGGTTAATTACCTAGGGCATGTGGTATCTGATAAAGGTGTGTCTATGGATCCTGAGAAGGTAACAGCCATAACCAAGTGGCCAGTGCCCAAAGACAAATCAGAAGTGCGGAGTTTCCTTGGCCTTTGCACATATTATCGACGGTTTGTGATGGGATTCTCTGGTATAGCAAAACCCCTCATCAAGCTGACAGAGGAGAAACAGAGTTTTCTCTGGGACAAAAATTGCCAGCAGGCCTTTAACAGACTAAAGGAGACACTTTGCCAAGCATCACTGTGATGCCATTTGGCTTGTGTAATGCTCCAGCAACCTTTGAAAGATTAATGGAGAATGTGTTGAGGGGACTGTCATGGGAAACTTGCCTGGTCTACCTGGATGACATCATTGTCTTGGGAAATTCTTTCCAACATCAGCTGGAAAACTTGAAGCAAGTATTTGAAAGACTAAGACAAGCTAACCTGAAGCTCAACCCAAAGAAGTGCCATCTGTTTAAAAGACAGGTTAATTACCTAGGGCATGTGGTATCTGATAAAGGTGTGTCTATGGATCCTGAGAAGGTAACAGCCATAACCAAGTGGCCAGTGCCCAAAGACAAATCAGAAGTGCGGAGTTTCCTTGGCCTTTGCACATATTATCGACGGTTTGTGATGGGATTCTCTGGTATAGCAAAACCCCTCATCAAGCTGACAGAGGAGAAACAGAGTTTTCTCTGGGACAAAAATTGCCAGCAGGCCTTTAACAGACTAAAGGAGACACTTTGCCAAGCACCTATATTGGCTTACCCAAGAGTTGAAGGCAAGTTCATTCTTGACACTGATGCCAGCAACACAGCAATTGGTGGAGTACTTTCTCAAGAGCAAGATGGGGAGGAAAAGGTCATTGGATATTTTAACAAGGTGCTGTCAAAACCTGAGCGTAACTACTGTGTTACTAGAAGAGAACTGCTAGCAGTAGTGAAATCAATCAGCCACTTCCACAAATACTTATATGGACGTCAATTCCTGCTGAGAACTGATCATGCATCCTTGACATGGCTTCTCCGGTTCAAGTCTCCTGAAGGACAAGTGGCAAGATGGATCCAGCACTTACAAGAATATGACTTTAAATTTGTACACCGAGCTGGAAATAGTCACCTGAATGCTGATGCCCTTTCTCGAAGACCCTGTGAGGAGGACTGCAAACACTGCTCACGCCAGGATGGGAAGGAAGTTTTGGTACATAGGACAACTATTGCCAATGACCACTGGCAAGGTGCTGAGTTACTTAAGGATCAGGAAGAAGACCCTGATCTGAAGCACCTTTGGTTGTGGAAACGTTCTGCAAGACGACCTAGTTGGCAAGAAATAGCACCTTTTCCACCACATGTCAAGTCCCTCTGGGCACAATGGGACTCTATTGTGGAAGACAGAGGAATCCTGAAAAGGAAGCTAGAGAATGCAGCTGGTGATCAGCATAAGCTGCAAATTATTGTTCCCAGGAAAAGGATTCCTGAAGTGCTGAGACAAATACATGATGGAGTCTCTGGGGGCCATTTTGGAGTTCATAAGACACTGGAGAAAGTACGAGAGAGGTTTTACTGGCCAAATTCAAGCAAAGATGTCAAGAACTGGTGTCGCAATTGCACTGTTTGTGCATCTGCAAATGGCCCCTTGCATAGAAAGAAGGCCCCCATGAAACAATACAATGTTGGAGCACCTTTTGAGCGAATAGCCATTGACATAGCTGGACCATTTCCATTGTCTGACAGTGGGAATAAGTATATCCTGGTAGTGATGGATTATTTCAGCAAATGGGTCGAAGCCTATGCCTTGCCAAATCAAGAAGCAGTCAGTGTTGCTGATGTAATAATCAAGGAATTTGTCAGTCGGTTTGGTGTCCCATTAGAGTTACATTCTGATCAAGGAAGGAACTTTGAGTCTTCAGTGTTTTCCCGTATATGTGAGGTGCTGGGAATCCATAAGACAAGGACTACACCCCTTCACCCTCAGTCAGATGGAATGGTGGAGCGTATGAACAGGACCATGGGAAAATACCTGTCAAAAGTTGTATCCAAGCATCAACGAGACTGGGATCAATATCTTCACCTATTCCTGATGGCATACCGAAGCTCTGTCAATGAGTCTACAAAACTTTCACCAGCCAAGGTAGTGTTTGGGCGAGATATTAGACTGCCTTGTGACTTAAAGTTTGGATGTACACCTGGAGAGGATTTGGTAGGAGAGGACTATGTCACCCAGTTTCGGAAACAGATGGATGAGATTCATGAGATTGTTCGAACCAACATCCAAGGAACCAGTGACAAGATGAAAGAACGCTATGATATCAAGGCAGATCATGGTGGATACCAGCCTGGAGACTTAGTTTGGTTCTACAACCCACAGCGACGTCAAGGGTACTCCCCCAAATTACAGACTTCCTGGGATGGACCTTTTGAAGTGGTTACTAGAATCAATGATGTAGTCTACCGGATCAAGAAACCTAGAGGAAAACCAAGAGTTGTCCACTTCAATCGACTGGCACCATTCCAGGGAGACAATACTGCAGGTAATGCCCAAGATGTGAGAACTATTCAACCAGTTGATCCCAACTTTGAAGAATTCATGGCCAATTTGGACATGTTCCAGAAAGCTGAGCTTACAAAAGTCTGTTATCAAGATTTGTTCACCCTACCAAAAGACTATGCTCTGGCTCACTGTGTAGCTAAAAATCTTGGAGCTTCTCGGGGTATTGCTACAGTATTTAGGAAAACGTTTGGAGGACTGAATGATCTGGAACTTCAGAGACCAGCTGTTGGAAGAACACTACACCTTCAGAGGCAAGGAAAACAGCTCTTCTGCTTGGTGACAAAAGATCAACCTCAGCAGGAGTCCACCTATCAAGCCTTGTGGGAGAGCCTAAATCATCTGCGGAATTGTCTTCAAACTCTGGGAGTGAAGCAGCTTGGAATTCCCCGATTAGGTTGTGGCTATGATGGGTTGGACTGGAAAATCGTGAGGCCAATGATTGAAACAATCTTCAAAGAAACTGGGATTACCATCTCAGTTTGCATGTTTGCTCCATGGGCAGCTAGTCAGTTGTATCCAGTAAGGCCACCCCCAATCTGCAGACCTGTAACTGTTCTGGGACAGAACAGTCTTAAGGAGGGAGCAGTGCTACGGCCAGGTGACAAGTTGTTTATGTAAAAATCAGCTGGTAATAGCAAATATAATGTTTGCAATGTTTGAAAGCTCCAGAAGGTTTTCCAATAGAAGTATAAATAGTTGAGTTCGTGTTAAGCAGTTCAAGTGTTAATTTTCCAAAAGTTATTCTTCAATAAAATCCATGTTTAAAACGCCTCTGACTGTTTTATTCACGTAAATTCATAACAATACTTTATTTAAATCATATGAACCGTAATAAGATACTGATTGCGATTTAAGAGTAACAATAATATTGAATGAAGGAAAAACATCGTTCATCGTTATATCCGAGGTTTTTAAAGCAATGATTTATTCTTTCATTCATTGAAACTGATACATCTCTTGTTTCATTCAAGCATCATTACTTAAAGAAAGGAAGGGAAAACTAAGTTCATGATGATGAGAGTGAGATGAAAAGCGAGTTGAAGATTTGAGAATGTAAGAGATTAGGAGAAGGAAGAGAGAAAGAGATATTAGATTAGATTATTTACGTTAGATTTAGATAAGATTATTAAGAGAAAGAGAGAGCGAGTGAGAGACATGGTGAGAGAGTGAAATGAAGAGATCAGTTAAGATAAGATAAAATTACTTCATTTACGTAAATTTACAAAATATAATTGTGACTGATTAAAGAGCATATTATTAATAACACAAAATATTGTATGTGAGAAAGAGTTTGGACATTAACAATGTGATTTTATGTGAAGCATTTACGTAATAAGGGCGAAGTCTGGACAAAAATTCGTCCATTCATACTTAACCTTGATAACTTCGAACTGCGTGACTATAATTAGTGATAATAGAATAAAATTTATACAAAAATTGAAAAAATTAGAAGAGATTGAGCATAATTGAAATTGAGTTTTTGTTTATATTTTCTGAACAATACAGATGGGATATTATTTACAAAATGAGAGATGAAGGTTGTCACGCTTGTGCTCTATGGTTGAAAAGATGCAGTCATTCTCTCCAAAAGATACCTCTTCAATGATGAGGTGAAGCCCGCTCGACTCTCAATGCACCTAATGGAATTAGGAAGTGCGCTCCAAGCCCGACAAGCACTTACAACATACAGGGGTTGTATAATAAAATATTTCTCCATGTTACTTGCCAATTGTATAAAAAACTCAAATGTATTGTATTGAAGGAATAAATTTCAATTTAGTATAGATTGTAGTACGGTGGTTCGGTATCCTAAGTGTATTATCCCCGGTTCTAGTATGAGAAACATTATTCTATCTGCCTTCAGAAACAAATTTGAAATCGTTTTTAAAGTAATTAGGTGTGCCATATTTGAGGATTTCTTCGACAAGTTTGTTTATCCTGAATAGTCTCTGATCTGGGAGTTTGAGAGTTGAGCTTGCAATGTGGGATTGAGTAATTCGTTCATGCCATTGAAGAGAGAAGACATACCGAAGACAGTAGTTCTGACTGCGCTGCAGTCTATCATTCAGAATGACTGTCATGTCATTCATTACAGTACAGGAAATGTGGAAAGATGAGAGATTTAATTAGTAATAATCGGGCACTTCTAGGAAGAATATCTTGCATTTTCTTTAAGGGATGCATCGCTGAAAAAACCTTCTTGCAAGTTCTAATAACTTGCTCTGACCAGTCAAGAGTTGAGTTCATGGTTATACCCAAGTTTTTAACTGAACTACAGTATGGTATTACATTGCCATCAACAGTGATTTTGTGAGTAAGGTTTAAGTCAATACTATTTTATAGATTCAGATTCAGAAGACTTTATTTGTGTAAATTTACAATGTACAGGAATGATAAAAGTTTTATTAATATTAGCAACTCTCAGATCCCATAGTTCAAGTGATAGTACAATGAACGGTTGAATAGTTTAAAAATAGAAAATATTTTAAATACAACACATATATATTTTAAGGTACTGTACAGCAGAAATAAATGATGTGATTGTTAAAAAAAAATAAAAAGATCTTGGATCTGAGAGATGAATTACACAAAGAGGCGAAGTCTCTGAAGACTGGATTAGATCGGATGATCAATGTTATTTTACAAATTTATAGTATTATACTGTTAACACATAGATTGCAGACCGCGATATTTAGGATAGGATAAAAAGTATATGAATATTCAACACTGGAATTTATTGAAAACGAAGCATTTACATGAGAAAGAAAGACAAAAAGACATAAAAGTGGTGGATCAATTGCAACGGTATCGAGAAGATAAGACGCTTCTAGTTCTGTCTCCGGTCTCACACTAAACTCAATTGAACTCTAAGTTCAAAGACGAGCAATTTGCTGGACATCACTTACTTAATAGCGGGTGCTAGCGAAATTAATTGTTATCATTGTTCTCCAAGTAATAAACAGTTCAAGACTCAATTGTACATTTGATGATGCAATTACATTGCAGGATAATGCTCAAGAGCACTAAGCGCATCACTCATAAAACGTTCCACTTTTCTAGTCGTTTTTGAATGCCAGGAAAGTGCTTTTTTACGCAGTGCAAATAATTATTCTTCGTTTTGGAGATGAATAAACCGGCACTGGACAAAAAGCTAAATTTGTCATGCGAAAAAAAGGGAAAGAGTAATGTGTGTGTGTGTGAGAGAGTGAAAGTGAGAGAGTCTGAGAAAGTAAGAGCGAAAGAGGGGAAAAAGAGTGAGTATGAGGGGGAAAGAGAGAGAGAGAGAGAGAGAGAGAGATAGTAAGAGTGAGAGAGAGAGAGAAAGAGGGGGAAGAAAGAGAGAGAATAAGGGGAAAAGAGACAAAGTGAGTAGAGAAAAAGTGAGTAGAGACAAAGTGAGTTAGAGAAAGGAAATGAGAGATAGATAGATAGATAGATAATTTGTCTTTATTGAGGCGAAGTTAGGACTCGCAGGTCCTCTCTTACACTTAACCCTAACAACTACATTATCAATTATAGTATTCAATCCATGAACAATATATAGAACATGGTAATATATAGTGTACACATTTTAAATATACACACATACGCACACACACACATACCCACACTCACACATACACCCTCGCTAAATGGTTCAACTAACAATAGAGAAAATAAAAACAATTTTGAAAAAAAATAAAATATATATATGTAAATAGAACCTACAATAAAACACATTTTTCCTGCAAACACCATTCAAAAGATTTCAATGCAACTCAAGCCAGCTCTACGCCTCCCGCTCCTAGCCAGTTTAGAACCGCCACGCCAAACAGGGTTCGACTCTCAATATTCTTTATTTGTGGAGGCAAAAGATTCCAATAACGGACAGCTGTAACATGAAACGATTTGTTATACATCATTGTGCGATGGTTAGGGACGATCAGCAGCTGAGCTCCATGTCTAGTGTCTCTTCCACTTCGATGACCAGAAAAAATGAACTTACCTACCAAGTACTCAGGCCTTCTAGATTTTATTATATCAAATAGGAGCATAAGTATGTGATATGCTCTCAAACACCCAAGCTTATGAACACCAAGTCGCTGGAAATAAGGCGTGATGTGATCATCCCTCCTCAAACCAAAAATGTGTCGAATGCAATAATTCTGAGCTCTCTGCAATCTTTCAGACAATGCAACAGTCATGTCATTGATAACAACATCACAGTAGTCAAAGTAAGGAAATATAAGGGTCTTCACCAGCATCACCTTAACATTGAATGGTATAAAATCATTGATTTTTTTCAAGGAGTGTATGCCAGCAAAGACCCTATTACAAGTTGAATTAATGTGTTCAGTCCAGTCCAGAGTTGTATTCATAGTCAGTCCCAAATTTTTAACTGAATTGCTATAGGGTATATCTTTATTATTAATTTTGATAAAAGGTCCATTTGAAAAATTTTGAATGTGTCGTGAAATAAGTCGTGTATAGCCAATACTTATAGATTTACATTTAGTCTCATTAATTTTAAGTCCATGTCTATCAGTCCAGTTTGAGAGGGTGGCAAGGTCAAAGTTCACTTTGTCAACTGTAGCAGTAAATTCCTTGGGGTCGAAATGTATGTATATCTGTAAGTCGTCAGCGTATAAGTGTTGCTTAGTAAACCTAAACACATCTGTTACATCATCAATGTAGATGCTGAACAACAATGGACCCAGGACAGATCCCTGAGGAACTCCCCTTCCAACAATCCTGTATCCCGATGAGGAGCCACCATATCTCACACACTGACATCGATTACTCAAATAAGAGGTCACCCACTCCACAACTTGAGTGGAGAATCCTAACTTTTGGAGTTTTTTCAAGAGAAGCGGGTGATAGACGCAATCAAAGGCCTTACTAAAGTCAATTAGAACCAGCAAGGTTGCCAGCCTGTGATCCATTGCCAGTCGTATATCCTCTGTAACACACAGTAGAGCAGAAGAAGTACTATGGCCCTTTCTGAATCCAGACTGGAAACCGCTAAGAGAGTTTCTTAAAAGAATGTAATCACACATCTGCTGATGGGCTACTCTCTCTAAACCCTTTGACATTGCAGAAAGGATATGAATGGGCCTAAAATCAGAAGGGGAAGTCGGATTTTGTATTTTGTTTAGAGGCAAGACAGTAGAATATTTCCAGGAATTAGGGAATATGGAAGACATGAGTGAGAAATTATATATGTGAGTAATATAAGGAAGGGTAAAAGGTAGGGTATCTTTTATAAACTTTATTGGAAGTGAATCTTCACCAACTGCATTACTCTTTATTCGGTTCAAGCTGTAGTAGACCTGTGTTTCACTTACTTCAGAAAAACGAAATTCATTCTCAGATGGGTTAACCTCGAGAGAATCAGCATAGACACGGGCCCCCTCATCACCAACAGGAATGTTACAGAAAAATAAATTGAGCTCCTCAAGGCTGTGCAAAACCTTAAACTCTCCTTTCTCCTTCCTCAATCCCATACTTTTTACAGTTTTCCACACAAATGCAGAGGTATTATTTTCTGAAAATAAATTTTTAAAATAGTGTGATTTCGAATTTCGCAGCTCCAGTTTGCAACGGTTTCTAAGTCTTCTATATTCAGAAAAAATTATAGGGCTCCTGGTTCTCTTTGCCAACCTAAATTTACTATCTCGCTCGTTCATTAGCTGGCGAATTTGCAGCGTAATCCAAGGAGCAGGACTTCTTGTTACCTTTTTACACTTGAGGGGAACATGTCTATTAAACAATCCACCCATAAGTTCTTGGAATACAGCCAATTTATCATTCATGTCATCTGCTAAAAGTACATTTTGCCATGGGGTTCTTATTAGGTCTTCAGATAGTTCAGTATAGTTGATATTTTTGTAATCACGAAAGTTAACAATTTTTGGTTGTGTCTTTGGAGCCTTCAAGGCATACACACAATACACAAGATCATGTGCTGAAAGTCCCGGAACAGGTATCTGTCCATGTCGTCTAACAGCATCCACATCGCAAACAGCTATCAGATCCAACAATGTGTTTGAAGTCGTGGTATGGTGAGTCGCCTGAAGAGGAAGTAGAGTCATATTACAGTTATGAAATATTGTTGTCAGTTGCGTCCTGTCAAAGGTGTCTCGTCCAAGGAGGTCGGTGTTGAAGTCCCCCATAACAATGACATGACTGTAAGCCGCCATACACTGGAGCAGGGCATCCTCAAATTCAGACAAATAACCTATGTGAGGAGGACGATAACAAACACCAATCAGCACCTTGGCATTATCAACAGAAATTTCAAAAAACATAAACTCGGGTCTGTTAGGCCTTGTGGTGTCAGACTGGAATACAATAACAGCATGTAAGTCGTCCCTAACAAAAGCAGCAACACCACCACCATTCTTATGGATTCTATCGTTTCTAAGGATAGTAAAGTTATCAGTTTGAACAGCTATGGAAGAAATAGTAGGTTTCAGCCAGGTTTCAGAGACGAGAATCACATCGCAGAGCTGCACACTGAATAAGTCACGGAACTCATCGATGTGACACTGCAAGGATTGTGAATTTACATGTGATATCCTCAAATATTTCTTAAAAGGAGAAAAGGCCTGCTGTACTAAACCCTTTGAGTCTGGCGCGGCTGTAGGCTCATCTATTATGCTCATCGAAAAATATTAACCAAGAGCAAAGGCGCAGAACGGCATGAGTGAAGAGATGCAAGACTTCAAGCAGGCAATTATATTCTTTCAAACATTCACACAGACTCATACACACACACAAACACATATTAATGTGGAAAAAATACAAATAGTTAACCATTATGACAGATAGTCCGAGCAGAAAAATCATCAATAAAATATTTTCAAGTTGGACAGTTTAGCTGAAATAATCAATTGAATTTCACCTGTCAATTATTCAGTGAAGATAAGAGAATAAGAAACATGGAAGTTCTTTGAGAGAGTAAAAACCTGTTTCATTATCTATAGGGGAGAAAAAAAAAAGATAAACACGAATAATAATAAATGCTAATCCCTTTCATGAGATTTTAAGATGAGTCCCGTTCCTTTGACTAACATAGTAACAGAAATCAAATAAATTATCTCCTTCAATCAAAATTAAAGAAATCAATACCGGTACTGACATTTAATTGACATTTAAATTGTGATCAATATTTAATTGAATATTAATATTTGACCTCAGAAATCAAATAAATTATCTCCCTTAATCAAAATAGTCTTCAGAAATCAAATAAACAAATCATCACTCGAATGAAGGACATGAAACAATTATTGATAAGATAATAAAAATCACAAAATTGGCAACTGTCAATGCGATGAAAATTAACCTCGTGAAAAACAAAAGAATCATTAAATCTTCATGATGAAATCCGATATGAAACTTATCTAAATATAACCATCAAAGAAGGAGAAGAAAATAAGAAAGAGGGAGAGAGAAAACTTAAAGGGAAAATAGAATCAATTGAAAATTGAAACACATATCAGAGTCGAATAGAAGAAAGAAAATAATTATGCATATGAGTAAATGTGATTTGCCACTCACACACCTCTCTATCATCCACCAGGCATGCAACGCTCTTATTAAATACATAAATCATAAAACAATATATATAAAAAAAAAACAAATAGTTCTTCCAATCGAATAGCCAATTTCAATAATAGCAACTCTCAAAAATCAGCAATAGTAGAGTCTCACAATTTGTTGGTTGCACTGTGTCTTTTTCCATCAGAGTCGGTCCAAAAGATTATACCATCATAAGACCAAACGCATCTATAGCCGAATTTTTCCACCGCCGCGTTATAAACTTGCATTCTTCGTCGAGTCAAGTCTTCTCTGACGACGACGCCCGTTCCCTTTAGTTTTTTCTTCTCTGAGAAAACGGCCCGTCGCTGGCGATAACTGACGAATTTGACAATAATCGCGCGCGGTCGATTATTCGGTCGCGAATCTGCAGCGGAGGTTTTTCGTCCAACTCTGTGTGAGCGATCGATGTCACTAAGTTCAATATTCACTCCTAGTTTATCCTTGCACATGTCAATCACTAGCCTGTCGGTGTTCTCGCTTGGTGATTCTGGTACCCCAAAAATTCGAATATTATTTCTTCTCTGGTACTGCTCCATATCATCGAAGCGGCAAGATATAAACTCATCTTTCTTGTGAAGCTGCTCCTTCAAGGTGGAAATTTCACTCTGAAGCTCAGCAATTTGTTGTGTAGCCGAATCGAGTGATGCAGTCAAACCCTCGATTACACGAGCAGACACATTGTCTATCACATCTTTAATTAGTCTTTCATGCATATTGCCGTCCTTAAGTATAGAACTGATAATTTTGTTTTCAATACCTGCGATAACGGCCGGCGAAAGTTGATCAGCTGGTTTAGGGGAAGGTACTGTTGTTTCAGTAGTCTTCGTCTGCTTCAGTTGTTTATCAATACTTGATGATGAAGACGACAATGACGATGACGACTGCTTATCTTGTTTGCCTGCTTGCGAACGAGTCATTTTCGATGAACTTGACACTGTTAATATATTGTCTATGCGTTTTATACTCACACTAGAGGAGCTACAGAAAAAATACTTCAACTATTAGATAGAGCGTCGAAAACTGAACTCGGTGATCTATTTATAATTAAAAAGTTCCAACTATTAACCACTGAAATAAGTAATAAATGCAGAGCTCGAACTTGATACAACTCTACTCGGTCACTGTCATTATGAGGAGAGTACAATATATATATACAATTTACAAAATATAATTGTGACTGATTAAAGAGCATATTATTAATAACACAAAATATTGTATGTGAGAAAGAGTTTGGACATTAACAATGTGATTTTATGTGAAGCATTTACGTAATAAGGGCGAAGTCTGGACAAAAATTCGTCCATTCATACTTAACCTTGATAACTTCGAACTGCGTGACTATAATTAGTGATAATAGAATAAAATTTATACAAAAATTGAAAAAATTAGAAGAGATTGAGCATAATTGAAATTGAGTTTTTGTTTATATTTTCTGAACAATACAGATGGGATATTATTTACAAAATGAGAGATGAAGGTTGTCACGCTTGTGCTCTATGGTTGAAAAGATGCAGTCATTCTCTCCAAAAGATACCTCTTCAATGATGAGGTGAAGCCCGCTCGACTCTCAATGCACCTAATGGAATTAGGAAGTGCGCTCCAAGCCCGACAAGCACTTACAACATACAGGGGTTGTATAATAAAATATTTTTCCATGTTACTTGCCAATTGTATAAAAAACTAAAATGTATTGTATTGAAGGAATAAATTTCAATTTAGTATAGATTGTAGTACGGTGGTTCGGTATCCTAAGTGTATTATCCCCGGTTCTAGTATGAGAAACATTATTCTATCTGCCTTCAGAAACAAATTTGAAATCGTTTTTAAAGTAATTAGGTGTGCCATATTTGAGGATTTCTTCGACAAGTTTGTTTATCCTGAATAGTCTCTGATCTGGGAGTTTGAGAGTTGAGCTTGCAATGTGGGATTGAGTAATTCGTTCATGCGTTCGTTGAGTAATTCGTTCATTGAAGAGAGAAGACATACCGAAGACAGTAGTTCTGACTGCGCTGCAGTCTATCATTCAGAATGACTGTCATGTCATTCATTACAGAGTTACAGTACAGGAAATGTGGAAAGATGAGAGATTTAATTAGTAACAATCGGGCACTTCTAGGAAGAATATCTTGCATTTTCTTTAAGGGATGCATCGCTGAAAAAACCTTCTTGCAAGTTCTAATAACTTGCTCTAACCAGTCAAGAGTTGAGTTCATGGTTATAGCCAAGTTTTTAACTGAACTACAGTATGGTATTACATTGCCATCAACAGTGATTTTGTGAGTAAGATTGAAGTCAATACTATTCTATAGATTCAGATGGCTTTATTTGTGTAAATTTACAATTTACAGGAATGATAAAAGTATTATTAATATTAGCAACTCTCAGATCCCATAGTTCATGTGATGTACAGTGATTTTTGAAAACTGAACATAATGATTAGTTTGATTAGGTTGATTAGTCAGAATAGAAAAATATATATATATAAATTTTAATATAGAAAAACAACAAATATATATTTTAAGGTACTGTACAGCAGAAATAAATGATGTGATTGTTAAAAAGAAGAAAAAGAGAGCTTGGATCTGAATTACACAAAGAGGTGAGGTCTTGGCCATTAAGGCCATTCTTACACTTAACCTTTTACCTCAACATGTCCTACTAGTTTACATTGATATGTTAGAAATATTCTAATGTGGGTTATCTAATTACGATAAATCAATTCAAATGAGATTAATTAAAATTTAAAAATTTTACCTATACATTAGAGCAAAAAATGAAAGCAAATTAAAAGCACTTTGTAGATTAGGGAAAAGTATTATAAAAATAAATATATAAATTAACTTAAAGGATTATACTATCATTGATCATGCAGTTTCCTCAAGGCCGGACAGACGCTGCCATTTTCTCCAACAGATGTCTCCTCACGAGTGAGAAAGAGAGAGTGTGTGAGAGAGTGGATGAGTGATATGAAGATAGCGAGAGAGTTGGAGACGGTGAGAAAGAAAGCAGATTGGATTAGATCGGATTATCAATGTTATTTTACAAATTTATAGTATTATACTGACAACACATAGATTGCAGACCGCGATATTTAGCATAGGATAAAAAGTATATGAATATTCAACACTGGAATTTATTGAAAACGAAGCATTTACATGAGAAAGAAAGACAAAAAGACATAAAAGTGGTGGATCAATTGCAACGGTATCGAGAAGATAAGACGCTTCTAGTTCTGTCTCCGGTCTCACACTAAACTCAATTGAACTCAAAGTTCAAAGACGAGCAATTTGCTGGACATCACTTACTTAGTAGCGGGTGCTAGCGAAATTAATTGTTATCATTGTTCTCCAAGTAATAAACAGTTCAAGACTAAATTGTACATTTGATGATGCAATTACATTGCAGGATAATGCTCAAGAGCACTAAGCGCATCACTCATAAAACGTTCCACTTTTCTAATCGTTTTTAAATGCCAGGAAAGTGCTTTTTTACGCAGTGCAAATAATTATTCTTCGTTTTGGAGATGAATAAACCGGCACTGGACAAAAAACTAAATTTGTCATGCGAAAAAAAGGGAAAGAGTAATGTGTGTGTGTGTTAGAGAGTGAAAGTGAGAGAGTCTGAGAAAGTAAGAGCGAAAGAGGGGAAAAAGAGTGAGTATGAGGGGGAAAGAGAGAGAGAGAGAGAGAGAGAGAGAGAGAGAGAGAGAGAGAGAGAGAGATAGTAAGAGTGAGAGAGAGAAAGAGGGGGAAGAAAGAGAGAGAATAAGGGGAAAAGAGACAAAGTGAGTAAGAGTTAGAGAAAGGAAATGAGAGAGTGATAGAGGAAGAGAGAGAGAGTGAGTATGAGTGATGGAGGATGGTGTGTGTATGTGTGCAAAAAAAAGAGAGAGAGAAAAGAAGAAAGAGCGTGATGTTGATACAAGAGAGCAAGTGTGAGAGAGGAAGTGAGAGAGAGGAGACGGAGAGTGAGATAGAGTATGTGGGAGAAAGGAAGAGAGAGAGTTAATGACAGAGAGAGAGAGTGTGGTAGGGGGGTAGATAGTGTGTGTATGTGTGTGTGTGTGACAGAGAGCGAAGAGGAAAAGCGAGATGTTAATACAAGACAGAAAGTGTTTATTAGTGTGGGAGAGAGAAAGCCAGATAGAGAAAGAGAGATTGATTGATTGATTGAATGTTTTATTTTTCTCCTGGCAAGGTTGAAACCATTTGGTTCCCTCTAACACCTAACCAGGCCAACACAGTTACATAGCATAATTTAGTAGTCTAATTAATTTCATCAAAATTAAAATAAAAAAGAATATTGCATTATAAGATAAAAAAAAACATAGTTTTTCTTTTCCTTTTCAAAATAATCTGTCCATATCTAAAGTTCATAAAGTTATAAACGTTTCATATTAAATTCATTTGAATTGTAAAAATCACTTGGAGAAGCAAAAAAATAAATAAATAAACTGTTCACTTATGAATCAAATTTCAAATTAAACTTCATATATTCTTAACAGTAGTTTTTTATAGAGTTTTTTGAATTGTCTTACACTATTTGCATTTAAAATGTTTTCATCCATTTCATTAATTATCCTTACGGACATCGCAAGGAAAGAAGCACCAAACATTGAAGTTCTATGTGTTGGAACTTGGAGCAAACGATGAGCAGCTCTGGTTTGAAAGTCATGAACATCACTCATCCTTATGTATTGCCTATATAAATAGATCGGAATCTTCTCTTTTAATATGAGGAATGACAAAGATGCAACCCTCAGCTCTTTTCTCTCCTTTACTTTAAGCCACTTCAATTGTCTGCAGTACTCGGTGACATGTGCATCTCTTGGGATGTTGAAAATATAACGCATACATGCATTCTGCGCTCGCTGAAGAACGGTGATCTGTCCCGGTCACATTAGTATAGGCAGCTGATGCATAATCAATGAAAGGGAACAGTAATGCCTCTACTAGCCTTGCTTTTATCCTTGTTGGCGGAGAATAAGTCATTTTCCTTAATTGATTGAATCCGTCAAATATTCTATTACTTATTTGTGTCATCTGTTTTTCCCACGTCAAGCCTGAGTCTATCCACAAGCCTAAATTTTTAAGCTCCTGCACAACAGGTAAATCGTGAGCTTGGATCTGTATCGACAGAAGATCTGAAAAATCAATATTATTCAATATCCTTCGATTTCCAATATACATGTAACTACATTTCGCTGGATTTAAGATGAGATTATGATTTTCACACCAATTGACTAGATTTTCAAGCTGATGATTCATTTGTTCAATTGTTTTTCTTAAGTTCTTTGCTTCACACTTTTATATATCTGCACATCATCTGCGTACATCATGTAGTTACAATTATCAAGTGACGCACCTCATTGATTCACATACAAAGAAAATAGTAGAGCCGATAATGTCGATCCTTGAGGCAACCCTTTGTTGTTTATTGTAATAATATTGGACTTTATCACTAGAAAGTCTATCTCCTGCTGTCTATTTGACAAGTATGACTTGAACCAGAGAATAGCATTTTCTGAAAAGTTCATCGATTTCAAATTAGCGAGTAGAATATCATGCTCAACAGCATCAAAAGCACGGCTCAAATCAACAAGTACTAGTACTGTTACCTTTCTGCTATTCATTCCTCTTCGAACATCATCCAGTACCTTGATTAAAGATGTTTGCGTGCTATGTAACCTCCTATATCCTAATTGGAATCCTGACAAAATAGAGTTCCCTTCTATGAATTTCATAATTTGATTGTAAACAATTTTGTCTTGTACTTTTCCTAGATAGTTCAAAATATTTATTGGACGGAAGTTACTATATTCGATAGGCTCAGCTTTTTTCTTTAGAGGTAGGATTGACGATTTTTTCCATGAGTCTCACATTCAAAGAGAAGTTGAAAAGATGCTGAAGATTCTTTTATCAACTTTTCAATCATTTTAGGGGATATGAGTCCAAACCTGTAGCTGAGGATGAAATACTGGAATTAGCCTTGCTAATGTCATCCACCGATCAACGTTTAAATTCAAAATATTCTCCAATAGGTGCTGCAATAAAATTATTGTAATGGCTAATGATGTCTCCACGAACTCTTGATTGCGTTCCTCTACAAAAACATGCATTCAGTCCATTCAAATCGAGAGAGAGAGAGAGAGAGAGTGAGTAAGAAGAGGAAAGGTCGGGATGTTAATACAAGACAGAAACTGTTATAGTGTGGGAAAGAGAAAGTGAGAGAGAGAATGTGGGAGAGAGGAAGAGAGAGAGTGAATGAGAGAGAGAGAGAGAGAGAGAGAGCGAGAAAAAGAGAGTGATAGGGAGAGATATAGTGTATATTTGTGTGAGAGAGAGTGAGTGGAAAGGAAAGGGCGAAATGTTACGAAATGTTAATACAAGAGAGAGGGTGTGTGAGAGAGTGTTTGTGTGTGTGTGAGAGACCGAGAGAGAGAGAGAGAGTGTGAGGAGGGAAGGGAAGGGTGAGATGTTAATACAATTACTGTCGTTGAATTGGACGATATTTTTGTTTTTCACTCAAAAAACAACTCCGAAAAACGTATAAATCGACAACGGATCGATAAATAGAAGTTAATACCGCCTTTGAAGTCAGCAATTGTAGTTGACAACGGATTTTGTATATTGAAGTTGGCGTACTGTAGAACAATGGTGATAATCAAATTGCCATTCAAAGGGAGAAACGTAATAATTTCTCATCAACAACAGTCGATGACTTTTTTTCAGTCTTTTGTGTGTTCACTACACAAATAGAAATAAAGTCAGGTGACAGGGAGCAATAATTAATGTAGGATTGGTACATGTGCTCGAATAGCTGAAATTTTAATCAATTGTGTGCATCAATGGTTCAGGAGTTGGGAGTGTTTTTTGCAAAAATTAATCAAACTCTGGAAATAGAGAATCTATATATTCATTTATCATGCATAGACGTATATTCGTGAGGTCACATATTGGTATAACTATATTGACGATTACTGTCACTTCAGCGGTCGTTGGTTCGAATCCCACTCATCCGTCTGGCATCTATGTGTTATCATTCACCTCATTACCCACGCACAAGTCTCGGACTGAAGTGGGCATCATCAATTAAAAAAAAAGTTATCCGTTGAAATGTAAACATGCAGAAACAAATTTCTCCCCTTCACTTCTCCAAATACGTCAACAAACTAAAACGTCAAACAAATTTTAGCAACTAAACAGTTAAGGCCATGAGTCTAGTTGATATTATTTAAAAAAAAATGGCTATATATTATTTTGATAAAAAGATGTAATACGAAGTAAGATGTTCAATTCCATTATTATAATCATAATTGGCTACTGCAATACATTCATATCAGTTCTGAAATTGACAAAACGATTCCAGCCAATCAGAAGTCGTCTATACCTGGTGTGCCCGCCTCCAAAATCTTCTACTCATTCCGTTGGTCAATAAAATCGGATTGGTACCATTAGTTCAGTAGCCAAGATGGCCGATGATAAGTCTTCTACCTATCACGAAAATGGTTAATCAGAATGACGGTGTTAAAATAAAGGTTTCAGAAGATTCATGATTTAGGATCAATCAGCCGAATTTAAGAGCATTTGATTGACAAAGGCAAACATTTGAATATTTTAGAAGCTTTGGAGATAACTAGGTTGGTAAAAAAATATACCAATACTAGTTTAAATGAATTTTAACAAATTCAATACAACTAACTTGGTTTTATCATGAATCTTGGCTACATTTTAAAAACGGCACTTTCGTGTCTTTCTCGGTTGACCTTGACTGCATTTCAGTGAGCTTCCATTTTTTTAGTTTTAATTCGATTCAATTCTAGCCTTATTACATATTTTCTCCTTCTTTGTTGCTTTCTAGATGTTCACAGTATTTAGATATTGATTTGACTCGTATTTTTGCTTGTTACTCCTCCCACCAGGGGGCGTGACTTGTCACCCAATCACAACCTTCGATGAAGGTCAGCCTCTTTCTCGCTTAGCCAATAGTATAATTTCATGTTCAGTATTATATTAAGCTTCTCGGTTGACCTTGACTGCATTTCAGTGAGCTTCAATTGTTTAATTTGAAAATGATTTAATTCCAGCCTACTTGTGTATAGTTTTTCTTTGTTACTTTCTAGATATTCACGGTTTTTTGTTCTTGATTTGATTCTTATTTTTGCTTGTTGCTTCTCCCACCAGAGGGCGTGACTTGTTATGGCCTTCAGCCAATCACAAACCCTAATGATGGTCAGCCTATTCCTTAGCCAATAGTATCATTCAGTGTTTAGTGCATATTAAGCTACTCTGTACTTTAGTTTTAGTTTGTTTGTGATTGAAATTGGTGTAACACCGATACTTGTATATCACTATTTCCAATAAATGTGTTTGTGACAACTTCGTCTTATCATTCATTACGGATATCTTCCATAATATCACCTCACCACTACAAAGAAAGGATTTAAGAGTGTTCATCATTGAAGAAAACGTTGTGCGTTTGATAATAATTCGCATCGCACACGCCGCGCGACGTATCAGACGGAGACAATAATTTGGAGAAGTAGGAGTAGAAGTAGAGCTGCACGTGGCACACACCGAAGAAGGATAAGGATGAAAATAAACACGAGATTACGTTGGGATACACTGTAATCCCCTTAAGGTAGAAATCCTAATATTTTCTACAGTAAGACGTACCTTCTTCTTCGTCTTTATCTGCTACTGGTTTCTTCCTCTTCTTCTTCCTCCTCTTCATCATCATCTTCTTCCTCCTCTTCTTCTTTCTCTTCCTACTCTTCCTCTTCCACCTCTTCTCCCTTTTCCTCCACTATTTCCTCTTTTTCCTCTTCCTCGTCTTCTTAATCTTCTTCTTTCTCTTTCTCCTCTTCTTCTTCTTATTCCTACTCTTCTTCTTCATCTTCTTCTTTTTCTTCCTCTTCCTAATCTTCCTCATCCACCACTTCTCCCTTTTCCTCCACTATTTCCTCTTCTTCCTCTTCCTCGTCTTTTTAATCATCTTCTTCCTCTTCATCTTCTTCTTCTTCCTCCTCTTTTTACACTTTTTCCTCCTCTTCTTCCTATTCCAGCTCTTCTCCCTTTTCCACCACTACTTCCTCTTCTTCATCTTTTTTCTCTTACTCGTCTTCTTAATCTTCTTCTTTCTCCTCTTCTTCTTCTTCGTCATCCTTTTCTTCTACCATATCTTCTTCTTTTTCCTCTTCATCTTTATCTTCTTCCTCTTCCCACTATTCTTCTCCATCTTCATCTTCCTCTTCCTAATCTTCCTCAACCACCTCTTCTCCCTTTTCCTCCACTATTTCTTCTTCTTCCTCTTTTTCCTCTTCCTCGTCTTCTTAATCTTCTTCTTTCTCTTTCTCCTCTTCTTCTTCTTCTTCTTCTTCTTCCTCCTCTTCTTCTTCCTCTTCCTACTCTTCTTCTTCTTTCTCTTCCTACTCTTCCTCATCCACCACTTCTCCCTTTTCCTCCACTATTTCCTCTTCTTCCTCTTCCTCGTCTTTTTAATCATCTTCTTCCTCTTCATCTTCTTCTTCTTCCTCCTCTTTTTACACTTTTTCCTCCTCTTCTTCCAATTCCACCTCTTCTCCCTTTTCCACCACTACTTACTCTTCTTCTTCTTTTTTTCCTCTTCCTCGTCATCTTCATCTTCTTCATCTTTTTCTTCATCTGCTTCTTTTTATTTTTTATTTTATCCCTCTTCTTCTTCTTCTTCTTTCCACTTACTCATCTTCTTTATTTTTTCCTTCATCTAATTCTTTTGATTTTTCTTCTTACTCCTCTTCTTCTTATTTTTCCTCTTCTTCTTCCTCTTCTTCTTCTTTCTCTTCTTCCTCGTCACCCCATTCTTCCTCCTCTTCTTCTTATTTTTCCTCTTCTTCTTCTTCTTTTTCTTCTTCCTTGTCACTCCATTCTTCCTCCTCTTCTTCTTCTTTTTCCTCTTCCTCTTCTTCTTCTACTTCCTCTTCCATCTCTTCTCCCTTTTCCTCCTCTATTCCCTCTTTCTTCTTCTTTCTCCTCTTCCTCGTCTTTTTCCTCTTTCTCGTCTTCTTCCTCTTCCTCAACTTCCGCTATCTCTTCTTCTTCCTCTTCATCTTTTACTTCAACTACTTCTTTTTATTTTTCTTCTCCTTATCCCTCTTCTTCTTCCTCTTCTTTCTCTTTCTCCTCATCTTTCTCTTCCTTCCCTTTTTCTTATTTTTCCTCTTCCTCGTCTTCTTCCTATTTTTCTTTATCTACTTCTTTTTATCCCTCTTCTTCTTCCTCATCCTCTTCTTTCCCTTCCTCCTCTACTCCCTCTTCCTTTTCTCCTTCCTCTAACTCCTCTTCTTCTTCCTTGTTCTCCACTTCTTCCTCTTTTTCCTCTTCTTCCTCCTTTTCTTTTTCTTCTTTTTCTGCAGCCATCTGCACTGTTGTCTGTTCGTATTCCGGGTGACACGTGCAGATTATTTCGGATTAGTGCAGAAAGCTCATCTCGCACGTCTCATCACACGTGCAAGCTGGAAGCGAACTCTGATAATGATACGTACCTTGTCTCCCAAGTACAGTACAATCAATCTAGACTTCTAGACAAGCTAATTAGCAGAACGAAATAACATATAACACATCATTGAACTATTATTTATAGAGAAGGATTGTGGACTGGATCAACACATTAACAAAATATAACCAGCGTTTGATCCATAAAGAATACTATGAGAGAGATTGCTTATTATAGACTGCTTTACATTTTTGATAGTTTATAAAATAGTTTATAATAGTTTAAAATAGTTTATCTACGACCATGTCATAATGTATACATTACAGTTTCATAATTGATGTCAAAACAGCTGTCTTTTCGAAATGCATTTTGAAACCCGTTGCATAATGAGCTCATTATAGTACAGGTTCTACATTATAACACGGGTTCTGGACCAATCAGAAGCATTTTTGATGGAATCAATATTGTGAAACTATCAGCTGATTTGATCAAACTGCTACACCAGCTGCTTTAACCTAACAATCTACTATAACTTCTCGTATTTGAGATGAGAGGTTAGGTATCTCTTACAGTCACAGGTAAAATGAAATTGTTTTAATTAAATGTATACTAGTGGTCATAGATAAAATAGTGTATGCAACGATTTTATTTGGCCATTAAAGCACTCGTGAGATATTTATAACACTCGCGTTCGCTCGTGTTATAACTTACATCTAACTCGTGCCTTAATAAGGGTCAAAATAGAATCGTTGCATAAACTACTATTATAATAGTTTAAAATAGAATAAAATAGTTTATAATAGTTTAAAATAGTTTATAAAAGTTTAAAATAGTTTATAAAGGATACTAAGAGAGAGATTGTTTCTTCCAAGACTGCTTTACATTTTTGATAGTTTATAAAATCCTACGTTAATTGAAGACTGCTCAACATTTTTGATAGTTTCTAAAATCCAACAGTAATTAAATTTTGACAAAAAAGCAAAATAAATAACGAAGATTGTCCCTGGAGGGTGAGGCAGAGATCGTCCTAGAAAAACTTTTCTGGATGGTGTGATTGCGACAGGAAAAAAGAGCAGTTGGAATCGGACTGAGATGAAAAGATTATCTGGTGACAGTAACGGGAGGAGGGGATGGGCAGAGCTACTTCCAACGCTGTAAAGCACTAAGGGTTAAAGAAAATAGTAGTTTATGCAACGATTTTATTTTGACCCTTATTAAGACACGAGTTAGATGTAAGTTATAACACTAGTGAATGCGAGTGTTATAAATATCTCACGAGTGCTTTAATGGCCAAATAAAATCGTTGCATACACTATTTTATCTACGACCACTAGTATACATTTAATTAAAACAATTTCATTTTACCTGTGACTGTCAGAGATACCTAACCTCTCATCTCAAATTCGAGAAGTTATAGTAGATTGTTAGGTTAAAGCAGCTGGTGTAGCAGTTTGATCAAATCAGCTGACAGTTTCACAATAT
The DNA here is from genome assembly GCA_948455865.1 of Conomelus anceps. NCBI lineage: Eukaryota > Metazoa > Arthropoda > Insecta > Hemiptera > Delphacidae > Conomelus > Conomelus anceps. The sequence continues at coordinate 12,778,049 of OX418217.1, read as the reverse complement.
TGAATTACGATATTGATTCCATCAAAAATGCTTCTGATTGGTCCAGAACCCGTGTTATAATGTAAAACCTGTACTATAATGAGCTCATTATGCAACGGGTTTCAAAGAGCATTTCGAAAAGACAGCTGTTTTGGCATCAACTGTGAAACTGTAATGTATACATTATGACATGGTCGTAGATAAAAGAAGATTATTGAAATTTCCCTGAACCTTTTCAACATATACTAAATATTAACATACAACTTAAAAATCGACAACATAAAAATCTTGATTTTTAGTTGGTGAGTGACTTATTAATTGTAATAACATGATAGGCTTACAGTATTATCGATAAACTAAGTTAATTATTAACTTTTTGTTGTAAATTTAACAACTTGCAGTCAGTTTTAGATTGTGAATATATAAAAAATTTACTCACACATGGCCGAACGTTTTCGAGTTATTGAAACCCATCTTCAAGGCCTTGAACAATCTCTCAATAACTAGAAAACGTTCGGCCACTTGTGAGTACAATTTTTTATATATTGTCAAGGTGCAAATTCACTAACCCCAAATAGTCATTGATATCTAAATTAATCTGAGAAAATGAAGAATGAAATTGTAATATTTATACTCACTCAGAATTATCTTTCATATTATTTATTTTGTATAAAATCTTAGTTGCACAAACATTTGCCAAATTAATTTAGCATCAGCATCCTACAATGGGCTGAAGTGCGTAAAAGTTGTTTACTTTATGTGAAAGGTTAGCTTGTCAATTTTCTTGATAAAATCAGCAAACAGCTGTTACAGGTCTATCAATGTCACTTTCCCTTTCGCTAAAATTTAATATTGTAATTTATTTCTCGTTTTTTTTTTTAATCAACTTGGAAAATCTGCCTATGCTTGTCCTGCTAATTATTAATTTCTTTAATGGAATTATTTTTTCCTCCAATTTTTCAATTATTATTTTTCTTGCGTATGGTAACAGCATACTTAAAATCGGGTGTAGGCTCCTCATTGGAGGAGAATAAAACTTTGCGCTGTGATTGGCGGATTTACCGCATGATGCAGCCCCTTCTCCAAGTGCTGTACACAGAACTTGAAGAAGGAGACACTTCACAAAAATCTAAGGGAGAGGTCCCGTTTTTTACCTCCCCTATATGATAACTTTTGAAATGTAATAACCACTCTAGTCAAATTTTAATGTTTTTTATATGTCTTAAATCCCGCCGTTTGATTGCAACCTGAAGATTGCCAAAGACTCAATTAATTCAAACCTTATAAATCTAAACAAATTTGCGATCAACCACGAGGAGCAAACCAAGATGTCTGAGGGTGACGCCTACTTGTAACGAGCCAAAGAAGAAATTATACTTCGACAAGTGCGCGTATAATTGGGCCCAAATATTTGGTATGTGCGAAATTTTATTAATTTATAAGTTACAACATTACTTTCCTCTTTCCTCTTCATTTCTTATCCTTTTTCTTTCTTTTCTAATTATTTTCTTTGATAGCATTGTAGTTTTTTTTCTTTCTTCCTCAGTTCTGTATTTACAGTAAATATTTTTTACCTTACTTTTATCTCTACATTCTTTTGTAATGTATGTCTTCATTAAGTAATCTCTAATTTTTCTTTATAATATTAAAATATAAGTGTATTTGTTTCTTTGTTCGAATAATTGTGAAGATTGGCACCTGCTGAAAAACCTACGGGTTTAGCAGGACCCTACAATGTTTGTAAAATGTTGAAAATAAATTTGATTGATTGATTGATTGATTGATCATAAAAGGTTTCTGCAGAACAATCAGGCATATCAATTTGTAAATTGCCATCAAACGAATTCTCTCGTAACTGAAATATCCTTAGGCTAAAGACCTAAATGCTCATAAAAAATTTATTTATTATATCTTCTATCAATTGCAATATCTTGATAATAAGGTCTATTAGCGAGAATTGCATCTCCGCTCATGAATTTTTGTCTTTTATTGATAAATTTAATATTTTCAATTTTACATTTATTAAAAACCCATATTAATTTTAAAATTATAGTTCTGATTTCTAATCGTTGCTCGACCCTGGCTGCAGGTTATATTTATAAATTATTTCAGCAAACCATCAAGCCGAGAAGGATTTATTATTTCAGTAATATTCTTGTTTGCCCTTGTTGAAGGACACATGGTATTGATTCTTTCAATTACTCATTGGAGGACGATTTGTATCAGGATCATTTTTCCATAGCTTTTCCACCTCGCTAGCGTGAATAGCGAGGAGGGTGCAACTAGCAAGAATTGCATATTTCGCACCCAATCTTCGCTCGCGAGAGGGACTTAGCTGAATTTTTCCTGATACCGAATTTATCTTTCTTTGTTGGATTATAGTTGCGTGGGCGTTAATAACAGCTATTCTGTATCCCACCCCGCAATTGTATTCCGCAAGGACGGATATTTTCTTGTGTGGATTAGAGCTGGAGTGGTGTGTCCTAACAGATTCTTCGGGAATTTACCCGACTGCAGCTTCCGGCCACCTGATAACTTCAAGCGCACAAAAGGCAAACCCCCCCCCCCCCCCGAAATCAAACACCACAATATTCACAATCTAAAACTGACTGCAAGTCGTTAAATTTACAACAAAAAGTTAACATTAACAACGCAGATCGTTATGGAACAAGAAATCCAAGAATTGAGTTAATTAGTAAATTAAGGGATGATGACATGGTGGATGATGGGATCCGTGTTATCGGTCAAAATTATTTTCGAATACAGACGGTAGCTTGATATGTAAGCCCAGACCAAAAACGTCTAAAAACACCTAAAAGCTATCAGTAACATTAGAAGATGTGTCGAAGGTGAGTTGTCTGTATGGATTAAACCAGAAACTACACCATATTTATAATAGTAGGCTAATTAAATTAAACCACCGTAAGATGACGTCATCTTACGGAGCTTAATAGGGAAGCCGTTGTACTGACTCCGTCAAATGACGTCATCTTACGGTGGTTAAATTTAATTTTCATTCGTGCAACTGGCCCGTATCCTATACCTTCGACATTATATTTTTTTGCAATGAATTTATAGTCTTTTAGCTTTTTTCAGGGCGTTAACTAGACACTAACTGTCTAGTCTCTATACAGGGCCGGATTTAGAATCTGTGGGCCCCTAGGCTCAAACTGTGGTGCGGGCCCCTTCCCCCCGTCCCCTACCCCATCCACAAAGGATTGGAATGGAAATGGATTTTTTGAAGTGGTTATTCTGTACCCCCCCCCCTTATGCACGATACGCTGAGCGAATACACCCACTGGTTCATGTCATTAATCTACAATATTTAGGATCTCGAAATTATAAATTTGGAACAGATTTATATTTTTATGGTGCGGGCCCCTAGGCGCGCGCCTATGTAGCCTATGCTAAAATCCGGCCCTGTCTCTATAGTGCTTAGGTGTGTATTCATAACTCATCTTGAAGCCTCCATATCTCAAACATCCTTGAGAGCTCTTCCTTTAAAAAGCTTTTCAAGTATTTCCTGCTTTAACTAAGGAAGCCCCAAATCCGGGCCTTGTGTCCATCAGGCCTATAGGCCTGCACTCTCTAGGGAAAATGAACCAGCAAGATTATTATCAATACTGACAAAAGGATGAAACAGATACATAATCAGCTTTCGTAATAGCTTACATAAATTCCACAGCTTTTGATCCCACTAGCTCACCTCAATACAGTCGAATTTAATCTCGAAATAGACAATAGGCACATAATAATATCTATGTGGAGAACGGGTTGACCTATCCGGTAAGGTAGATTGTATCCGTTCTGTCTCATATCATTTATGTTCTGTGATGACTCACATGTTCACATGATGATCACACATCCGTGCAACATCAAACGCTGAATAATCCTCTCATATTCGTGTGGTACAACCAGCCAAGGATATTGTCTGCTATAAATGCCTCCTACTCTTGGCAAAAGGAGCCTCTCTCCACCTCTTGTCAATTCTTTTGACCCTTCATTGCCACTCTCATTGCCTCTCACCTTTCCTCTCGCCACTCCTCACCATGCGACCGTCTCTGATCTCTTCGACCCGACGCGCTAATCCTCTTTCTCATCGTATTTTGCGACCCTTGTCATCTCTCTAATGACGAAAAAGCTCAAAAATACGGTATACAGTTTTTTACTACCTTGCACAATGATAACATATTTCGACAATAAAAAAGCCCACTGACAATCGCAAAAAGGCATAGAAAGAACAAACTGAAATATGGGAGCAATTTATGTGAGAATTTTATTTAATCCTGCGTCTAACAAACAAAAAAAGAAGCATGAAACTGAAGCATGAAGCACAAAGATTTTGAAGCATGAAACTGTGATGGAAATTCTTCACCTACTCTAAAGAATAAAGTTTCAATGTTTGCAAAACATGTGAAATTATAGAATAAAACTATGCACAATGGGTAATAAATAAAATTGTTTTAGGATTTTTTAAAATAGTTTGTAGGGAGCGACTGAAAAATAAAATTTCTATTTATGAATTATGTATGAAAGGAAGAAAATTCACCTTCCCAGGTTGTGGTTAGGAGCAGGTTGAAGTCGAGTTTTTATAACTTCACCCATTTTTGCGCACCAGTGTTGTCAGACGCAAAATAAAGTATTGTAGGGACTTAGATAAAAATTACCGTACATTCAATTGTTTCATAAGGTAATTACCGTACGTTTGAAAGGTACATACGGTAATAAACGTACGTTTAATAGGTACGTACGGTAATTACTGTGAGTAAATCAGTGTCAGACGCAAAATAAAGTATTGTAGGGACTTAGATCAAAATTACCGTACATTCAATTGTTTCATAAGGTAATTACCGTACGTTTGAAAGGTACATACGGTAATAAACGTACGTTTAATAGGTACGTACTGTAATTACTGTGAGTAAATCAGTGTCAGACGCAAAATAAAGTATTGTAGGGACTTAGATCAAAATTACCGTACATTCAATTGTTTCATAAGGTAATTACCGTACGTTTGAAAGGTACATACGGTAATAAACGTACGTTTAATAGGTACGTACGGTAATTACTGTGAGTAAATTGTTACATATGTAATTTCGAGCCAAATCCCTCACAATTCCTTAGCTTGTATCTGGCAAAACTGATGCACAAAGTGTACCCTCATTTATCAAAATGATATTTGAAACTAATATTATTTCGAAATATTGAAGACAAAGTGCAGTAATTTAGACTTTTGATAAGAAATGAGAGGCATATCACAGTCATTTATCAGTCACAATTTTTCGTCAGTGAAACCAGCTGGGAAAACTCAGCTGAACAGAATTTTTAAAAAAGTGTGCGAATAAGGGCATTTGAAATAATAAAGAGATTTTTTATAAATTGTGAGCGTGCAGGCACACTTGTAATTAGAAGTAATCAGTTGTTGAAGTAATCAAGTTAAGTATTAACACTATTACATGGGAAACCATAGTTGGTTTCTTTTTTCTTCTCCTCCTTTCTTTTTTTCAGCACACCCCACCATATAGCCATTTGTTTTGTATTTGTGTTTCTGTTTTGTATATTATACTATTGTACTGTTTTACTATTGTAAATTTGTTTTCTATTGTATTTTTTGTGTGTTTGAATAAAATTCAAATTGAATTGAAAATTGAAAAAAAAAGTGTATACGACTACGTATAATAGGTCCGCAGTACTTGAAGGAAAGGTTTACTCTTCTTAGACAGGTTCATTCCAGGAACACCCGGCAGCATGACTATTTTCTGCAGATTCCCCTCCATCGCACGGTCATGTATAATACTTCATTCACTGTTACAGCTGCTCGAATGTGGAACAGTCTTGCATCAGAGCTTATTTTTTTCGCCTTCTTTCAAAACTTTCAAATCACGGCTCTTGTTATCCTTGATTAATGATACATTGGCATAAAATCTTTCAAAATTGCTTTTATTATCATTTTCTAATCATCACTTAACTTTTCTTTTTTTTTGTTTTCAACCTTCAAATAATTACTTTCTGGAATTAGTTATGATTCTTATAATTTCTTCTCATTTTAATATTTATTATTTCACATGAAAATGCATAATTTATCTTATAATTTAGTTTTGTAATGTGTTACTGAATCTAGGTATCTGGATGGTAATTATTTTTCAAATTTTTTGTAATTATTATCTTTATTCTGTAATTATATATTCTGTAACTATTATTTCCAATACTTTGTATTTATTTATTATTTTGTAAAATCAAATAATTTGTAAACTGTATATTACAATAGGCGAAAGCCTTGTGACAATTGACAATAAAATCTATCTATCTATCTATCTATCTATCTATCTATCTATAATAATTTCTATCATTCATAATCGAGATCCATAACCTGATACCAGTACTACCAGCATATAAGTGAAATAAGGATGAAGCCCACATAGGTCTGAGACCTGTGCGTGGGTAATGATTTGGATGATGGTGATTGATGAGTTGGACCTACAGTTTTAGGTGGGTTCCGAACCACCGGGAAGTGATTTTACAGCAGAGAGCAGTGTCTTTTTTGCTGGCCAATCTAATCGGTCACCGTTACAAACAGGACCAACGAAAACGCAGTTTATCTCTCTGATTGAACAGATACCTGCTACGGCTCGTGGCTATCACTTCCCTTTTCTGAAGTAATTTTAGTGGAATATTCAAATATACAAACATGGACTAATCAAACTATGGGTTCAATTAAAGTATGATGAAATGAAGTATTTTTAATCCCATTCATTGTGAGTTCTTTTTTCAAATATATTTGTTGATTTGTTAACAATGATAGGATATTGCAATAGAGAGTAATCTAGGACAAGAAGAGAGGATAGGCTTATCGATACACATTCATAACAATAATTATAGGACAAAATAATACAAAGACATTTTCCCAGGAGAAAACTGAAAACTATATTCTTGCAAAACGTGTATAAAATAAAATAATGCAAAATTTTGTCCAAGGATGAAACTCCGAACTATATTCTCCCAAAAACATTAAAAAATAGATCTATCAAAGCCTCACCAATTATCTCATTCATGACTGGCATTGACTAAGAATCAACACGACCAATTACATTCGTATAATAAAGGCACAGATAATGTTGACTATATTACATTACTATTACATCTCATTACTATTACATCTCATTACTATTACATCTCATTACTATTACATACTATTATGTTGAGAGTTTTCCATGGAAAATGAACGAAATATTACGAGAAAAACACCTAGTTTTATTTATAGAAACGCAAGTTAGTTTTCTACAAAAATGATCAAGACTGACTCTAAACACATCGTCATGTATCAACAACTACATGTATCTAGGCTCAGTGAAATTCCATTTGAGTATTTTTCTATTTCTTCGAGTTTTTTTCTACTCGTCTTTCTTTTTGCCATTCAATTCATCCTAACAGTAGAATAGTGGTTCGGAACCCACCTAAAACTGTAGGTTCAACTCATCAATCACCAATCAATTACCTTGTATGCAGATGACACAACACTAGTGTTCAACAGTAGCTCCCTTGATGATCTCGAGATTAGTGCAAATCTTCTCACAAATTCAGTTGTACAGTACTATAATGATTCATTTTTGTCAGTTAACCCAAAAAAAAGTAAATGCATCCAATTTGACTGCAAACAACATATTTTTGAACCAGTGATAAGCATAGGCAAGTCCATTGTTGAAAATGTAGAAGAGGCGAATTTACTAGGCTTGATAGTTGATAAGGACCTTTCCTGGGATGCCCATGTTGACAGACTGGCAAACCGTATCAGTAGTAATCTTTTTGTTCTACGAAACATTATTAAGTACGTACCCAGTGAAACAGGAAGATCGCTATACTTTGCCCTCATTTACTCCCACATAGCATATGGTATAGAACTCTGGGGTAGCACATCGCAACAAAACATTAAAAAGATTTTTATTCTGCAGAAGAGAGCTATTAGATACTTGGCAGGGTTGAGTTTCAACCATCCTTGTCGTGATGCTTTCAAAAGACTAGGTATAATGACAGTACCATGTATTTTTATTTACAAGGTGGTTCTTTTAGTGGTGAGGAACATTGGTAGCTTCACAACAAATGCAGATGTGCATAGCCATAATACAAGGTATAGAGGCAACCTGAGTGTAGCGCCTCATAGGCTTGCCCTATTTGAGAAAAAGCCCAGCTATGCAGGTGTGAAGTTCCTCAATGGTCTTCCCAATTATCTGGACTATAGAACCGGGACATTCAAAAAAGATTTATATCGATTTCTTGTTGACAGGTGCTACTACAGCACTGACGAATTTTTTAATGACGATTTGCTATAAGAACTATTTTATACATCATGATAGATTTAAAAAAAAAACGATAGAATACTTAGTTAAGTATGATACATCTCTTGAGTGATATGTGTACGACATTATGTGTGTAATAAATTCATACATGGGACGATATTCAATTGCATAGGTGCTTTGCACTTATGCTGTATTGAATAAATATTATTATTATTATTATTATTATTACCATCATCCAACTCATTACCCACGCACAGGTCTCAGACCAATGTGGGCTTCATCCTCAAAACAAAAAAAAAAAAAAAATAGAGTGAATAATTGCGATGGACTGCTCTCCAAAAGAGATCTGGATTCTTGATACCTGTGATAGACTCCTGTAGCATGAGTCCCTACTAATGTACAGAGAGTAGAGATTAATCTACTAGAGCGTTCTTTTCATCCCAATGGTATCTCTGATTGGATCATAATGAAAAACCCGCAGATGTTCTTGTGTGTTGATAAGGTAGGGTGGGAAGTTTACTTTAGGACAGTGATCTACCACAATAAGTCTCTCTGTCTAGACGGAGCTTAACTGCAACGAAAACAACATCAAATTTTACTAGTGTCTCATCACGAATTATGTCCGTTTTATGTAGCAATCACAATTTTTTTTTTTTTTTTTTTTTTTGAGGATGAAGACCTGTGCGTGGGTAATGAGTTGGATGATGGTGATTTATAAGTTGGACCTACAGTTTTAGGTGGGTTCCGAACCACCGGGAAGTGATTTTCAGCAGAGAACAGTGTCTTTTTTGCTACAACTGATTGCTACAACTGTCTAGAATTAACTAGAATTTTTTTTATAGTTTTTAATCAATCATCACTTACGGCCGGTTGCACGAAAGGCAATTAAATTTAATCCTCGTAGAATGACGTCATTCTACGGAGATTAAACTTAATGGAGAGATATTAGTTGCACAAAGGACAATTATTACAAGCGATAACACCGATTTGGCTAACGGGCGTAGAAGATATTTAACCGTCCGATCACCGATAATTCAATCTCACAAACTCCCGTTAAGTTACATTTTATAGGTTATGTTTACTGTACCAGAGCACTGAACTGCAAATTAGGTCGTAGGTGTTCAAAATCCTTTCAAAATGAATAAAATCTATTAAGAATATAATAATATTGAGATAGTTGAATAATGGCTCAAATAATTTACAATGAAATTATTGTAATTCATCTTTTTTCTCAACTTCAGAAACAGCTGTTGATCAAATTACAGTGTTGCGATTTTGTGCCCGTTCGGTTAACGAAAAATAGCTAATAGATCTTTGTGAAACAGAAATGAAGCTTTTACACTTACGACAATTAGTTAATTGACATTAAACTCCTCATTTAATTGGTTTTCGTGCAACTGGCCGAAAGTATTGAAAAACTTAAGCACACAAAACTGGATTCAACCCGAAAATAGACAAACGACAGACCATACAAAGGATATTTACAGACAAGGAGCGAAAGAGGAGATCAGAACGAATACGAAAATACCTTTGGGTGGCTCGGAAAGAAACGTTACGGAGGAGGATAAAAAGACTTGAAATTGACTGAAGTTGTCCAATATGGCCGTGAAAGCAAAATAAATAAAAGTAAGCTGATTTAATCAAATGCGATCATTTCCATCAAATCAGACATTTGACATTCAAAAAATCGCTCAATGAGGTCTTCAATTGCCTAACTCTATTGATTTTCCTAACCTAGCCTAACTTAATCTAACCTAACCTAACCTAATTTTAACAGTTACCTTGTGGGAATAAATTGAAATACTTCATTCACCTCAAGAAACAACCGACAAAGCTCAGCTGCATCCATGAAGAAGTGACTCCAGCTCCAGTGAAAAAGCGAACTACCAATTTCAACAGCCAACGACTGCCAACAGACGGTAATGAGGAGACAAAACCAGACGAATCCGAGAGAAATTGAGAGAAAAAGGATGGAGAATAATTGAGAGTTGTAAAAAAGAATGAAATCGTGATGATGCCAGGATGCCACCTTCACCTTTCCGCCATATTGTGAGAAAAATGGAAGAAGCTGATTGCAATATGAATGATGAATAAAGAAGTTGGAAGTTCCCGCGAGAAATCAGTCGACGCCGGTAATTTCAAGATATGAAACATGAACGTGAATACCGATTCTGATTTCCATTGAGAGCATTGATTGTATGCATGAGAGCTTCCAGTCGCCGATTGCATAAATAAATTAGCTATCACTAATTTCTGTGTGATTGGTTTACACTGTTCAACAATTTAAAAGTCTTTTTTTTTTATTGCGGACGATGCCCACATGATTCTGGAGACTTGTGCGTGGGTATTGTCAGGGAACAATTTTGTGGCAGTCCCACCCCCCAAGAGAGTGATCATAACTGGCATAATAATTAGTAAATTTTCAAAAATTAGCGCCACAGTAGACAACAACGCTGTGCTATACATGACGTCACTTGGGCACGAAATTCAAAAATTACTGGCATCAGAAAAAATATTTTAATTATTTTAAATACCTGGCTTAGGCTATCAACACATATCGTTTCACAATTTGAGAGACCTGTTCTTTAATTTGAAACTCAATAAGGGTTATAAAAGGTGCATAATAATTAGTCAGAAATTGGCATATTCATCCAAGCTTTAACCTAATCACTGAATTTGTCACGATCGAATAAATAAAAGTATGATAGTAAAGTCAATATTATTACATAATTCTAATAGTATAGTTCATAAAAAGATTGTACTCACTTGGAATTCGATCAACGAATTTTATTTGTTGTGAAATGTAAACACTTTCACTTCGTAGGTTAGTCCAGACATGAGTTTGAGATTTGACACAATTCGCATTTAATTTATGAACTGATATTTTTTCACTTCACTATTATTGTGAAAATGCAAAAAGAAACACTTTTCGAGCACTTTAATATTATAAATACATTTTTAAGCCTCAAATGTCAACGTGGTCATCTTATCAGTTCTTATCATCTCCAAACCGGCAAAATTTAGACAGCCGAATTATTTTTTAATTAATTTTAAATAAAGTAGAAATGTGAAAGAATCGCTCAAATTCTGTGATAACCTACTGATGAGTTTATTTCATCGTTTATTTTGTTTTTATTCCAAAACTCATCATCATATAGGTCATAAGTCAAAGGTGACTCAATCTAATTATTTTCTGTCTCTCTCTTTCCTAATTTACTTCCTGAATTTTTTGGGGAAGTTTTTCCGTTACTAGACTTGCTACCTGAACCTGGAGCCGAGAGGATCTGCTGGGAAACTACTCTATAAAGTCGCGGTCCATTTTAATTGAAATTTATTGAAAGTCTTAAAGTTCCTATTATTTACATGTATGCTCTTGTTGAAATTTTCGTTGGACGCCTTATTTAAATATTTTGTGAACGTGAACAACGGTGAACCACCTATTCCAAAAGGAGGGCGACTAGCCAGAGTGCGAACCACTGAGGAGTTCCTGTACCGTGAGTTATTCTGAAATTATTTAGTATGGCCATACTCTTGTGTTTAAGTGCGCCGAAATAATACAGTGTCAATTCACCACAAACCAACGTTGATGGTACAATCTCCAACTATTGTAAAGGGCTATTCCAACACGGGACCCGATCATGCCCTCCACGTGGGGATTTGAAAATTATAAATTAAATCTAACTGAAAAAAGATTATTTTAAAAACTTTATTCAAAAGGAAAATAATCAAATCGCCAGTCTCTGTAGAAAAATTATCCATTTTGATATAATTTGTTCTAATAAACCTGCATAGATCCAATTCAGTACTTGTGTTTTCTATCTGGGTCACCTTGCTCGGTAAAATAAGGTACACTTGTATAGTTTTAAGCAGGTCAGGGGGCAGGGATTGGCGAAATTTGTCCTGGACTTCTACAAATTTCAGTAACACGGCACTGCAAATTTTGGAGAGGTTCAGGGCATTTTTGTCCCCCTTTTTGTGGATTTGGAGGAGCCAAGCTGTCGCATGCGCGCAGCCACAAAAGACCTAACTTCCGGAGCAATTAGATGTATTTTTCCATTTTCAGGAAAATTACTACATAACATCCTCCGCCATAAAAAGGGTATATGACAAAATGGCGCCCGATGCAGTTGGACCGTGATTGCAGCCTATGGAGATTTGTATAATTGATCATTTATTTCAGGAACTATTTCGTGTGGCAGACACCTAGTTCAACAAATCAGCTGGAGCAGGAACTAACTATTTTATTCTGTATTTCAGATTTCATCTCACATGCCTAGCCAAGCAGGGGGCGTTTTATGTGAATTTTATTTAAATTTAAGAGTGCTTTTGTAATTAGATTTGCCGAGTAAGGTGCCTATTAAAGTTTTCAAACCCTACGTGGATTGGTTTGGTCATCCTGGGATATTTGTAAAACAAGGGCCTACATTTTTGAGCGATTCTTACAAACTGAAAGCTGTTTCACTCTTTGAATTTAATGAAAATTTATTGAAAATTTTTATAATCCACTTAGAAAATTTTTCTTCAAGGAAATATTAGTCTTTAGGATTTAAAATATTTCAACCTGCTGTGATTATAGGTTATTATAGGTCGGTAGCAAATTTATGTTTAAGTGTTTCTATTTGTAACTGTATGTTTTGTGCAAGGTTAAACAAGGCGCAAATTAGTAATTCATTGTCCACAAGAATATTCAACTTTAAAAGAAATATCAGCACACTAGGAATAAAACACTAAATATCCAAGTTGGTGAGACAATTCAATTTCCTTCATTATGGCTGGTAGTAATGACACTTCATCTGTAGTCGAAATAGAAGAGTCTAATAGAAGAGATAGAGATGTTGGCAGTATTTCTTCTGGTAATTTTTGTCTGGGAAATCTAGCTCAAATGTCATCAACTCAAGTTGGAACCCCAGAAGCTAGGATGAACACTGTAGAATCGCCTTCTAATAATTCAGATACTGAATTCAATATTCAGGGGGCAGGGGTTGAGATAGCTGGATCACAACCGATAACACCTAGAGCGTTTCAAGCTATGTTCGAATTACTGCAAGGCCTAAGTAGTCGAATGGATTTAACAAATAGTAGGATAATTGAAGTTAACCAAGACACTTGTAACAGATTGTCCGCCGAAATTAAACAAACCAATAGCAAACTGTCTGCTGATATTCAGCAAACAAATAAAAAAATATCTGAGACAAATAAAAAAATATCCGAGACTAGCGAAGACACTAATAACACAATAAAAACACAATTAGACCGAACAAATGGCCACATCTCTGAATTAGAAAATAATTTAACACAAGCTACTGCTCGACTGGATAAGCGTGTGGATGATTTGGGACTCTGTTTTGAAAAAGAACTTCAAGAGGGTTTTCAGAGAATGAGTCAAGAGCTAAATGATAAACATACGACTCTATCATTACAATATAGTGAGAAATGGGAATCTTTCCAAAACACTATGACATCTCAATTAGAAACTCACAAATCACAGGTTCAAGAGAGATGTGAACAAACGGAGGCCCGAATTGGTGAACAGATTAGGTCGACATTTGGAGAAACTCAAATAAAAATAAACAGTTTACAAGAGAAACAAGAACAAACTGTTTCTAAATTAGAAATAATTAATAACGCACAAGCCGACCTAACCTCCACTGTACAATCTGTAGTCCAGCAAAATCAACAATGCGCTGTCGAAATAAAAGAAACTAATACCAAGCTGCAAGAACATATAGCTAGTACCACGGATTCTTTTAAAAAATTACAGAGGAGAGTAGAAAATGTGAGTGTTCCTAATCAATGTACCACCGATCATCGTCGATTCGCGCACAATACACCGACTCTTGGAATTTTTGACCCACAGAAAAAATCAATGAATGCCATTGAATTTATTCGACAAATTCAGAGCATTGATGAATTGTGTCCAAGTCCATGGGAAAGTTGGAAAACCACTCTTTGTAGTTTATTGAGATCTGACGCCCTGATGTCTTTCCAATCTCAGAAGGAGGAGTTTAATTCACTATCAGACTTTCTCACTAGTTTCAAATCACAATATTGGTCTACTGAAGTGCAACAGGAATGTCTATTTGAAATACTTAATAGTAGCTTTCAGTCCGAATTTCACATAACCTATCCAGCTTTTGCAGCAAGTTTGAGATATAAGAACACTTTTCTAGATGAGCCTTTGTCTGAATCCAGTCTTATTTCAATAATTTTAAAAGGATTACCGGAACAAATTCGCATGATTATCGCAGCCGAAAATTCACACAGTTTCAATGAGTTGGAAAAAACTTTACGACGCATTCACGTGATAACCAATTCTAAGTTGGCCAGTAATTTGTGTGACTTTTCGGATAAAGAAAATAAAGATATTGCAAACAGACGCAGAGAAGGAAATAATAAGCCTTATAATCAGAAAGAGAAACAAACTTATGATAAGGAAAGAAATTCTAATAAGTTTAATCAGCAACACCGATCTAATAATAACGGTACTTGGTACAACCAAAACAAAAACACACGTGATATTGAATTCCAGTCGGCGGGTAACAACGAAGCTAAAGCAAATAGAGATGATTCCAGTTGCGAAGTTTCGTCGCCAGGTGTGCAGCCAACTACACATCAGTCAACAGCCAAGCCGGTCGACCGTGTAAACGCGTCTGCAAGCGGTTTTAACCCTGCTTCAAAAACTTTCGATCGCGGAAGACGGAATTAATTAGTAGAGTCTGGCCAAACAATATGTTTGCTACAGGACACTTAGAATGTACTGCCAGCGAAGCAAACACCTGGTTGGATGGAGCACTGTGCTGAAGAAAATTCCAGTCACCAGCCGCCTTCCAGGACATCAGACTGTAGTGCTGCAAGAGTCATCTACAAGGAGGAGTGTACATCCAGGATCGTTCATCAACGCCAGGAGAAGACATCGCCACTCCAGCACCAAGACATCATCCAGGAATCCTGTCTGATGTGCCACTGACTTGCACAAAGCATACAGCCTAGGTGTTAGGTGTAAATTTATGTATTTATTATGTATTATCAAGTGTAAAGCATGAAATAAACAATTTTTTGCATAAGCACATTCGAAAGTGATTACCACTTACTTATCAACTATTTAAATATAACTTATTAATTATATATTTTAAAAAAAAATAATAATTAAAAAAAAAAATTGTGATACTATGTATTTTTTAAATTAATTTTGTTATTTATTGTTGGTGTCATGTACTTGAAAAAAAAACTATTTATTGGTGTTAATAAAATATTAATTTCTTGGCAAAGAATTTGTAAAAAAAAAAAAAAATTGTCTGTGATAATCATCACTTATTAGAAACAATTGTTGAAAACAAATGTGTTATCCTAATTTTTCAAAAAATTATTGGAACTAGTGTATATTTTGTGATTGAAATTATTTTTTGCCAGTTAGAGCAAAGTTTCTAAGAAACCACTCATTAATCATCTTGTATTGCAAGAAAATTAAATATAGAATTTATGTTTTGTTGTGATTTAAAAATGTTACGCTCATTATTTGTAGAAATATTTATGTTGTGAAGCAACTGGAAACAAAAGAAAAATTTGATACAATATCACTTTATAAATTAGTGTTATTACTGTTAAGGATGAAATGAAATACTTGAATTGAAAAAGAAAAACAAGATTAATCTTAAAATTGTAATGAATTGTTGTACAAAGTACATTTATTATGATATTATTATGTTATTTATGTTTAATTGCTCAAATAATTTATGTTATTATTCTATTCAATTAGCAGGCATTAGAATTATATTCTATGATATATTTATGTGTTAAGGTGGGAGAAGAAAATAATAAAATAGAAACTAGGAGACTGAACTGGTTTATAATTTGTTACAAAAAGAAAATAATGAATAGGAGCTATAGGAACTTTAGTCATACTTGAGTAGGAATAAGGAATAGAAGAGAGCATAAGAAAATGAAAACTATAATGAAAGTTCATGTGATAGGTTTATTTGCACTATAAAAAAAAAAAAAAAACAATGTAATTAATTTTATGAAATATGAAAAGAACAGGATATAAAGAAAATGCCATGTGATAAAATATCCTTATTGCCATTATTTGTAAAAACAAATAATTATACATCTAGTCATTGGGCCATTAATCTGAACAGCCATACAATGCCAGCCTCTCAAATAATTAGAGTTGTCTATTATTCACCTCAGGAGCTTATAAATAGGGCTTTTAAGCTTGTATGCTTGCCCAACATTATTGTGAGGGATTTATTCCCGTCTTTTGCACATTGTGCAGTTGTTATTGTATGCTATGGGAGCATCCCATTTGACATTGACTTAGATTTTTCTGGATGTATTGTCAAACACCAGTAATCGAAGTAATGTATTCTTATTTTTAAGTCTGTTAGGGCACATTGACCCAACGACTCTAGGCTATATGCCTTTATTTTATAGAAATTCACATGTATGTGATATTTCTTATCTTGTTTAATGTTATATTTTCCTGAGAGGTGTAGACAAGGCTGTGATATTTGTGTTTAATGTTAAATGTTCTAAATATTAGAAACCATTAAATGGCAAAAATGTTCTAAATTGTTAACTATAAGTTGCAATAGGTCAAGTATAAGCCTGACTTAATTTGTTATAAAGCCTTTCATGGCTGAAATCCTTTATAAAGGGGGCGATGTCAGGGAACAATTTTGTGGCAGTCCCACCCCCCAAGAGAGTGATCATAACTGGCATAATAATTAGTAAATTTTCAAAAATTAGCGCCACAGTAGACAACAACGCTGTGCTATACATGACGTCACTTGGGCACGAAATTCAAAAATTACTGGCATCAGAAAAAATATTTTAATTATTTTAAATACCTGGCTTAGGCTATCAACACATATCGTTTCACAATTTGAGAGACCTGTTCTTTAATTTGAAACTCAATAAGGGTTATAAAAGGTGCATAATAATTAGTCAGAAATTGGCATATTCATCCAAGCTTTAACCTAATCACTGAATTTGTCACGATCGAATAAATAAAAGTATGATAGTAAAGTCAATATTATTACATAATTCTAATAGTATAGTTCATAAAAAGATTGTACTCACTTGGAATTCGATCAACGAATTTTATTTGTTGTGAAATGTAAACACTTTCACTTCGTAGGTTAGTCCAGACATGAGTTTGAGATTTGACACAATTCGCATTTAATTTATGAACTGATATTTTTTCACTTCACTATTATTGTGAAAATGCAAAAAGAAACACTTTTCGAGCACTTTAATATTATAAATACATTTTTAAGCCTCAAATGTCAACGTGGTCATCTTATCAGTTCTTATCATCTCCAAACCGGCAAAATTTAGACAGCCGAATTATTTTTTAATTAATTTTAAATAAAGTAGAAATGTGAAAGAATCGCTCAAATTCTGTGATAACCTACTGATGAGTTTATTTCATCGTTTATTTTGTTTTTATTCCAAAACTCATCATCATATAGGTCATAAGTCAAAGGTGACTCAATCTAATTATTTTCTGTCTCTCTCTTTCCTAATTTACTTCCTGAATTTTTTGGGGAAGTTTTTCCGTTACTAGACTTGCTACCTGAACCTGGAGCCGAGAGGATCTGCTGGGAAACTACTCTATAAAGTCGCGGTCCATTTTAATTGAAATTTATTGAAAGTCTTAAAGTTCCTATTATTTACATGTATGCTCTTGTTGAAATTTTCGTTGGACGCCTTATTTAAATATTTTGTGAACGTGAACAACGGTGAACCACCTATTCCAAAAGGAGGGCGACTAGCCAGAGTGCGAACCACTGAGGAGTTCCTGTACCGTGAGTTATTCTGAAATTATTTAGTATGGCCATACTCTTGTGTTTAAGTGCGCCGAAATAATACAGTGTCAATTCACCACAAACCAACGTTGATGGTACAATCTCCAACTATTGTAAAGGGCTATTCCAACACGGGACCCGATCATGCCCTCCACGTGGGGATTTGAAAATTATAAATTAAATCTAACTGAAAAAAGATTATTTTAAAAACTTTATTCAAAAGGAAAATAATCAAATCGCCAGTCTCTGTAGAAAAATTATCCATTTTGATATAATTTGTTCTAATAAACCTGCATAGATCCAATTCAGTACTTGTGTTTTCTATCTGGGTCACCTTGCTCGGTAAAATAAGGTACACTTGTATAGTTTTAAGCAGGTCAGGGGGCAGGGATTGGCGAAATTTGTCCTGGACTTCTACAAATTTCAGTAACACGGCACTGCAAATTTTGGAGAGGTTCAGGGCATTTTTGTCCCCCTTTTTGTGGATTTGGAGGAGCCAAGCTGTCGCATGCGCGCAGCCACAAAAGACCTAACTTCCGGAGCAATTAGATGTATTTTTCCATTTTCAGGAAAATTACTACATAACATCCTCCGCCATAAAAAGGGTATATGACAGTATGAATGAGGTGAATGGATGAATGATGAGAAACACCATGGTTGAATGAGATTCGAACCCAAGGCTGCAGGAAACGAAGCCAGCCAGAACCTTATTACAGACAAGTCAGGCTGATTTAAAAACAGCATGAATTAACAAATGAGTGAAACTTAAATAATGACAACCTATCAAAAAATAAAAAATATAAAACTTAATTGCCCCAAAAGAAATTATTTTAAATCAAAATGAACAAAAAATTCCAATTATAAAAATATTAACAGTAAATAAATAAAATGCATCAATTTTTGAAAAAATACATCGTTTTTTGAAAAAAATGCTTCGAGTGTGTGTACTGTAAATGCATGTGTACTCGTAAATTTTATACAAGTGAGCTTCTCATGATACTATTATATGAATGATCTATTTTAATAAAAATATAAAACTATATAATATGCATGACGAGACAAAAAATAAATAAAATTTCAAGTGTTTCAATTTTCAATTGAAATTACAGTACCAAACCATTACAAGTCATGTTCTAGAGTAGGGTGCAATTAATATTGGGTAAGTGAGCTAACATATTGTCGGAAATTAAGTTTTCTATAATATGTTGTCTTCCTGTATACAAGATCCAACTATGTAATTGGCTTCCTTTGTAGTGGCGTAGGGGATATTGTGGAAGGTATCCATAATGAATAAGACGAAATTGCCGCAACCACATTTATAAAAAAATATTGAGAAACTAGTTTCGGTTGTTATACCATTATCAATCTCAATAAAACTAATTCCAAAGTACAGAGAAGCCGAATATATACTGAACATGGAATGATATTATTGGCTAAGCGAGAAAGAGGCTGACCTTCATCGAAGGTTGTGATTGACTGACAAGTCATGCCCCCTAATTCCAGCCTACATTTAAAAACGGTTCTTTTGTGTTTTTCTCGGTTGACCTTGTCTGCATTTCAGTTAGCTTCTATTTTTTTTAGTTTTAATTTGATTCAATTCTAGCCTAATTACGTATTTTTCTTCTTTCTTGCTTTCTAGATGTTCACAGTTTTTAGTTATTGATTTGACTCGTATTTTTGCTTGTTACTCCTCCCACCAGGGGGCGTGACTTGTCAGCCAATCACAACCTTCGATGAAGGTCAGCCTCTTTCTCGCTTTGGGAATAGTATCATTCCATGTTCAGTACATATTCAGCTTCTCTGTACTTTAGTTTTAGTTTGATTGAGATTGATAATGCTATAACAACCGAAACTAGCTTCTCAATATTTTTTAATAAATGTGGTTGTGACAATTTCGACTTATTATTCACTATGTAATTGGGTTTTTGAAGTTCTTATAATAAGTTATGTTCATAATATCTACGAGAATTGTACAATTTTGGTACTAAATCAATGTGTCTCTGGTATACAGCTTTCCTAGGAACATAAGCAAATATTGTGTGATAGTAGTGACGAAACAAATTAAGTTCAATTAAATAAAATAATATTTTAATATAAGTCGGTAAGCTTTTAGGGACACGTCATATTAAGTTAGATGTTGTTAATTGGTTTGAAAATAAAGTTGGCTTCAAAAGCTGAGCAAATATTTCCCCAAAGCATCAGTCTGATAGAAATTCGTTTAAATTTGAAATATCTAGTAATTTAATTGGTTAAAAGTATTACCAAGAGTGAAGAGCAGGCTTTAGAAAGCATTTCTCTCATCAATTGGAAGGAAGATGAGTTTTTAGGGTTCTAAATGCTGGAAGAAGGTTCTAGAGCTAAGCTAAGTACTAAATGGCAGCACTATACAGTCAAACAAGAAGGCAACTACATAATTATTATAGGAAAGAAGTAATACGTCAACTGAAAGCTTTTGTGATCCAGTTGTGGTGAGACCATATGAATAAAGAGAAAATGTTATTCTCTGTCCAATATTGGACACGGCTCTACAGGAAGTTTTTTTTTTTTTTTTTTTTTTTTTGAGGATGAAGCCCACATAGGTCTGAGACCTGTGCGTGGGTAATGAGTTGGATGATGGTGATTTATGAGTTGGACCTACAGTTTTAGGTGGGTTCCGAACCACCGGGAAGTGATTTTCAGCAGAGAACAGTGTCTTTTTTGCTGGCCAATCTAATCGGTCACCGTTACAAACAGGACCTACGAGAACGCAGATTATCTATCTGATTGAACAGATACCTGCTACGGCTCGCGGCTATCAATTTATTCACAATATTGCATTCTCTTGAACATTACTTATTCGGATTTGAGAGCTTTTCTCCCTCGAAATCACTGATTCTGAACAAAACGTTAATATAGAAATTGATTAATATAATAACAGAACTTACACTGTAACTTATTTCATTTAAATTATATTTCATTTAATTACTCAATACCTGGAAAACGGTCGGCCTACAGAGTAAGTAAATTCTACTTATTTTCAATGAAAATTTGACTGCAAGTCGTTGAATTCACTTGGAAAGTTAATATTAACAACGCAGTTCGTCATGGAACAAGAAATCCAGGAATTTAAATTATGATTTTTCTTACTTGAACTGGAGGTACATATCGTTTCCGAAGAGAAGCTTCATTAGCCCCTAGTTGAAATACGTAAAATCATAATTCTAATTAAATACAGTGTTAGTTTTTATACTCGTATTAAATTATTCATAAACTATCTTGTCATGGAAATCATCACAAATTGATTAAGCTTATTTCTTTGAATTTACGTTCTATACGTTCTTGTATGTTATCTTTTATAGGCATATTTGTGATGTTAGTAGTCTTTATAATTAGTTAGCAGTAGGGTAGTATTGAGTAGTTGATTTTTTTGATTATTGCACTACATGTTCATATATAAGAAGAATATCTTCTTTAGAAATTTTGTAATCACACTGACTCATAGTATTATAATGAGGTATCATAATTGAAAAATAGACTTTATCTACGACCATGTCATAATGTATACATTACAGTTTCACGATTGATGCCAAAACAGCTGTCTTTTCGAAATGCTTTTTGAAACCCGTTGCATAATGAGCTCATTATAGTACAGGTTCTACATTATAACACGGGTTCTGGACCAATCAGAAGCATTTTTGATGGAATAAATATCGTAATTCAATATTGTGAAACTATCAGCTGATTTGATCAAACTGCTACACCAGCTGCTTTAACCTAACAATCTACTATAACTTCTCGTATTTGAGATGAGAGGTTAGGTATCTCTGACATCACAGGTAAAATGAAATTGTTTTAATTAAATGTATACTAGTGGTCGTAGATAAAATAGTGTATGCAACGATTTTATTTGGCCATTAAAGCACTCGTGAGATATTTACATCTACAACTTACATCTAACTCGTGTCTTAATAAGGGTCAAAATAAAATCGTTGCATAAACCGTATATTTTATAACAGTTTCTTGAGTAGAGATTCTCTTTAAATATCTATGAAATAATATTTCTTTGTGGGTTTATAGATAAATAGATAAATGAATGAATAAAAGAATAAATGTATAAATGGATAAATTAATAAATACATGAATAAATAAATAAACAGTCTAATATTAAAACTGACACTGTATTTAACTTTTAATTAATGTTTTACTCACATATATTGGAGATGCTTGAGGAATGCATTTCACTTCTGAAAATGCATTTCACATTCCTCAAGCATCTCTAATATATGTGATTAAAACATTAATTAAAAGTTAAATACAGTGTCAGTTTTAATATTAGATTGTTCATTGAGTATTTCGTCATGGAAAACATCACAGAAATAAATAAATATAGTTGGATTTAGACTGTAAAGCGTAGTTTGTACAGACTTTGCCAGAAGGTTTGAAGGAAAAAGCAGAAATGCCAACCACTTAAGAAATTGTATTATCGATTTAATCCGATAATATTCATAAATCAAGAAAAGATAGATACAGCATTTTTGTTTGTATTCGCTGCAGGATTAAAATTGAGCTCTCAGAGCTTGTTCTTTTGATAATATAGAAACCAGTGTGGAAGCAACTTTCTCTATGCAACTCAATTTGAGAGAGAAGACTTATAACGACTATATAGCTTGTAGGAGTGAGAAAGAGGGACTGATGGGAAATATGAGCCGCAACAAGGTTTCAAAAGCGAACACAATCGAATCAACAGAGCTTGCTTTGTAGTGTAATGCGAAGGCTTGAAGCGAAATCACGTTGCTTGGTCCGAAAAGGTATTAGCAATAAGCTCAAGAATATAATATGTTTGTGAGCAGTTTGAGGGGCCATGCGCTCCTCTCCTAATAACTGTTTAATATCCTGGAAGTGCTGATAATAGTAGTGAAGGACACACTGATACAGGCCCTAAAATACAAAGCAGCATTAATAGAATATAAAGTCCGATTCACACTTATCGGGCACGGCGAAGCAAGGCAAGGACTCGGCAATGTCTCGACCAATCAAAACATTGATGACGTCATGGAACCATGCTTTGATTGGTCTAGACGTCTCGACCAATCAAAAAATTGATGACGTCATGGAACCATGCTTTGATTGGTCTAGACGTCTAGACATTGCCGAGTCTTTGCCTTGCCTTGCCGTGCCCTATAAGTGTGAATCGGCCTTAGAAAGTTGCTGAAAGCAACCAATTATACAGCGAGCATCACAGTAGTGAGGTGCATTTAACATTATTTTGCAATAGCTACTAAACGTGAACAATAATTATTCTCCATTTTCTCTTATTTTTTAATCTCTAATATATTATTTTCCTTTCTTCTTTATCCTCTTCTATTCCTTAATCGTTTTTCATCTCTTGGTTTTTCTGCCTTCTTTTTCTTTTCCCTATTACTTTTTACTTATTCGTCTTCACTTATTTATTATTTATTTTATTTATTTATTATTTTTATTTTTCTTGATCTTGTTCGTTTTTTTATTTTTATTGTTCTTGTTCCTGTTTTTCTGCTTCTCCTTCTAATAAACCTAGGACCATACCTACACTCCTTTGATATCTAACATACTGTAAAATTCATATAACTTGGCAGCGAGTAGAAGATTGGAGGACTTGCTAGATTTGAACCCAACTGCTGCGAAGTTATATGAAAACTACAGTAGTCGATTATCAATTCTTTCATTCAGTTGTTTTGGTGGAAGGTTATGGAACTGCAGCCGGCACGAGTTTTAACGAGTGCTTTGTTAGTGCTGGTTAGTGCTTGCTCTTAATGTCAGTTAACCAATGAAATGTTGCTAATGTTGCTACTGTTTTATTTTACATATATTTTACGTATTGTATTATTGGACCCCGTACTATCATAAAATTATTCACATCTACTTCAATCCTTCAATGCATGGGATAACATGCCTGACGTCCGATCTGGACTTCTAGATTAATTCTATATAGTGTCTATTTGGGTCCTGAGTATCTGTTTTTGTGAAAATGGAATGAATTGAACAAAAAAAAAATAATAATTTGGTAAATGATGGGTTAAATTGTGGAAACCGCATAAAAGAATATGTCCAATATGCACTCAGTCAGGTATATGGAAGTCCCTGTAGACACTGATGCATACATTCCACCGAAATGTTTGCACCACTGTTTGCCACACAATTTGAACGCAATTTCGCACTGAAAAAGCTGTTCATCGTCTTTACACAGAGCGTAACTTGAACGTTCTAATAGGTACATTCAATGCTGTATTCCTAATGCAACCTCTACAATTCGTAGAATAGTAGCACTGATGAAAGCGAGGTGACATCCCATTTCAGCATGTGATTATGGAACTGCATGATTAGCATATAACACAGTATAATCCACGATTACATTCATGTTATGTTCAATTGATGTCTTTTCAGCATACATCTCGCTGAAAGTGTTCTACACCACATCAAACTTTTAATCGATAGATTTGCGGGAAAGTTACCTCGATAATGAACTGAGGTTTGTAACACAACAATGCACGGGGACTGAACCCCAAAAGTTACCAGGGGAGGAGGGTTGCAGGGGGCGAAGTTGGATTGGTTTTGGGTCAAGGCAAGGCTTTCGACAAGTTGATTGATGATCAACAAGTTCCGAGCATCAATTAATAAACAGCCTCTGCGAACAATAAGTCGAAAATTAACACCTGGCCACCAGCGTCACCAGTCACCACCGCATTGTATCGTCCGAGTCACCACTCACACATTATGTGTGGCATCAACTGGAACTTACATCCCTTTTCACTAACATTCAAAATGCTTTCACTCACACGTTTTCACTCTTACTCACACTGTCTCTCACTCTTTTGCTGTTTATTTTCCTACTTCTCACTACACAAATCTTTATATTCCTGGACATTGTGAATCAATAATGATCAATTATATTTATCATATAACAGAGACTCATTGATCATATCAGAGACTCATCTTCCAATTCCTGAACATTGTGAAACAATAATTATCAATATTGAACATTATATTGATCATATCACTCATCTTTCTATTCCTGGACATTTTGAAACAATAATTATCAATATTTATCATTATATTGATCATATAACAGAGACTCATTGATCATATCACAGAGACATTGATAATATCATAGAGACTCATCTTTCTATTCCTGGACATTGTGAAAAAATAATTATCAATATTGATCATATAACAGAGACTCATTGATTATATCACAGTGACTCATCTTCCAATTCCTGGACATTGTGAAACAATAATTAATTATTGATATTGATCATATAACAGAGACTCATCTTTCTATTCCTGGACATTGTGAAACAATAATTATCAATATTGATCATATAACAGAGGCTCATTGATCATATCACAGAGACATTGATAATATCACAGAGACTCATCTTTCTATTCCTGGACATTGTGAAACAATAATTATCAATATTGATCATATAACAGAGACTCATTGATTATATCACAGAGACTCATCTTCCAATTCCTGGACATTGTGAAACAATAATTATCAATATTGATCATTATATTGATCATATAACAGAGACTCATTGATCATATCACAGAGACTCATCTTTCTATTCCTGGACATTGTGAAAAAATAATTATCAATATTGATCATATAACAGAGACTCATTGATTATATCACAGTGACTCATCTTCCAATTGTGAAACAATAATTAATTATCGATATTGATCATATAACAGAGACTCTGTGATCATATCACAGAGACTCATCTTTCTATTCCTGGACATTGTGAAACAATAATTATCAATATTGATCATATAACAGAGGCTCATTGATCATATCACAGAGACATTGATAATATCACAGAGACTCATCTTTCTATTCCTGGACATTGTGAAACAATAATTATCAATATTGATCATATAACAGAGACTCATTGATTATATCACAGAGACTCATCTTCCAATTCCTGGACATTGTGAAACAATAATTATCAATATTGATCATTATATTGATCATATCACAGAGACTCATCTTTCTATTCCTGGATGTTGTGAAACAATAATTATCAATACTGATTACATTATATTGATCATATCACAGAGACTAATTGATCTGTTACAATGTGGAAATTACTAGTGATCTAATATTGATATTGATAATGATCTAATGTTGAATATTGATATCACAGAGACTCATTGATCCATTACAATGTGGGATCGGTTACAATTGCTAGTGATTTTACACGTTTTAGGTCAATCAAAGATGAATTGAAGAGTGTATAATGGAGTTTCTAACCTACTTACCTACTAAACACTTTAATGGATTGAGTTTTGGTTAGTTTTTAATAGAGGCTAGGGCCCACCGAGGACTGTACCGCCGGAAAAGTTAGTAGTTTTGATTAGTTCGAGTTGAACAATTGAAATATTTTTTTTTTATTCGAGTATCTGGTTCTTAAATCGAACGCTGATCCTCCGTAACAATGACATTAATTAAACGTAGCCTATAATGAATCATAAACGGTTTTTTATATTGTAATGCTTGCATTGAGTTGGCTAATCTGACATTTTCTACCTTATACAAAATAGAATTTCAGGACTCCCAGGTGAAAAACAAATAGAATTATATTTATTTTTGGTCAATTTTTGTTTTGTGCTAACTGACACTGAAGAATTTCCTACTACAGTAGAATTCCAATTATTCGGATTCTAATTATCCAAATCGATTTTTGGCAAAATAATAAATATTTAAAATAAATAGGTCAAAATTAAACAAAAAAATTTAACATTTTATGTACTGTAGCATTTATAATATACTCTATACATTGTTTGCAGTGTAGTTATACTCGCGGTTGTTCGGAACCCACCTAAAACTCTACAATTTTATTGATAATAATAACCTACGTCCAATGCACCATTCACCATCATCCAACTCATTACTCACGCACAGGTCTCAGACCTATGTGGGCTTCATCCTCAAATACATTGGTAGGAAACTCTACAACAAGCTACCGAAGTTTTTAAAGTCTTAAAAATATATAATATTGAAAAACAATTAAAAATATATTCAATTGATAAAGCTTTTTATAGTGTACAAGAGTTCCTTTCATATCAAAATTAAGCTAATAGTGATTATGGTAACTACAAGATTGTATAATTGTTAATCTGACTTGTCTAATACTCCTTAACTGGAGTCTCCAAAACGTAATCTTCAAAAAAAATTAATAGTGATTATGGTAACTGCAAGATTGTATAATTGTTAAACTGACTTGTCTAATACTCCTCAACTGGAGTCTCCAAAACGTAATCTACAAAAAAATAAATAGTGATTATGGTAACTACAAGATTGTATAGTTGTTAAACTGACTTGTCTAATACTCCCTAACTGGAGTCTCCAAAACGTAATCTTCAAAAAAATTAATAGTGATTATGGTAACTACAAGATTGTATAATTGTTAATCTGACTTGTCTAATACTTCTTAACTGGAGTCTCCAAAACGTAATCTACAAAAAAATTAAGTAGGTAAGAGAGTAGTGTTATCGTATGGCTTTACGTTAAGAAATGTAACACCTCGCATGTATGACACAAAAGATGTAGGTCATGTGGAATACAGGCGGCGGGTCTGATACAGATATAAACATTTTGGCTTTGCTTGAAATAGTACTGCTGCTAGATGAGATAGAGTGTGTAGGGGTTGAAGAACACTAGAAAGGAGTGGGTAGGAGGGATTCTACATCTTCTTCGGTTCCTCTGAAAGCCTTAAAAATGACTCAGCATTATTTTTCGTCTTGAGAAACTCACTTTCATGTCTCCCTATTTGTATACCAAGGCTTTCATCTAGCTGATGCTATTCACCCTCACTCTCTCACACATTCACACTCACACTCTCGCACTGTCTCTCTCTTTCACTCTCACTCTACCCCTTCACTCACATACCCTCTTGCTTCCACTCACACTCTTTCACACTCATTCTCTCTCTTTCCTATTGACTACCACCATTTCTCTTTCAGCCTCACACACGCTTTCCTCATCCATTTCACTCATTTTTCCCTACCTTTCTTTCTTGCCTACTCTTGTTCCTCATTCTCGTTCTCTCTCACTCGCACTAACACCTCTAAATAGGATATATCGACGTACTTATTCTTTCAGAAATTTCTTCTTATTCTTTCTTCTACTGCAACCAGTAACTCTCACACTTCCCATCTTATCAATCCTTTTGTTTGTTGTTCTTCACTGTTTCTTCTATCCCTATTATCAAATTCAACCACCTCAGCAATTTTCTTCCATTTTTATAAATCATCATCATCATCATCATCATCATCATCATCATCATCATCATTAATCGTTAATCGTCATTATCATCGTTAATCATTAATCGTTAAAACGATCGTTAATCATTAATCGTTAAAACGATCGTTAATCGTTATTCGTTAACCGTTTATCCTTAATCATTAACCGTTTATCGTTAATCGCTTATCGTTAACCGCACACAGCAACAGACGCACAACTATGGCCAACGCACACAGCAACAGACAGACGTATGCAGACAGAGGGATGAAAAATCGCTCCCCAGTTTATTAAATGTTGCAACGCACACAGACATCCGTCTGTCTGCGTCTCTCTGCAGACGTTTTAGATTCGCTCCGGGGGCGATTTTCTAAACGTCTGATGCCACAAGTTTCATATCACGCATGCGCTAACTCAACTTATCGACAGTCCTGCAAGAGGCGCTATTAGGTTTGTTAACCAATTTGCCTGCTTTGGGTTTACACATGCGTTGTGTTTTATTCAGTTAATTGATAGGTAATTTTGTTTTAATTGACATGGAACAACTAATAGAAGCAGGTTACATATGATAGTTCTTTATTTCAATCCTATATTTGCATAAATAACATAAGAAGTAGATGCTAAGTAATATGAAACAGAGCAAGTCTTTGACGAGGGTCCCTGTTCATTTTCTTCCTAGCCTGCACATATAATTTTAATATTGTAATAAAGTGAAAATCATTCTTACAATAGTACAAATTTATCACAATGAAGGCAATGTCTCATAAAGTCTTATGCATAAATATAAAAGCCATTAAGTTAATTCCCAGATCTGTTAAGCCTATTTATATAAAGAAATGTAGTTTGAAAAAAATAGGAGCACTCATAAATCTCGATTGATCCACTTGCTAATCGAAATAAGATATAAAATGACTTTATAATCATGAGTTGTTTGATTTATGTTAAATAAAGGAATATATTTGATAACACTAGTGCTGATGATTGAAAATACTGGTGCTACATCACTAAAAATAACAAAGGTAGTATATGTCATTAGCCATGACTTTTAAACACTCTCCCATTGCCAAGGTACACTCCCTTGTTCTGAGAAAAGTAGTCTAAACAGTGCAATTGCTAGCATTAATATATTATGCATAATGTATATAGGAACAAATACAATCAGTCAAAATAGATTTATTTCAAACCGTTAAAATCCAAATTATCAAGTAGCTAGAAAATTATTATTTTAAAAAATATTTCTTACTAATTTTGGCAATAAATAAGGCGAAAATTAGGGTTTTTAAATTTTTTCATCTACATATAATAAAATAATCATTATAATAAAATAACAATAATAATTATTATTAATCAATTAGTAGATGAATGAAGCCTGTGACTTAAAAAAACCTTATGGATATTATCATTAAGTTACAGTTTTTAATCGTTTCCATAAAATGAAAATTTCATAATTTTATAACCCCTTGCGTGTAGGCACTTCCCGACCACAGAATATTTTTTGAAAAGTTTGTGCTACACCACACTACATTATTTGACGCCATCTCACTGAAGACTACCAGCGGAAGATCCCCTATCCATCTGTGGCTATGTGCGTTGACCAAAACGTCTGTCTGCATACGTCCGTCTGTTGCTGTGTGCGTTGGCCTTTAATCGTTAACCGTTTATCCTTAATCGTTTATCATTAATCCTTAATCGTTTATCATTAATCATTAACCAGGGGTGCCCACAGGGGGGGGGCTATGACGCAGACTGCGTCATTGAAATTCTTGGGGGGGTCCAAAAAAAGGTTTTGGGGGGGGGGGTAAAGTTAATTGAAACAGTGTTTAACGAGACGACATTCAAAAATATATTACAAAGTCACTAGATAGAATGTCAATCCATGACAATAGATTTATAATTATCATTATAATACTATTAAATATGAATTAGCTAGAACCATTGGCGTACCCAGCGAGGGGCAGCTGCCCCCCCCCCCCTGGAAGAAGAAAAAAATCTTTATTAAATTTAGTTGCTGGAATTTATTGCAATTCTTGAAATAAAAATAATTTATTGCTACTCTGTTATTAATCGTAATTATCATTCAATCGTACTCAATTATTCTATAGAAAGACAGAAAAAGAATAATACAAACAAATGAGTTGTTTACTAGTGTTTTTTCAAACAATCAATAGATTATTAAAGAAGAATGGTTCATGTAAAGAAATGAATATTGTAATGATATTATTGTAGAAATATAAAAACCAATTTTCTTCATAGACTCATCTTTAGTCATGATTGTAAATTACTCTGCAATTTTGAAACCCGTTGTCAACGTTCTACTAAGTAAAAATATGGATTTCATTATGGTGAGGAAACATATTGGTATAATCCTTGATGTCATCAAGAAGCATTGACATCAAATTGAACATTTTTCTGATGAATTACATGAAAAAGCACATGATATCGTGGAGAAAGTCAACGTTAAGTAGAGTAAAATTGCCTTAAACAGTTCCTCGGATTGTTCAAAAGCAAATACATAAGAAGTAATCCGCCATCTGAGACTGTAATTGAATACTGAAAACGGTCGTTGATCATCCCTTTGGCTTGACTCTTCAACTCAATCATTGAATGTTAGATTCTCAAACGAAAATACAGCTGCTTTTTGTCTTCATCCTTCATACATGCTAAAATGTAATTCAAAAGATTTGGAAAAAATGTCACATCCTCCATGGAGTTTTATGAGTTGGGTTCTATCTCTGCAGAATTAGATTTGGAGTATAATCTGTTAAAAAAGAAGGATTTAACTGGAGACAAATTAAAGGATACTGAAGTGGCTGCACTTTTAGAGGAGGCTAATACTTTTTTCCGCAACAAGACATGCACTCCTCATTTCAAGTGGCTTCCCATCTACTACGGCTACTGTTGAACGATCTTTCAGTACCCTTCGAAGGGGGTTTACTTTATCGCATTTTTGGGGGGGGGGAGCTGGTGCTCAATTTTGGGGGGGGGGGGGGGCTGGTGCTCAATTTTTAGGGGGGGGTGCGTCATGAGGCTTTGGGGGGGTGGGCACCCCTGCATTAACCATTAATCGTAATCGTTATTGTTATTCGTTAATCCTTAATCGGTTATGGTTAATCGTTTATCATTAACCATTAATCGTTTATCGTTAATAGTTTATCCTTATTACAATTGGAGCTGTCTTAACAGTGTTCAGTTCTTATTATTGTAATTATTATTATTATTGTTATTATTATTATTATTAGAGCTTTTGCTTCCAGCTGCTTTTCAATTTTCTCATTCTAATATTCTTTTGATCAAAATTCCAACCTTACTGCTCAAAATAACAGTTGATGAAAACAATGGGATTCCCAAAGTAAACACAAGCATTGTTAAAGTAATAAGATTTCAAGCCTAATTGCTTATTCTTCCAAGTTTTTTATGACACAACCATTAACAAAAACAGATAGCCGAGTGCCATAGCAGGTATCTGTTCATCAGAGATGAGCTACGAAACTCCTGGGAGCTCTTTGTAAGGGTGACCGATTGAATTGGCCAGCAATAAATACTCTGTTCTCTGCTGTAAAATCACTTCCCGATGGTTCGGAACCCACCTAAAACTGTAGATCCAACTCATGAATCACCATCATCCAATTCATTACCCACGCACAGGTCTCAGACCCATGTGGGCTTTATCCTCCAAAAAAAGATACCTCACATAATTGTTGTTTCTTTACAATAAGCTGTATTTTGATTGTATCAAGAAATTAATAAATAAATAATTCAGCAAGTTTTTCCTTTGGTTGCTTAGAACAACTAGCTGTCACCTAGGGAAACACTTTTTATCAAAAACACAGAAACCAAAAACGAGACATCGTTTTTGTTCTTATGACAGACAACATGTTGACAACGAGCGTTTAAACTCTCTGAACGTCTGTTGCAAATAAAAATAACTTCCAGATAAAAAATGTTCTCAATTCAGAACCAAAATTGCTGACGTTTTCAAAAGGGCAGTCGTGCTGGTTGAAAGAATAGGCGATTCCGTGGATATACTGGTCGTATGGAGGAAAACAGCGAATTGAGAGTGGAAACATTCCCTGGAGAATAATATACAAGAGCTGAGTGTTTAAATTCGATCACTCTGTCTCTCTTTTCGCTATCTCAACATCTTGTTTGTCGTTTGTGGGACTTATTTTCGACAGAGTTGTTTGCTTACAGAAGGTTTAATGAGCTCAAAAGTGGACTCGCCGTTTGAAGAAGAAAGACCACGATTTAAATCAGACGTTCTCTCTATTTTGTTGTTGGCCTGACAAAACGGAGGAACAAGAGAGAGAGAGAGAGAGAGTGAGTGAGAGAGAAGAAATGATGAAGTTGGGAGAATGAGTGAGTATAATAGAATGTGAACGGAAGGGCAGTGAAGTCCACTCCAATCAATAAGTGGTGTTGTGTACAGATGGTCTTCCCATTCGGTTCCTTTCATCAATTAACTTCGTTCCTTCCCCACCCAAAACTTCCTCCAATTCCTTCCCCCACCCTCACACACACCATCCCATCCACAAAATCCACCAATCCCCACCCATTACAGCTCTTACCCTTCCCCAAGCTCGATAATACAGTTTCGTCTTTGTTCAATTATTTACTGGACTAAAAGGCCAATCAATTTCATCTTTTTTCTTGCTTTCTTCCCCTTCATCCCCTCCACCGTCGTTCGTATTATTTGCGGATTTGCTCCCGAACAAGAAAACAATCCTATTGTAATCTTGTCAACAGAAATGATGATGATGACGATAAGACTTTCAGTTCTTTAAAGTTGCAGCTTTCGATGGAGTTTCTGATAACAATTATGTCACAAGAGTTATTGTGTTCATTTAAAGTATTGACAGCTCAAGAATTTATAAAAGATCAAACAGTTTTAGGTCAAACAGCTCTCTTTCCCTCTTGAAAAGCTCAAGTTTCAATAGCATTCATCTACTTTCTTTGTAGTGGTGGAGGTGATATTGTGGAAGATATCCATAATGAATAATAAGTCGAAGTTGTCACAACCACATTTATTAAAAACAGTGAGATACTATTTCAGTTTGTTTGAGATTGATAATGGTGTAACAACCAAAACTAGTATCTCACTATTTTTAATAAATGTGGTTGTGACAACTTCGTCTTATTATTCATTAGCTTACATCTGCCTAGATAGACAGATCCAGATTTAGACATGAGTAACTTGTTTATGAAGCTCAAAATAAAATAAAATATACATAAAATGAGCAGGAAATATGCAGTACTCATGAACTATATTGAAACATAATACGATCGATGAACAATAGGCTTGCTGAATGTTAGTTACAGAGATAAAGAAAGCTGGAAATCCCAGCTATTTCTATATAATTTTGGTTTTGTATGTAGTACAGGTAGGGCTCTAACCCTATTTATATTTTAGATTACAAAATAAGAAGCGTATGGCTTCTATCGGTGGGTAGTTACGAGTAGTTCCACCTCACCCCGTTGTAGATTAAAAAATTTTTTGTAATGAATAATTAGACGTAACTTAATTGTCACAACCACATTTATTAATAAACATTGAGAAACTGGTTTCGGTTCTTTACCATTATCAATCTCAATCAAAATAAAACTAAAGTATAGAGAAGCTTAATATATACTGAACATGGAATGATACTATTGGCTAAGCGAGAAAGAGGCTGACCTTCATCGAAGGTTGTGATTGGCTGACAAGTCACGTCCCCTGGTGGGAGGAGTAACAAGCAAAAATACGAGTCAAATCAATAACTAAAAACAGTTAACATCTAGAAAGCAACAAAGAAGAAAAATATGTAATAAAGCTAGAATTGAATCTAATTGAAACTAAAAAATTAGAAGCTCACTGAAATGCAGTCAAGGTCAACCGAGAAATACATGAGAGAACTGTTTTTTAAATGTAGGCTGGAATTATGATGAATCGAAAGTTAGTAAAAAAAAAAGTAGTATTGAATTGGACAAAATAAATTTGGTCATTTAAAGTAGTATTGGAATCGTTTTTTACCAACCTACTTATCTCCAAAGCTTCTAAAATGTTCAATTGTCTGCCTTTGCCAATCAAATGCAGAAATTCAACATTTTCTTCAGCCTTGAACTTGTGCCCATTATTAATGAGATGCTCTGCAAAATTTGAATATCCTTTTTGGGTTTTCCAATCCCCGATATGTCCATTTATTCTACATTTGAAACTTCTACCGGTCTGACCCATATAGCAAGCATTACAATCACCACAATTCAATTTATCAACCCCACTTTTATCCCAGATATAAATTTTGTCTTTTTTACACCCGAATAAACTCTTTAAAATAGGTTTGGTTTGAAAAGCTATATCATAACCGTTCTTTTTCAATTCTTTCCCTAATTTATCAGATACTGGGCCAAGATAAGGTACCGTTATCCATGACCTTTCCCCAATATTAGTTGCAGCAATGCTAGCACTGATTGCTAGTCTCCTACTTATTTTATTTAAAATTTTATTGACAATGATTTCCTCATGTCCATTTGTAATAGCTATCAGTTCGTACTATCTAATCGTACTAATCTCTTTTTCATAGTGATGTTTGCTCATTGGAATAGTTAAAGCTCTAAAAGCTCTTACTATTTAATACTTAAAATCTCAAACTATTCATCCATTATGTTTACTTTTCAAAAACAACTGTACTTCACTTCAACTAGGGGATCTGAGAGTTGCTAATATTAATAATACTTTTATCATTCATGAACATTGTAAACTTACACAAATAAAGTCATCTGAATCTGAATCCCTCTAACCCACTCTCGCTCTCTCACAACCCCCCCCCCCCCCCCGCTCACACTCTCTCACAAACTTGCTCTCACTCTCTCTGTCACTCTCTCTCTCTTTCACTCTCACTCACTCATGCTCTCTTCTTTCTTACTCATCTAACAATTTCTGTCTCATTCTAAAATCCTGTGCATTTTTAGTTTAATTGTAGGATATTTCTGTAGCATTGATTGCCTCTTCACGAGGGAAACGGGACTCCATTGCGACAGTCAGGTGATCTCTGTTGTTTTAAAATACGAATTTGAACGTCATGACATATCTATATTCAGTAAGCATGAGCACTACGAATCCTGCATTGGCACCGCTTTCTGAAATGGATACATATAAAGGTTGATAACATTGGTTAAGCCAGAATGGACAACAAATTCCAATTATTGTTGCAAACAATGCCTTCTGTTTTCGGTCTTGCCAGCGAATGACCGATATAACTGATACACGTGACTATAAGCCTACTTCTCTGTTTTTGATACATGATACAATTTTGAGATAATGCAGACATTGTTGAGTATATTGGAAATGTAAACAGGATATTATTAACAAACTGAGTTACAATTGGAGATATTGGGAATATGGTTCTGTATAATAATAATTATTAGCTCAGAACAGAAAAAGTGCCATTTCAGAAGTTGAATCATGCAGTTTAAATTTTCCCGGAAATGTGTTAGTAGTGGTGAAATTTATAAACAACTAGCTGGCCCGACGCGCGTTGCTGCGTTCTCATGAAAATTCACCTTGATTTTATTATTCGCCACCTCCCGCTAAGGTTACATTTTAAATTAGGAAAGAAGTTAGTCCTAGGGCTCTTCCAGCTGATCATAGAGGCTTCGTTCTTTTCTTATATTAGGTATTTTATTTTATTATTCGCCACCTCCCGCTGAGGCTGCATTTCAAATTTCTAGCTGCAATGGTTAACAGATGTCATCAACCTGGCATAATTACATTCCATCATACCCAGTCGTATGTTTCCTACATATTGCAAGGCTCTGACTGCCCGGTAGCCTACATGCAAAGTGCAAAGTCTTTTGCTGTTCAAAGACAGCGTAAATAACGCCGCTAAGGGGCTTGCCATATGATTAAAAACTGTTGACTTCTGTCAGCTGTTCCTTTAAACTGTTTGGCTGGCAAGTTCAGTAGGTTAGGTCTATAAAATGGATTAATTAATAATAATTATTAGCTCCCCTATTAAAATTTATGGTCAGAAACCATCCCCAATATTCACACAACATATTCCCAAAGTTTCATGCCGATCTGTCAAGTAGTTTTGAAGTCTATAGGGAACATACATACATACATACATACATACATACATACAGACAGACATTCTGTACATTTTTATATACATAGATGTACAAAATTTTCCCATAAAAAATGATACCACGTATGGATGAGTGATTGAAGATACACTTTTTCAAACTTATACTTTTGTGCATTTTTGTGAGTTCAAATAAAATTAATAGATCAACTGTAACTTTGTTCCTATACCTAATTACAAACAGCTACATGGTTTGCGAATTACAATAAGCTTTCCAAATTTGGATAATTTTCTAAAACATCACATCTTATCTAACCACTTGTTCACTTTACAGGAACTCTGTCACAAATAAAATTGTATAGCCTCAAATTCTCAGGAGGAAGGTGAGTGCCTGTTTTCATGCTGACATTAATTATTTTTTATAATAATAATATTTATCGATAATGAAATTATAATAATAAAAATATTCATCGATAATAAAATAATATTTCATCATTCAAGCCTAGGTGATCACCTATTGTGTGAAATAACATACAATTCAAAAAATAATGCATTTCGACCATTGCATACTTTCATTTCTTATGTAGGTTTAAAATTTATGTGCCTTTTCATCAGGCTTACATTGCTGACATTTCATTGTTAACCAAGACACTTTTTTCAAAATATCAAATTGAATGTTATAGCCTAAATCCGTTCTTTACAATAGCCATAATGGATACCCAGTAAAATAAACCCCGAACTCAACTAGTAAGCTATAAAAGTCAATTTTTCGTCAATAAAATTCGATTACTCCAAAGTCGATAAGATGAAACGATATTCGATGATTGGGACGTGGTCAATTTTTACTGCCAACAGCATTTTGTCGTGAAATGCCAATTTCAAAATGAATTCGATTGCTCTTTTATTGCAAATCGAATTTTAAATTGAGAACTATTGCAAGGCATCGTACTTTCTCGCTTTTCCGCTCTCTCTATTTACGCCGAATGTTGATGACTTCGAAAAGCCAGGTAAATAGAGCTTCGTTCAAATTAAAGCCACCATTAAAATGAGCATTGAGTCGTTATTTTGAATCACCTGCATAACTCTGATCATCAGTTACACTCTGCTAAACTCCACACTAGACTTTCTGCACACACTTGTACCTCTCATTCTATCACTCACTCTCTTTTTTCTTCTTTCTTTCTCTTTTCCTTTTTCTTTCTCTTTCTCTTTCCCTATTCGTTTTTCTTTTACTCACTCTTTCTCTTTCCGTTTCTCTTTTACTCTCTCTCTCTTTCTTTAATAGTAGAATTCCTCTCTTCCTTTCATATTATTACAACATATCACTTTTTCTTTTTCTTTTTTCGGAGGATGAAGCCCACATAGGTCTGAGACCTGTTCGTGTGTAATAAATTTGATGATGGTGATTGATGAGTTGGCCCTATAATTTTAGGTGGGTTCCGAACCACAGGGAAGTGATTTTACAGCAGAGAACACAGTCTTTTGGCTGGCTAATCCAATCGGTCACCCTTACAAAGAGGGACCAGTAGATCGTAGCTTATCTTTATCTGATTGAAGAGATAACTGCTTCGGCTCACAGCTATCACTTCCCTATCCTTATTTCTCTATTCTATTCATTTTTCATCTGCATTGAGTTAGTAATTGATAATTGTAATATATTATTTCCATCGTCTAAACAATTTCTTCAAGGGCCCTTTTCTTAGCTGTAGCCATTTTTATCCAAATTTAGATTCATTCATTGCCAAACAATAACACTAATAACACAAACACTTGATTTTAAAATTAAAAGTAAAGGGAAATTATATAAATGCGAAATGATCTTGGATCATAAAAACAAGTTCATAAACAGTAAGTTAGGTATAATGTATATATTATTAATAAGCCACTAATAAGTAATTCATGAAATGAATCATGAGTGTATGCAAGATCTAACATGGAATTATTATGTGAAGTGAGATTTGGAGTGAACATTCAATACATCTTTCGATTGTGAATAAAAAACTGATGTCGAAACCACTTGAACAAACTTTCATTAAACCACTTTGTTAAACAGGTTTGAACAGCATCAGTCTCATTCATTATGAATAACTACCACCACATCACCTTCACCGACACCAAAAAGGGTCTTCCAATTAGGTGAAATAGCATTACAACCGCAATTTTTGTTAGAAAATTGTTGTAATTCATTCAAAGAAATAGCAGACATTCTAATAGTAATAAAAACTCGTGTTTTCTAAGTTATTATTATATATTAGTGGAAACAAGATGGATCTTCAACATCATAATTCTAATAGTGTTTCATAATGGATGTGAAGTAATCTTAAAAGCTATTAATTCAATATTATTTATCGAAATTGAATATTTTAATTTTTTTATTTTTTAAGCCCTCATTGGAGCAAATCTAGTCGAAATCGGTAAGATCATTTTCGGAAACGTTTCTTCTGTGCCCAATAAGTCTTCATTCTCTCGGATCTCTGAAGTCTCTGCTCATCTGTGATGTTGTAATTTCTCTGCTTTGGAGTTTTAATTTTTAATTGAGTTGTCTCATTTTTAAGAATCATTTTTTCTTCCCTATTCAAATTCTTAAGCTCCGTAAATTGAATATTATTGAAGTGGAAAAGTATATTATTATGAAGTGGTAGCTTGATCAATTGTGTATGTCCTATTTTGGTCAATCAGGTGAGTTGAACAAAATAATAACTTATCTGATTAGACGTACCGGATATATCTGATCGCAAAGCTGAATTAAATTTAATGTACAGTATGATAATTATTTAATTAAGAAGATGAAAAGTAATATTTCTGGTTTGTCGAGCTTTTCTTGTAAACAGAGTTCTTTATCTGGTTTGATACAGGAATGTTAATGAGCTTGAGAATTAAAATCAATTTGAAAATTGAGATGAATATGTTTTAATAATTGAATAATCCCTCTGCGACGCTACAACTGTCCGATTATCACATAATCCAGCTTCGTAACTAATCAGTTTTCATATACACAGAAGATTTGTATACATGCTGAGCACCATTCACTTGTAGACTACTATTGCTGACTTGAGAGGTGGCCAATCATTATCTTCAAGTATGCTTTTGCCTAGTCCTTGACTGTAATACGCGCAAGATATTTCCGCACTACTAGCTATCGAACACTGTATGTATCAAATAATAATAAGAAGTGAAACGCCCAATTATTTGCAACAGTAGTGTCAGAAGCATGTTAAGGGTTTCTCAAATTGGTAGGGAGACCATCTTGGAGACCCGGGAGCAATAATGTATCGCCTTCAAGTACCAGCAAAGAAGAGGCAAGAGTGGGAGAGGGGTTAAGGGGGGTTAACGAAGGGTACTAGTAGTAGAGGTATATCGATTGCAGAAAAGCGTGCCTAGAGTACTTGCAGCTAGTGGACCAGCTTCAGCCTTCGTTGTTGAGAGCAAGGTGAGTCGTTCCTCCACCACCATAACAGTGTAGTGTGTAACAAACACGGTTTACGCACGCATACACACACCAAGTAAGCAAGCACACAGTGAATCACACCCTCAACAACAACCTCCCTTGTCCCTTCACTTCACTCCACTCCCGTCTAGGTCACTTGGACAGACTCCAATTCACTTTGTTTATTACATGTCTCACCCCTTTACACACTTTCCTCCTTTGAGCATCTCTCTTGCACCAGTGGCGTAGCCAGGAGGGCCCATAGGGCCCGGCCCCATAGGGCCCGGCCCCATAGGGCCCGGCCCCCCCCCCCCAAATTTCAGAAATAAAAAATTCTCAAATAACTAATAGATAAGGACTTATTAAAGCCGAAGGGTTCTATCTGTTTTGTTGTATTATAACGAATAGATTACAGAAACCCTGTTTGTGAAATGGAATATAGCTACAGTTATAGTCAGATTAATGCATTTTTCAAATTTTTCCTCAATATTTACTCTTATAGAACACTTACACTTGTTAGGTGCTCAAATGGATAATTTTGATTTAAAATGAGCTACGAAATCGAATAAAACATGTCAGAAAACTGTGACTACCATAATTATTTATTTATTACATTAAATAAAATGCAAGTTTGAAGTGGATTAACTTTGTTAATTATTGATAGATCACCTTTTTCAATAAACTCATCTTGTAGAAAATTTAGTTTTGAAGTTAAAATTCAGTATAACCCACTAGCCTGAACGCACCCAAAGTTCATAAAATCGGGATTTTATAAATGAAAACACACAAATAAATGCAAGTTCTATGCAAGCGTGTAGAATCAGTGTGCTATGATAAAAAAAATTCCGATTTCATGAACTTTGGGTTGGGTGCGTTTTAGGCTAATGACATAAATTATATGAAACTTATAATAATTAGTATTAATTTTGTGATTCAGTACAAAAGTTAATATGATTAGTTCCAATTCAAGGGTTTTGAATCAAAATAGTCACAGATATCGGTATATCAAACTTTATCATTTCAAACCTGGCCACCTAGGTTCTTGGGTAGTAATTTTTCAAAACTTTCTTTTGAACTTTAGAGCCTAACAAGTTGTCTAGATTAGCTTTTCACACCACTAAATTTAAAAAAAATCCGGACCCTCCTATACCCCAGGCTACTTGGTGGCCCCCCCCCCCCCTCCGAAATTTGATCCTGGCTAAGCCACTGCCCACACCCCCCCTCGCGGCTATCACTTCCCATAAAAGTTCTCCCATAATAGTAGTTTATGCAACGATTTTATTTTGACCCTTATTAAGGCACGAGTTAGATGTAAGTTATAACACGAGCGAATGCGAGTGTTATAAATATCTCACGAGTGCTTTAATGGCCAAATAAAATCCTTGCATACACTATTTTATCTACGACCACTAGTATACATTGAATTAAAACAATTTCATTTTACCTGTGACTGTCAGAGATACCTAACCTCTCATCTCAAATACGAGAAGTTATAGTAGATTGTTAGGTTAAAGCAGCTGGTGTAGCAGTTTGATCAAATCAGCTGATAGTTTCACAATATTGAATTACGATATTGATTCCATCAAAAATGCTTCTGATTGGTCCAGAACCCGTGTTATAATGTAGAACCTGTACTATAATGAGCTCATTATGCAACGGTTTTCAAAAAGCATTTCGAAAAGACAGCTGTTTTGGCATCAATTGTGAAACTGTAATGTATACATTATGAGATGGTCGTAGATAAAGGTTATTGAAAGTTCTCCTAAAAACAGTTGGTACATTCAGGAACACTGTTCCTTCCTAATATAATAATAATATTAACTTTTCAAGTGAATTCAACGACTTGCAGACAAATTTTTATTAAGAATAAGTAGTATTTTACTTACTCTGTAGGTCGAACGTTTTCGGGTTGTTAAAACCCATCTTCAGCCTACAGAGTAAGTAAAATACTACTTATCCTTTATAAAAATTTGACTGCACGTCGTTGAATTTCCGTAAAAAGTTAATATTAACAACGCAGTTCGTCATGGAACAAGAAATCCAAGAATAATAATATCGTGTAAGGTCTGGTGTCAGAGTTATCAAGTTGCACCTGAATAAGTTTAGTGCCTCTGACGTAACGTGACTGTTTGAGCCGGGACCGACAGTGCCCTCCAAAACACGGGAGTGGCCCGAGGCAGGACGGTATAGTAAGGTCTATACCGTCCTGGGCCCGAGGTAAAGTCTTTCGGTCAGAGCTGGGATCGAACCCGGGACGTTTGGGTTAGCAAACCAGCAATCGGCTACGACCACTCCTTTTATTATTATTATTCTAATAGAAGAAGATTTTTAATGATTTTGGCATCTTTCAGTAGTCAGTTATAATTATTTCTAGGCCTCTTTGTTTGTGCTCTCTAATGTTTTTTGAAATGGAAAGAAAATTCATTATTCTTTCTCTTCCCCATCCTTTTTCACTATTTTCCTCTAAAATTCACACTCTCCAGTTGTGTCAAGAATGGCCGAATCTTTGTCCAAACTTCGCCATTTCATGTAATTTCATCACTTAGATTATCATTACCATAGTTAATAACATTAAGATCATAAAAATTAGATCATTGTACATAATATCTTGCACTATAAAAATTAGCATTATCTGTGCTTATAGGCTACTATTGTATCCATGTGATGTTGATAATTTTATTTTTAACCATTCATATGCATAATTTATAAATTTACATGAATAAATGTATATGATCTAATCCAGTGTTCTCTATTCTCAATCTAAGAGAGAGGCTGGCCGCTTAGCGCAGTAGGCAGCTTGCTGTCGTTTCAGCGGTTGTGGGTTCGAATCCCGCTCCTCCGTCTGACATCTATGAGTTTCATTCACCTCATTACCCACGCACAAGTTTTGGACTCATGTGGGCATAATCGCATTAAAAATATCTACTATTTCACCCTTCTCTTTCTGTCCATTCCTCTCTGTTTACACACTTGCATCTTCTGATGCATTTCCCCCGATAGTTTTCTCTTTTCAACGCATTAAACCCACATTCCTCTTATTCAGGAACACTTCTATTCTTTTCCACTTCTTCTCGTATATTCTCTATCTACCTCTATAATTACTCACTCACCCTCTTTCCCTCTCCTTCCTTCCTGTGGAGCTCTCTTCCTTTCTCCTATTAATAAGCATAACTGAGTTTAGACTCCAATGTATTTTTCTTATTCTAGAACAAACATAACTATTAAACATAATATTCAATATATTAAATATTAATATAAATATTATATTATTAAATATAAATATTCAATATTAAACATATTATTCTATTAAACATGACCTCCTCTCTATTGCTCTCCGACTTCCCCCCTCATTCTAACCGTACCTCACATCCACTCTCTCTTTCCCTTCTTTTCATTGCAAATTAATATTCTATTACTTTTCTCTTTTACCATCCCCTTCTATCATTTCAATTCCATAGGTGGTAGCTTTCAATTTCTCTTTCTACCACAAAACCTCCGAATATCTCTGTTCCACTCTTTTTCTCCCTCCAGCGCACTCTTTTCCTTTCTATTAACTAGCTTTCGTCCAGTTTCACATTGTGCGCCACTTCCCCCCCCCCCCCCCCACCCATTCACCATTACACTAGAGCCGAACCGAGCTTGGAAACACTAAAAGCCTGTTAAAAGCGGAATCGCAACCCGACAAAAACAATATACTCTCCAAAGCAG
Source organism: Conomelus anceps (assembly GCA_948455865.1). Lineage (NCBI taxonomy): Eukaryota > Metazoa > Arthropoda > Insecta > Hemiptera > Delphacidae > Conomelus > Conomelus anceps. The sequence continues at coordinate 12,734,523 of OX418217.1, read as the reverse complement.
CATGCAATCTCATCGATTTAATGAGATCGGCCGCCATCCCAATACAAGAGCTCGGAGGGGGGGGGGGAAGAGGAGTATATTAGGGTTGAGTGTGGAGTATGTGCAGCTTCCTTCCTTATACTACATTCCTTCACTCTCCATGTAGAATTCATGAAAAAGGAACTACGAGTATCTAGTACAGTATATTCAAATTCAAATTAAATAAAAAGAGTTGAAGTTGTCACAGTCACATTTATTACATTCATAAATATGGTGGTGACAACTTCAAGTCTTTTTATTCATTATGGATATCTTCCACAATATCATCTTCATTATCACCTTCAATATCACATTTATAATTTGAAGTTGTCAAAACCACATTCATTTATTTCGTTTATAAAATGTGGTTGTGACAACTTAAAAGTCTTTTTATTCATTATGGATATCTTCCACAATATCACCTTCGACACTACAAATTCAAATTCATTTTATTGCCAAAATTTAAAATGATATCTAGTTTCTAGAACCTGACTGAAACTCTGTTCTATTTTTCCTCATTTTTTTCACTAATCACACTTTCAATCCTGTTGTGTACTTTTCCTAAATACTAGAATTTTTTATTATTGTTGAATTAATAATTTTCATCATTCGTTTGTTGTCGGTACAGTACATCAGATTCAGATGAAAAATTCACTAATTTTTGTAGTTATCATGAAACATATTATCGATAAATCCTATGAATAAACATAGCTAGATTACAGATTGGAATGTGAAGATGAGAGTTCAGATCGCTCTAGGAGAGCACTCTACCACCAGTGTCTCTATTTGGGCGGGCCTTACGAAACAAATAAACGACAAGCGGCACCCAATTCAAAGTATGTTCATTGATTAGGCTATAACCACCAATCTATCGATTAGGCTGCATTGGAGCAGGATGAACGAAGCTGATTTTGAGCAATTCAAAGTCTGTCTTGTGTTTAGATTGGGCGACTGTTGGCTTTGTAGTGAGGGTGGAGAGCAAACAAATAGACGCGACTCCATGATGGGGCCGTGATTGGACCATGGAGCCGATTGGACGCGTGATTGGTACCATTGTCGGCGTTAAGTGGACGCCAAACGTCGCACAGAAACGTAGTGGCGACGTTCGTCCAAGAGAACGGCTCATTTGCATGCACTAAATGCATTGATGAGCTAAACAAGCCAAGTTGCAAGACAATCATAGTAGGCAAAGTGAGTTCAAGTGATACTATTTTCGAATCTATCATCTTCATATTTCGTTCACATCACAAACATTTGAATGAATACGAAATTTCTTCTCTTGTTGCGTTTTTGATGTTCAATAAGCATGTGTATGCTATCGCACTTCTTTGTTATTGCGTTTTATTTTTGATGTGAACAATAAACTTGAATTTGAATTTTTGTTTGTTTTTCGTTTAGTTTTGTAGTTAATATTTTATATGCATGTGATTTTAGGTTACTTCAATTTTTTTCAAGGAAGGAAATAAAAATTTATTAAACTTGAATCTATAACTGATTGTATGCTATAACTGTTTAAACAGTATAATTACTGTTTAAAATAATATTGGATATCAAAACGCAGGTATTTAAACCTTTATTTATATTTATACTGGTATCCGGAGGCCAAAGAATTCATTATGAAAAATAATATTGTATAATTGCTATTCCCCTATTTTTGCATTGTCTTTGTATATAAAAATGGTGTAATAGATAGATGAATAAATAAAAAAAGAAATGTTTATTAAATCGATCTCAACGTGTGCTCGAACAACAATAATAAATTATATGATAAGTTTATCTGAATAATTCTCAACTTGATCGATTAGCCCGGTACGATTTAATCGAGTTCGATGCAATACAACTTTACTCCCAGGAAATCATTTGCAGACTTCACAAAAATACAGAAAACCTCCAACATGAGAACCACAGCCACGATACAAGAAAACTTTCTTCTTACTAACGTCTCTAGGAAAGCACTATATCAAACACTTCAACCACCTAGCACCGACATTTTACAACCTGCTTCCCGTAGATATCAAGGTCATAACACACCTAAGAAAATTCAAAACCCTGGTTCGAAAATGGATAATAAACACAGGAAGACATCGCAAAGAGAGCATTACTTTAAATAATATGTGAGCTCATTAACCCAAGATATCTCTACACACTCACCCAAATTTTACTCACACCTACTCTAGTACATGGGTTACCATAGTTGAGTAGGTCAATTTCCGTTCCGTCTACTTCTAATTCTTAGATAAATATCTATGTTATTTTTCTTTAAGTTTTGTAGTTAATATTTTATATACATGTAATTTTTGGTTACTTTAATTTTTTTAAGAAAGGAAATAAAAATTTATTAAAATTGAATTTACTATGGATGGAGATTAGGATAATGCTACCACTAAGATATTATACTCAAATATTAGAAACTATTATCAAGATACTGACCACATACATTGAATGAAATAAATGTATCAAGAAACATTCATCTTGAGCTACGCTCATTGTCATACCCGAGAACGACTGCATGCTAACTTTAATCGGGCATTAATATTAGCATGTTATTAGCTCCGCCCGCCATTTAATTTAGCTCAGTTTATTCCGTTCAGTTTCAATACGTTCAGTTTTCCATCATAATCGTAATGTTACTTTTCACTGAACTGGAATTCGATACTATATCTTTGAATGAAAGTGTAGAAAGGTTATTGATTCATGAATTATTGAATGTTAACAAGGATAGAAACTAATAAAATTTTCAAGCCAAATTTACAGTAGAAACAATTAGTCTGGGTGCGCGGCCGTTTGGTAGTCAACAATGGCGAGGGGAGTCAACAATGGTTTATCGCTCATTTCTAAAAACATGTGGCCCGTGCGACACTGCAGATGTCTTCAAGGTCAACTAGTCAACTTTTACAGGACGGCTAGTAGTGAAACCAGAGCCACGCGCCCAGACTAATTGTTTCTACTGTACTGTAGTTGACTTGGAAGTGGCGAGTTGAAAAGAGTCGAAAAGAGGTGGAGATTGTGAATTTTATCATTGGAATTGACAGAAGTTCAGTCAATAACTGCACTATTAAAAGTGACTTCATATAAGAAAAGTATTTGTAAAAGCGCGAAAAATTGAAGACATAGTAACTGTCAAGCGATCTCTATAAAATAAAACTCAACTGAATATAATTGCAACGTGAATAACATGGATAAGAAACTCCTACGGCCTTATGAGACAGAAATGGTGTAATAACTCACGCTATCAGCAAGCAGATACAATGGCAGAGTTGTTGTCCTCGACCGACTATTCAAATTTACCTGAAAAAGAGTTTTTTTTTAATTACATAAACAAAAAATACAATACTCAAATATATCCGCATATAATCTATTAGTATTTATACAAAATGAAATAAGGCTGTACAAGACAGAGCAGAGCTTGAAAATAGCTTCAATTCAGCCATTGAAGTTCACTTGCAATTGCAATATTTGAAGCTTTCAAGCCAAATTTACTGTTTAAGAAAGTACTGCGTAACAGATATTCTTATTTTAATTGAGAAATTCCTTTTCCTGATTTACGAGCCTTTTATTAAATTGTGAATATAATATTCTTTGACCACGTTTCACATACTTTTCCAAAGATCGCTAGCTATTCAATTAGAAAAAGTGAGCAAAAAATATCCAATGAAGTAGAGACCAGATGGCATAAAAGACCTAAAGAACTGATAAAAAAGTGTTGGGGAGATGAATCTTTTGACGGTTGGGAATGGTGCGAAGACAATAATTTTAAGATTTTTCTGCCGTTGAAGAAAAAAGTCAGAGGTGATTTCTCAGAATAAAAAACGAATTCCTGGTTCAGCCTTGAAAAGCAAATTGAATTCCAACGTCGATAGAGAGAAAAGCTTATTGACTAAGAAAAAGTGTGAACTCGTCTCATTTTTCAATCGACGGAAGCAAAAGTGATATTAAAAAAGAGGAGGAAAAGAAGAAAAAGGAAAGATCCACCGAGCTGTAAGCGCTAGTAGTTGACTTGGAAGTGGCAAGTTGAAAGGAGTCGAAAAGAGGTGGAGACAGTGAATTTTATCGTTGAACTTGACAAAAATTTCAGTCAATAACTGCACTATTAGAGGCGACTTCATATAAGAAAAGTATTTGTGAAAGCGCGGAAAACGGTTCAAGTGAAATTGTTATTGAATGTTGCAGAAGCGGCCAGAAGGGAAAACGACAACACGCTTACTATTTCTTTTGAAATCGAAAACCAATATACATTCTGCTCCAAAAGGCTTTCAGGCTTCCATACGTAAGAGACTGCGTCTTGAGCTGTGAATTATTTGTTTATTACATCTGCATTGTGTTCTCGCAATATTTTTTCGAATAAAAATACTGTTACGGGTTCTAATGGCTAAAATAAGGCTGGCAACACTAAAGTTCACACTTGACCTTTATTTACACAAATTAGTCTATTTACACACCAATATTTGTAAGTTCAATTAATAAATAAAAACAGATCATCAAATGACAAACTAATACCTATTTTCAGTAATTATTTACAAGAATTAATGAATAAGTAATTACAGGCTGATCAATAATAAAAGAAACAAGAATCCAATTAACTGTACAAATGAATAATTAATTACAGGCTGATCAATAATAAAAGAAACAAGAGTCCAATAAACTGTACAATAATGCAGAAAGAAACTATAAAAAGAGCAACTAATCACTTACAAAAACTCAGTCCAATTCGTTATTTGACAAACCCAAATAATATCACTCAACACAACGTCTTTAAACTATTAGTAAGCTGCATAAACAGTAAACACTTGTCTCTGCACTTGACACTGTTCAAAGACTGAATAAAGCACTGTTTACTCCACTGGCACGAGATCTGTAATACAATCTGTCACGCGGGTTAGTAAAACTAACTCACTGGTTCACGTGGACTCCTTTGTATAGCTGTTGTAGTTGTATAATTCCAAGAATTGGAGCTCACCAGACACTTCGAGAATCTTCAAGAAAGCTTGGAATAGACCTCGATTGTTCAAGAAGAATGTAGAATTGACGAGAAGATCAATTGAGTGAGAGAGTTGCAGACTTCAAGAATAGGAGTGACAAAGACATGTGAAGAGCAAGAGAATGAAGATCGGTCGAAGTCACGTCCAACCATGAAAACAATAGAATTATATAAATAGAACAAGTGCGTGAATAACTGCTTGTTTGCTTTTGTAACAATACATTTCTGGATACAGTAACATTAAAGAAATCACATTAAAGTAAAGAAATCACATTCTTTTGGATGGAAAACTGATTAAAAAACAATTTATTATTATAATTTCTTAAATAATAATGAAAATGTTATTCTTCTACCCGTTTTTCTTCACCTTCCCCTCTCCTATTGTGTTCGAATTTTATTCTTGTTCTTACTAATGATATAGTATGGCAGTTTGAAGTTATCAAGGTTAAGTTTGAATGGACGAATTTTTTCCAGACTTCGCCCTTATTACGTAAATGCTTCATATAAAATCTCATTGTTAATATCCAAACTTTTCCTTATATACAATCTATTGTGTTGTTAATAATATGCTTTTTATATTTGCCAGACACAACGGAATTCTGTAAATTTACATAAAGAAAGTAATGTTATCTTATCCTACTCCTACTCCTTCCGTTTCTGCTTCTCCTTCTTCTTTTTCTTCTCCTTCACCGTTTTCTTCTACTTTTCTTCTTCTTTTTTATCTTTTTCATTGTCGTCTCTATCAATTTCTCTGTTTTCATTGACTCCTTCCCGAATACAGCGTTTCTTTATGAAATTGTGGAGGTACACAAAAATCACCTCAAGACCTCACACTTCCAACTTATTCTCCAAAAATCAAAACAAACAAAAATTATCCAACAAGCAAAGAAAAAGCAATAAATTTCATACCTAGACGAGTAAACAAAAATACGAATTCCCAAGAATTTAAAAGATTAATTATTTTGATTATCAATACTCAAATCATCCACTTGAACTGATCCTCTGATATTTTCTCTTTCCTTTCATCAAAAACAATTCCCTGAAATATTCTTCCACTCCAACAAGGAAACCCTGGAGCCTAGAAATTCCCTTTTCCAATAAGGACTCAATCGGCAGGCGCAATTTAGTTCATAATTAAGCCGCTAGATGGCGTAGAGAGGCAGCACGTTGTTAAAGTGAGACAGAAGACAAGACTGAGTAACACGCGTTTCAATCAACTTACGATCAACCCTAATAAGCAGACAATAAATTAGGTGTGGCAGGAATAGAAAGAGAGGTGCGGCAACGTTGTAGCAAAAGAGACTGACTTCCATACACACTTTACATCCTTACAAGTGGCTATATAACCACTCTATATATAGATATATAGCTTCTCTAGAGGTACTTATTTAGCCTTTATTAATGTATATCTATAGCTACTGTATACGTACAAGAAGCCATTCAAGTATCCTGTAGCGTGTGGTGTGCAAATATAATACCACTCTACGTCATTTTCCATGTTCTATTATCCTGGTAGAAGATTGACGCCCAGTGAAATATACATGTCTGGCAGAATGTAACCAAAGGGTTGCAAAGTATATTTTGCATCTCACTCATCCTTGCACAGGACTCATCCACGTCAAAAGGATCCTGCATCCTCATTATTATTATCATCATTGGAACGGTTCTTTCTTCCCGGAATTGTTGCACACACAATTAGTTTTAATGCTACTTCCCAAACTACATCTCCTCATCAAAAGCCCTAATTTTCTATTGTTACATGATGATGCAAAAGGTTCACTGCACGCACTTTGCAAGAATTCAATCATCAAATAATGGAAATTCTACCGTAGCATCGTTGATGTGTAATAAGAGAACTAAGAAAGTATCAGTTACTTCTGACGGGAATCTTTTTAACGGTGAGTTGGAGTTACCTTAAATCTGCCCAATATTTAAAGTCATACGCTAATAATAATATTAATAATAATAATAATAATAACAATAATAATTTTTTTTTATTAATTCACAATCTCAAATTACAATAAAATTGATATATTTTGCAATTCCTATATCATTAATTCATTTCATAATCATTAATAAAGTGAGATATTATTGGAAGAATTCTATTTCGATTTTACAGTGGCTACCCCATGAAGCTAAATTTAGCTTATATTGGGGTGTTAATAATAATAATAATAATGGTAATAATGGTAATAATGGTAATAATAATAATAATAATAATAATATTAATAATAAAAACAAAATAATAATAAAAATAATAATAATAATGAAAAATGATCATGCAGTGTCTACAATAGTAAGGAGTTCCCGCAAATCTTGACAAGTATACGATACCTTGACAAGAATATGTAATAGATGCTCTGACCATGCGAACGGTGTATGTAACTACTTCTAAACTTAGCATCAATAGCGTACACGTCAAAATATTGTGATGATATTGGTGGCTAAGTTCATAATTTTAAAAATAATACTACATAATATGAACTAGTCTTAGCAAACATTTTTACTCGGTTATGTTATCACGATTAAAATGGTGGAATAAAATTGGATTTTAGTTATCATTGAATTGCTGAATATGTTAATATATATCATACTGAAGACCATCGCTTCGCTTACATTGCCCACAGTATTAAATAGATATAAGGAAATCGATGAATGTTATCATGTAAAAATATTTTGTCAGCGTAGTGACACATTTCCTGTGAGAATGTCTGGGCTCGATTTCAGGTACTGGCAAACTTTTTTTTTTTTTTTTCTGAGGATGAAGCCCACATAGGTCTGAGACCTGTGCGTGGGTAATGAGTTGGATGATGGTGATTGATGAGTTGGACCTACAGTTTTAGGTGGGTTCCGAACCACCGGGAAGTGATTTTACAGCAGAGAACAATGTCTTTTTTGCTGGCCAATCTAATCGGTCACCGTTACGAACAGGACCTACGAGAACGCAGCTTATCTATCTGATTGAACAGATACCTGCTACGGCTCGCGGCTATCACTTCCCTTTTGTTCAAGCATTTTACCCGGTTTTGCCCGGGAATCCAGTTTCACTTTTCTGGTAGTTACTTATGGTACGGTCACAAAATTGGGAAGGGCGAATGAAATTGAGTGTTGCTAGCCATACAGTTCAAATAGTTGGAAAGAGATGTTCACAAATAAGCTATTTTTTTCGACGCTAGGTAGTTTAGAGTGGTGGTGTGGACGTTAATTCGGTGGACTTTCCTACGAAGCAAAATTCAATCGTGGACTTTCCTACGAACTGTTACTTGTATTTTGTTACTTGTATCTGTTACTGTTATCTGTCCAGTAATGTAACTGTTACTGTTATTTGTATGGAGCAGGTGGGTGGACTTGTAGTGACACTTCTCACAATGTAATTTAGGGTGGCATATCGTAATTTAGCATTGCTGAAATGTACAAAGTACACCTAGTGAAATAGCTAAATTTCATGCGTGGACTTTCTTACAAACAATACACCATGTGCTAAAGTTCTATTCTGTTACTTTTTAACATGAGATAAATACTCAATGAGATAATCCTCCAATGTGGTTACATGTTTAAATTAAATATGTGATATACGAATTTCAACCGCCAATGCCAATGCAATTGGTTCGGAATCCACCTAAAACTGTAGGTCCAACTCATCAATCATCATCAGTGGGCTTCATCCTCTGAAAAAATTACTGTATTTCAAAAAGGGAATTAGGAGCTGCAATATTGATACAGAACATATGTATTGCTTTAGCTTGTGACTTTTTTCATTATAGTGGAGTATCATGTATCAGCTGTCTTAAGAGCTACCTGTATCTATATAGTCGCGTTTTAGAACAGTAATAGTGCCCATAAATGGAATTTTAACATTTATTTTGAAAATTCTGAAAGAAAATCAAAAATCGGGTCCCTTTATTGTGCTGGCGAAATTGATATTGTGGAAGATATCCATAACTAACAATAAGATTTGCGTTACTTTTTGGTTCTTGATTCTGTCACTAATTATTCCTTGATGCTCTTCCTACCAGTGGGCGTGACTTGTTAGGACCTTCAGCCAATCACAGACCTTCAATGAAGGTCAGCCTATGAGAGGCACTTTCACTCTCAGCCAATAGTATCATTCTGTATTTAGTATATATTAAGCTACACTGTACTTTAGTTTTAAATTGCTTCAGATTGATAATGATGTAACAACCGAAACTAGTATCTCACGGCTTTCAATAAATGTGATTGAGGCAACTTCAAGTCTTATCATTCATACAAAAATCGGGCTTTGGTGTGCACTGAATACAGTTAATGAGTTTTAGAGGAAGCTATGTGCCAAATTTGGTGTTTCAAATCGTTGCCGTTTTTTTTTTAATCCGCACACACACACAGAAAAGACAAACGCACACACACACACACACAAACACCAGCACTCTCCTATTACATACATTATGGCATTCATCAATTATTCTTCTCATATACCTATTTAATACTGTTGAATATTCTTTGTAGTGGTGAAGGTGATATTATGGGATGAATAATAAGACAAAATTGTCACAACCACATTTATTAAAAATATTGAGAAACTTGTTTCGGTTGGTATACCATTATCAATCTCAAACAAACTAAAACTAAAGCACATAGTAGCTTAATATATACCAAACATGGAATGATACTATTGGCTAAGCGAGAAAGAGGCTGACCTTCATTGAAGGTTTTGATTGGCTGAAGGCCATAACAAGTCACGCCCCCTGATGGGAGGAGTAACAAGCAAAAAAGACTCTGGGAGCTCTTTGTACTCACTAGCAGTAGAGAGGGAAGGATTTCCAGTCAATTGAATAATTAATTTAAAATTAAATAATTAAAAGACTATTTGTTCTAAAAAATTAGATTCCCAACATATTTATACAGTCATATATTCCCAACATTCCCACTCATACACCTAGTCTGTTCCAAAATACAGGATATCTACTGATAGGTAAATCAAATGTATGCTAGTCTTGAAAAGGATATATTTTTACAGATATGAGTCCTACTTTTACTCAGCACAAATTTCTGTGTAATGATTTTCAATAGAAAATATAAATTTAATCATTATAATACAGATAATGCAAAAAACATGAGATCCAACTAGGAAGTAGGAGTTATGAATAATAAGACGAAATTGTCACAACTACATTTATTAAAAATGTTGAGAAACTAGTCTCGGTTGTTTAACATTATCAATCTCAAACAAACTAAAACTGAAGCACATAGTAGCTTAATATATACTAAACATGGAATGATACTATTGGCTAAGCGAGAAAGAGGCCGACCTTCATAGAAGGTTGTGATTGGCTGAAGGTCATAACAAGTCCCGCCCCCTGGTTGGAGGAGTAACAAGCAAAAATAAGAATCAAATCAAGAACTAAAAACCATGAATATCTATAATAAACAAAGAAAGACAATACACAACTAGGCTAGAATTGAATCATTTTTAAATTAAAAAATTGAAGCTCCTTTGTTGCTTTCTAGATTTTCATGGTTTTAGGTTTTTGATTTGTCTTGTATTTTTGCTTGTTACTCCTCCCACCAGGGGGCGTGACTTGTCAGCCAATCACAACCTTCAATGAAGGTCAGCCTCTTTCTCACTTAGCCAATAGTATCATTCCATGTTCAGTATATATTAAGCTTCTCTGTACTTTAGTTTTAGTTTGATTGAGATTGATAATGGTATAACAACCGAAACTAGTTTCTCAATATTTTTTAATAAATGTGGTTGTAACAATTTCGTCTAATTATTCATTTCAAATCGTTCCCATTTTTGTGAAATTTAACAAACACACACACCAACACTCACCTATTATAGTTATACATTATAGCATTCATCAATTTGCTTTTAATACTGTTGAACTCAATGCAGAACAGAGGTTCTCGTTCTCTGTGTGATTTATAGTATTTGGAGAGTTACCACAATTAATTTGAATAATATGATTAGTTGTAATTTTAATTAATCGATGCTAGTTTCCAATAGTTGATCATATTATTTATTTCCACAAATTTCACTAATTTATCAGTGAAATTTCCAATAACCAATGAACCATTGCACATAGGAATGTACCCTATGCAGACGTAGAACAACCATTCAGAAACTGTTATGCAGCGATCACATAAGACCAAGGAGAACGACTAGGAGAACGACTGATCTTAGAGAAAAAAGCTCCGAATGAAAAATAAAGTTCAACTCTTTATCTAAAACTTTCCCGATTACAAAACTTGCCTGTCTTAAAGATAAAAAATTTCCTCGCTTACCAACTTTTTCATGTCACGATTTCAAATTTGTATAAAACTCTCGACTTTTATTACTCATTAACATTGGATAGAACTCGAAATTGGTAATTTGAGTTACACCATTAGAATTGGTGTTTTATGTAGTATATGTACATCAAATTTCATAATTTTTAATTGATCTGAAGGGTGTTGGACGACGATGTATTTGAAGCGCGTGCATTAATATTTTGAGCTTCTCTGCACCCGGTTTCAAGTTTCTATGTCCAACCAAGATGACCGACTTGGCTTCACCTCCCGTAATGCTGTAGGTATAGGAGTGCTCCATCTATTGGTCTTATGTGATCGCTGCTGTTATGATTGATTTTCCAGAACCACAAATTATCATCGAGAGAGCTAGCAGAGCACCATTTAGCACAATCGTGGTTCTGCTTTCCGAATGAAAATTTACATTGGAACAGGAAGATAAGTGGGGGCGAGTAAGAGAGAGAGAAAGAGAGAGAGAGAGAGAGTGAGAGAGGGGAATGAGAAAGAGTAGAGAAAGATAATGGAGAAGTATTATTGAATATTAATGATTCGTAAACTGGCTCATCAGCGATGACTAATGTGAAGCGCCTAATTAATTATTCGCATTTCCTAACCAAGGAAATTATGTGCGTTCGCAGAAGAGAAACAAAGTGAATTTCTGTGCGTACGTTGTAGAAGGGAATGGGAAGGGAAATAAAATAGGTGGGAGGGAGAAAATGTCAAATTAGAGATGGATTGTGTGTGGGTAGTGGTCGCCCCTAAATGTTGCAACAATAATTTTCAGGATAAACAGGCTCGTAGCTATGATAGGGCAGCGGAGTAACAGACCCCCTGCCCAAAAATTGGACTTCAAAAAAGGATCATACACTTCTTATAAAAACGTGAGCCCCCGAGTTTACTTTTTCCCCGGGGCCCCCAGAGACAAGGATAGTGTAGAAAGTTTCCTAAATAGTATTTCATAGAAACTCAATCTATTCTATATAATAAGAGAGACTAGGGGTGTGTGTGTGTGACTTATATGTCAGTCTTTCATAAGAACGGCAACGATTTGGAACACTAAATTTGGCACAAATCTTCCTCTAAACTCAATTCAGCGCACCTCGCAGCCCGATTTATTTCTACATTTTTCAAAATTTATGTTCAAATTTCACTTATGAACACTGCTACTGTTTTAAAATGTGTTTACGTACACGAAGAATCTAAATAGCTGATACATGATTCGTCACTATGATGCAAAAAGCTTCAAGTCACATGCCAAAGCAACACCTTTAACTTTTCAAGTGAATTAAACGACTTGCAGTCAAATTTTATTAAAAATAAGTGGTATTTCACTTACTTTTGAAGGCCAAACGTTTTCGAGTTGTTGAAACCCATCTTCAAGGCATCCTAGATATCGATGTTGGTTTGTTGGTTAGAAGAGCTGTGGTTTCTGTATAATGTGGTCAAAAGGTTTGTGTGATTTAAAATTTAACTGTTCGTTGAGGATGTATTGTTTATTGTGTGTGGTGTGTTTGTAAATTTCAAATTGTTCCAAGGTGTTGAGTTCGTGTCCTTTATATTTTATATATAGAATATGTAAGTTGGTAGTGATGTCAGTAAAAGTGTGTCCAGTTTGAATGATGTGGTCTGCAAAAGTCGATTCTGTTTTTGTATGTAAAGCTTGTAAATGTTCCTTGTAGCGTTGTTTGAATGCACGGCCTGTTTGTCCTATGTAAAATTTGTTACAGTCAGAGCAGTTCAGTTTGTAGATCCCTGGGAGATCGTATTTGTTCATGTTCATTGTGGTTCTTGGTGCAAGTGCATTTTTTATTTTGTTTTTTGTTCTGAATGCGATGGTGTGGCCAGCTTTTTTGAAGATTTTGGCAAGTCTGTTTGATTGTGGATTAATGTATGTCATTGTGATGTATTTTTTGTAGATGTTGTTGGTGTTTTGTTTTTTGTTTGTTATTTTATGGTTGAGTTTGTCAATTAGGTCGTGTTTGTAGCCGTTTTCTTGTGCTAATTCTAGTGCTAATAGTCTCGTTTAATTCACTTGAAAAGTTGATATTAACAACGCAGTTCGTCATGGAACAAGAAATCCAGCAACACCTTTGTTCCGTATCAATATTGTAGCTCTTTATTCTTTTTTTTGGAATTGTATCGGCATTGGCGGTTGAAATCCATATATCTCATGTTTAATTTGAAAGAGTCTACCCTGAATCTCGTTGCAAAGCAGAGGTAACCCACTAAAAAATAATCAGATAGAACACAAGAAGAATTGAGATTTTTATACGAGTAGTCTCTCTTATTTATTGAGAATAATAATAAGGATGCAAGTTCTTGAGTAGGCTTCTATAAAATATCCAAAAAACTGTATATTCAATAAAAATTGGAATCTACTAAATAATTGTGAACATAGTTTTAAATTAACTATATTTTCATGGTTGATTTGAACTGAGATGGTGTGACGTCTGAGTATCTCATCAATAACAATGAAAGTGATTCACTGGAATCGAGTAGTATGGTAGACTAGATATGATAGACATGCTTTGTTTTCTGAAAATCAAGCGAAAGTTTTGTCTAATTATTGCATCACCATCTTCATTGTACATAAAGTAAAATTATAGAGTGTTATCATCTGAAGCATAAAAACTTAATAACATTTCAGTGCTTAACATCAAAACAATAATGTCTGCTCATTAGCTTATTAGTGTGGAAATGAAAGAATCTTTTCCTAACACTAGAGGAGAAGTACCTATCCTTTTCCTTCCACCTCAAAAAAGATAAAGGAGTAGAACAATTTCTCTGTATAAATACTAGACAGGATTCACAACCTCAAAAATAATAAGTAGAAAAATCAATTAAAAATATCGAGATTTCCCAATTAAATATACTAGTAATACCGATAATTTGTATCTTGTTGGAAAACGTTATAGATGTTTTCAAAAGTAGTATCTCATTGATTAGTTATCAATCTCAAAATATTCCCATTTGAATAAAAATCAGTATAATCCATCCATGCAATAATCAGCTTCTCATCATCTTAATAGCTTCAAGTAAGAAGCAACTGATGAACAGGCGGAATATTTTCGGAAAATTGTAAAAGGAAACAGAAATCAAAAACCGATGAGCAGATGATGAATGTGATGAGTGAAGTTGGCAAAAAAGGCATCCGAGAAGGGGTTTTAATTAAATTATTTCCAATCAGGAATATTGGATTGCCTACCTACCATAAAATTTAAGGGAATACGAGCAGTTCAAGCACCCGCGGTAGGTGGTTTCCCAATATAATTAATTGAAAAATGATGGTTATTCACAAGTAGGATACTTATTTCACTTCCGATGGCGCCCATGGAACTGAATAGTTTTGCTCACGGTAGGATTTCGATAATCCAACACAAAAATCAATTACATTGTTAATCCACGTAGATTATCAAGAATTTATTTCTTAATTCAAACTAATGTTCGTTGTTGGTTCATTGTTGTCACTTGGGCTTTTTAATATCAAACAAATTGGTCAGGTCAAACAAATTGGTCAGGTAAAACAAATACATTTACCATGGAATCTAGTTTCTAGGTTGATTGAACCATGAAAAATATTATCGAACAAAAGTTTTCCATGTCATGCAATGTTCAAATAAATGCTGTAATACGTAGATCCGAGATTGACTATGGTGTTGATTGACTGCATGACCTGTCACGCCCACTAATAACAGTGGCAGGAGCTAACCAATCAGCGTTAAGAGTGAACAAAAATGGCGATCTATTCAAAATGGAACAGATTTTTTAAACTAATTGACAAGACAGATATATACAATGATGAAAGTGGATAAGCAATGATAAAAAATAGAAAAATAAATAATGAACTACAAATTACTCAAAACTAATATAAAATGGATGAGGCGATGTATTAATTACAATAAAATGTTTAATATATTTGAGTGAACAATATATCACAGAATAGTAGTTGAATAGTCTCCAACTCCATGACGTAAATAGGTCATAAGACACAAGTTTGACTTTTTAAGTGGCAACAGTCTGTCATTAGACAGTCTGTCACAAAATGACTTGCTATAGCTCCTAATATTTTAAAAATTAATAGGCTGTTGCTGTCGCTTTTTTAGTTGGATGATGTCCACATGTCTTGAGACTTGTGCGTGGGTAATGAGATGAATAATGAGAAACATCCTTGGCTGAATGAGATGGGAACACGCGAGAATGCAGGATACGAAGTCTTATCTAATCATAGGCAAGCGCTCCAACCAATTCCGCTACCATCAAAGTGTTCAAATGTTATGCTTGTATCAAATAAATGAATTTAAATCATCCTTGATCTAGAATGATTGGAAGTGAGGTGTTATTTAAATTTGATCAACATAACATGAATATACAATCCACATTTCATTTTATTTCATTCTTCTATCAAAGATATCACTTCTATCCTTACTAAAACTGAAAAAAAACGTTCAAAAATGAGTAAAAAAGAAAGAGAATATCTTAAAAAATTGGGTAAGCCTACCGATCCAATCCGTACCTCCGACTTCAGTTGAAATTCAATGCACCATCTAAACAAGAGCTACGAGCTTATCTAGGATTTAACCAGAAATAAAACGAAGAGAATATGAATTTAATCCATTTGGCACAGAGAACACAATGGATAAAAGAAATTCAACTTCATTTTGGGAATAACGAAGAAAAATGATTGTTCTCATTGACTATTCTATCAGCATTCTTCAGCACCAGGTTACGGCCGTCATGTTTCAATATTGAACAACCGAAATCTCTTGAATAATTATTACTTTCAGTCTGTACACTTATCTTGCGCTCTTTCTCTTTTCTTCTCTTCCCCTTAGTAGTGAGATGAAAACGTGGGCTAAGGTGAATTTAATAAATTTACACGTACTTGACTGGCGCACATGGAGGAGGAAACAAAGCAGCACTATTCTGAGTAAGTGTTATGGAGTGGGGGTGCTTAGGGGTTGTTGGCGGAGTGAGCTTGGTAAATGAAAGGGGTTAAAGGGGGGGAGTAGTTTAGATCCAATTGTCCTACAGAACAATTTGGACCTGACTTGCCATGAATAATTCTATTTCTTCCAAGCCAGCTTTAAGGGGTGTTTCCTACCACGTTGACATGCTCTCCCACTCTCTCTTATTCTCTCTCCTCATCACACACACACTTATATCCTCTCTCTTTTTTCTTCCATTCATCTACAATATTCACAAAGTATGGTTGAAGAATAAAGTGGATAGTAATAACTAGGCCATTATTCATCTTTGAATGTTTACAGAATAATTTTGTACGATTTTTATGACATATTGTACACATTGCTATGAATAACCGTACAATCGATCAGAGCTTTCGTTTCACTGGAATATTATGATATTTCAACTTAGTAGGAAATTTATCTTGGCTGATAAATTCAACTTTGAAAATTATAAGATAGGACTCAGTTAAGTATGATGTATTTATTGTAAGGAATGCAAGAAAGAAGAAACGCAATATTCATTGTGTCAACAGCACTTCCGATTTGACTGATAGCACATACCGCAAAGAGGACATAAATTAACTCTTGTTGTTTCTCTTTTCCTCGAATGTCTTTCTCACTCCTATTTGAGAAGTGTATTTCTAGAGCTTTCAAGAATTTGCAAGAATGTTCCAGATGATGTTATCAGTTATAGGTATATAAAAGAAAGGTGTATGGAAATAGTAAATAGATTAGATTCATGCAGGCCGTTGTTCAAGAGACTTGGTCCTTGCTTATATGTGTATGAAGCTAAATTATATGTAAAAAAGAGTGATATTAACCTTGATGTATATGATTATAATACAAGAAACCGAGGAGATTATCACTTGGTGAGTCACAATAGTAGCTTATACAAACAAAAACCTAGTTATATTGGTAGGAAACTCTACCCAAGCTAACGCAGTTTTAAAGAGTCTTGAAAATATAGAAATATTTAAAAAACAATTGAAAAAATATTTAGTTGAAGCTTTTTATAGTGTACAAGAGTTCCTTTCACATCAAAATTAAGCCTCACCCCAACTAATTGATATAGCAACTAGTGTATAACTAGTGTATAAGAGTATAATTGTTGATCTGACTTGTCTTATACTCCTTAACTGAAGTCTCCAAGACGTAATCTCCAAAAAAAATATACACGATGTTCTACGCAAAATAAAATACTACTACACTATTTATAAACTATAATACTACTACTGGTAGTAGGCTGCAGAATTTGTTTGGAAACAATGACAACGTCTAACCGCTAATTCACTTTCAAAGATTTCACAAAAATATTCCATGAATTGAGTAATGTTTAGAGTTGACTAATAAGACGGATTTGCTGATAAATCCGAATAGTATAAAGAGTAATCCGAAAGTCACCAAAACGTGATGGCTTCATGAGTGGAAGCGAATGAAAAGCTTTACGACAAACAAACGCTCACAACTTCCGCAAAGATTAATTTCGTCCTGTTTACTGAATTCATCCATAAACTGTTCTTCCAACACAGTAAATCATCCCCGAGGGTAAAATAGAGACACCGCAGATAAAGAAGTCATCTCTTTAGAATGACAGAGCTAAGGGACAATGACCTCCTAGTCAATTGTTGCACCGTAATTCTGTTTTATACAACAATAAGATTGACATCATTCAATTACCTGGGTCGAATGGGAGCTTCTCGGTGGGGAATCTCTTTTAGCCACACTCAGGAAGTTCTGCACTTCACCACAAAACGTTCAGGGCATGCCATTTCTTGTCCCACACCATTTTAAAACTTTTCATTGACATTCTTTGAAGAGTTCTTCATTATTGAACTAAAAAAGGCATTGTTAATCTTATACATATTTCGATAGAAATAAACTGCGAATCCTAATTTAAATTTTAATTTTTTTTTTGTCGGAGGATGAATTCCACATAGGTCTGAAACCTGTGCGTGGGTAATGAGTTACAATTCAGGTTCTAAATTGCTCAACATTTGCAGATCACTTAATCAACACTAATTCACACAATAAAATTCAAACTGATATGGAAATTTTACACACATTCCAAAAAAGTCACAAACTAAATACATTCCAAAAAAGTCACAAACTAAATACACTGGAACAATATGAAATATTCAATTACCATAAACAAGACAGACTTAGTCAATGACCAGACACAATTCAAATCCAATGCAATTTTCAAATATTCAATGGCCGCTCATCCTAACCTCAACAAAACATGACCCCCAGCGGCAGGCTGACGAAGCTTCTTTTCAGCAGTGAAATGCATTCCTCCGGTACCTCCAGTAAAAATGAGTGAAAGTCATATATTCAATGACTAAATTTAAAATTGGGTTTTATATTAAAATATTTGATTCATTTTTTATTTGTTATACTATTCTTCATTTTCATTAATTGGGGTAATTTCTAATAAATACAGTGTCAGTTTTGATATTTTAGATTGTTCTAATTCAGGCTGAAGTATTGATTTATTTTCAATGATGGTGATTGATGAGTTGGTAAGTTCGACCTACAGTTTCAGGTGAATTCCGAACCACCGGGAAGTGGTTTTACAGCAGAGAAAAGGGTTTTATTTTACTAGACAATCCAATCCGGCACCCATAAAAAGAGGGCCCAGGAGTTCGTAGCTTATCTTTATCTGATTAAGGAGATAAATGCTTCGGCTCACAGCTATCACTTCCCTATCCTTATTTCTCTATTCTATTCATTTTTCATCTGCATTGAGTTAGTAATTGATAATTATTGTAATATATTGTTTACATCATAATTATTCGTAAATTATTAACAATTAATTAAACAATTATTCGATAAATTATTAATTTATTGTCTAAACAATTTCTTCTTTGCAACAAAGTTTCCTTACAAATTGATAGTCTAAATTTCAGTTATTTAATTTCAAATGCTCAGTAATATTTTGAAGAAATTGGAATTTAATCAATATGTCTTGTTCAAACTAAATTTGTAAGTATTGTGATTTTCAGAAGTATAGATAAATAAATTTGGCTTTTTGATCTACATAAAATTGTGAAAAAGCATTAATAATATTGGATCGATAACGAATAAGACTTGATTTTGAAGAAATTGGAATCTAATCAACATGTCTTGTTCAAACTAAATTTGTAAGTAATGTGATTTTCAAAGTATCAACGAATAAATTAATTTGGCTTTTTGATCTAGATAAAATGGCGAAAAAGTACGAATAATATTAGATCAATTACAAATAAGACCTGATGTAACAACCATATTGATTTTCAATAATTAATGAGTTACTAGAGTATCAGCAGTCACGTCATTCTCACTATCTATCAAGTAAAAACTGAAATACAGAGCAGATATAGAATTTTTGGAACAAACAATAAAAAACAAGAGAAGCAATCGTGATATTATGGCAAAGTTGATGAAAAAGAGTTGACATGAGGTATTAGATGGGAATGTATAGGATTATCAAATGAATAGCAGCGATTTTCTATTGATAGAGCTTAAGGGAAGTGATAGCCGCGAGCCGTAGCAGGTATCTGTTCAATCAGATAGATAAGCTGCGTTCTCGTAGGTCCTGTTTGTAACGATGATCGATTAGATTAGCCAGCAAAAAAGACACTGTTCTCTGCTGAAAATCACTTCCCGGTGGTTCGGAACCTACCTAAAACTGTAGGTCCAACTCATAAATCACCATCATCCAACACATTACCCACGCACAGGTCTCAGACCTATGTGGGCTTCATCCTCAAAAAAAAAAAAAATCAATGATGTCCTAGTGTGAGTGAGATTAATTCAACAGAAAACTAGTTATCATCATGCATCCATCTCGATATTTTTGGAGGTTAATTTGAGAAACCAAACTTATTTGTTTGTGGATATTTGAAGATTTTTGTGAAAATAAAAACGGTTAATATCTTTCAATTCCACTTATTTAATTGAGCACTAGATCGGTTTCGTTATACCACTAATCACATTTTTATTATGGAGTTCCACAACATCAATCTAAAATCTACTGAAAATTTAAAATTGTTTGTACCAGAATACAACTGAAGATTGCTGCAGGTAGCAGACATTGCAGCAGATTGAGAGCTAAAAGGATAATTCAATAAGTGGCACATGAAACAAATAGTTGGTGGATGTATCTAATCTTCAAGTGTAGACGGACGAGCAAAGAAAATTAGTGCAGTGAACGGAAAGAAGGAAAATGTTTTATGAGGAAATGCGGAGCAGGAAAGAAGCAGGAAACTCTGAAAGTAATAATGTGATCAGCGTCTGGACAGGAAAATCAGGTCAATGATGCTTAATTTGCTTCAAAATTGATTATTGTTTCGAAGAATTTTCCGGTCCCAGAGACCCAATTTATGTCTAACCTTTGAGCGCAAAGCAAACCACAAATTAGCTTAGTCAAGTATCAAGTGGTAACAAATTTAGCACACAATTTAGTTCATGTAGGGGCAATATTGAAAAGTTTGTCTTTGTCATGAAATCCATAAAGCGTGCTGACTCTACAGTGAGCTGATTGAGAAACTTGCGGAATTTATCAATTAATCTATTAGGAATGTTCAATGAAGAGCTGAAATTGCATCACAATTTATTCTATTGCATTTGTGAACTGAATTTTATATTCTCACCAAGTTTAATTTTATTTATTTTCATTTTATAGTTTTTTTATGAATTATGTTTTGGATCTAACATAGTTTTTCTGTAGAAAAGAAAAAAAAATGTATATTGTTATTTTTCTTTTGAGAATATGGGTCAGTTGCACGAAAGTAAATTAAATTAAACCACCGTCAAATGACGTCATCTTTCGGTGGTCAAATTTAATTTTCTTTCGTGCAACTGGCCTTAAATCTATCTATCTATTTAATTGTAGTCAATATACGTCTAGGTGTAACTGTAATTGTAACTTTGAACTTTGCTTTGTTTATTTGCTTTCTAAATAGTATAAGGTAAAAAATGTACGTTTATCATCTTCATACTGTGTCAAATACAATCAGTGATATCAGTATGGTAACAAAGATGAAAGATAGTTCATAATTTGATCGAATTCGATAGCTGTATCGAACCAAAATGAAAAATAATTCATTGTCAGCTTCAAGTGCACTTTTTCAGTTTTATTTATTTAAAAACACCAAAAAACAAATCTAATATTACATCACAATCAGATACACTATATTAAACCATGTATTTTCACAGTACATATAAGAAAAAATTTATATACTTCAAGATTTCCATCAGCAAAGCCAAACTTGTGCGCCGGATGAAAATCAAAACAATAACACTTATAAACAACCTTAAAAATAACTTATATCCAACATTATAAGAATACAGAGCCTATTTTAAAATAAACATTTGCCTTCACCCAAGTATCTATTCCAAGAGTTTTAGTTTTATTCGTGAATGGTATTAGCTCTATTGGTATCACGTTAAGAAGTTTACAGCAAATATAGAGAGTTTGATGTCTGCAAATGAGATTTGGAATCAAAACTAGATTTCTCAACAATCTTATATTGTAATCAATCTGTCTGAATTTGAATAGTTCTCTATTGCAATTTATGTATACAATAAGTTTCTTCATAAATAATAAAGTTTCTTCAAATGCCAATTATGCATTTTTCTAACAATATTGAAGTCAAATTATGAAAATTCCTTTCTATATTTTACAGCCAAAATGTGAACCTACCAACCGTTTTTAGCTATTGCTATTGTTAGGCTATCATTATTTTGTCCAAATGGGAATACGGTAGCAAAAATCTCACCCTTTCTACCTAATAGTGATAGTGATAGCCGTGAGCCGTAGCAGGTATCTGTTCAATCAGGTTTCGCTGAAACGCTGACGCTTCGAATATCAGCTGCGTTCTCTTGGGCACTCTTTGTAAGGGTGACCTATTAGATTGGCCTGCAAAAAAAGACACTGTTCTCTGCAGTGAAATCACTTCCCAGTGGTTCGGAAACCACCCAAAACTGTAGGTTCAGCTCATCAATCACCATCAAGCAATCAATTTCATCGATAAAAGAAATATATTATTGTGTCAAGTCTCATTTATTCCCCTCGCTTCTCTAGTTTTTAAAATGACAGCAAAGCTCCTTCTTTTCTAATACTGCAAAGAAACAACTGAAAATTTGACTGATATTCATGTGCATTAATTTTCCTATGGTAAATTGTTCTCCTGTGAATTTCCACAAGTAATTTCCTTGCAGTTCTATTACTTTTTTGATAATTGTATTGGACAAGTAAAATCTAAACGTACCATATGTCTTTAATTGAAGGAAAGACCCATACGAATAATATATATTGTTCCATCTCTTCGAATGTACTGACTCAGCATTTTAAGATCGCATAAAGACCACGCTAGCCACACAGTCGTTTTTAAATTCTCAATACAGTATATTGTGAATGTTGATCAAAAAATACTTTTCTCGTACCAAAAATTTGAAGCTACACTCTTCCCAGTTTCAGCAACAAAATAAACTCATCACTGCTACTGACATGTTAAAATACCATCACGCTGATAGATGTCAATTCATCTATGCAAAATGTTACCCAAAAGATATCGAGACGTGTCCGAACATTTCACTGGTCGATTTCAATTTCCAACGGAGATTGAATAATTCCAACTGGGATCAATCATATGTACCTGTCCAAACTCAGTGTATATATCAGAATAATATTCCCCGGTTAGTTCACAATATTCGATTTCTGATGAATCTGTGTCAGAAATTTCCGACGGACACAGTAACTTGCAATTGTAAAACGTGTGTACAAAAGCAGTAGAAAACAATAAGCCAGCAGATAGATGATTGAATAGCTGAGCGAAAACAGCCCCCTCTGCATGGAAAGTACTCTCTATACCACTACCTGGAAATGAACTCACTTCAGACAAAGCTTGCCTATTTGAAATGCCCCAGCTTACGCTATATATACAATACAATGTATATATGCATACAGTTCACTGCAACTTGGAGCCAATGA
Organism: Conomelus anceps; assembly: GCA_948455865.1. NCBI lineage: Eukaryota > Metazoa > Arthropoda > Insecta > Hemiptera > Delphacidae > Conomelus > Conomelus anceps. Next base: position 12,711,323 of record OX418217.1, on the reverse strand, counting down.
TTGTTAACAACAAACTGTGAGAGACGCCAGACGGGGACAATTTTCATGCAAGTCGAAAGCAATTTTCCATCTGTCAAGTTCAAATATCAATTTACTCTCTATCGTATTGCTCATCTGTCTTGTTTCAGCAAACAGAACTTTGCTTCGTAGTGTGGAGGGGCAGTGCAGTGCTTTACTAACTGCACAAAGGAGCTCTTGATTGAGTTCGATGTAGAGAGATAGGGTGATAGAACAATGAGTGTGGCATTCAGAGGACGCTTTAGGTATTTGGGCACTTTTGGATTTTTGGACTGTTTAGGATTTTTCGACTGTTAAGGATTTTTGGACTGTTTAGGATTTTTGGATTGTTTAGAATTTATGGGCTGTTTTTGAATTTTGGATTTTTGGACTGTTTTTGAATTATGGACTGTTTTGGAATTTTGAATTGTTTTGGAATTTTGGACTGTTTGGAATTTTGGATTGTTTAGGATTTATGGACTGTTTTGGAATTTTGGATTTTTGGACTGTTACTATTTGGAATTTTGGACTGTTTAGAATTTTTAGACTGTTTTGGAATTTTGGACTGTTTTGGAATTTTGGATTGTTTAGGAATTTTAGACTATTTTGGAATTTTGGACTGTTTTGGAATTTTGGATTGTTTAGGAATTTTGGACTATTTTGGAATTTTGGATTGTTTAGGATACATGGACTGTTTTGGAATTTTGGACTGTTTTGGATTTTTGGATTTGGATTGTTTTGGATGTTTCACAGATTCTCCTTTCTGGAACTTACAATCTCAATATTAACATACAGGATCAATTAACTCTCAAATCGTTCATCATACTGGAATCATTTAGCCTATGTGAATATTTTTCGAAAATGAATGACAAAGCGATCTCGTCCTTGCCATTTTGCTCTTCAACGTACGTGCCCGTGTGACAGTGGATATTATCTAATTATTATTAATGCAGCGGAAAGGCAGTGTATATATCCAGCACTATTGATTGTCAGCGTTTATATCCACTGCAATCGAATTGACAGTGCATATTATAGTCATTGTGTTTTTCGCATTATCAAATACCACAGCAGACTGTCTTTTGTGTTTAACTGTTCTTTTTGACATTTCTTTTTTCTTCTCTATACAGTCTATTGGTTAGTTGTTTATTTAATTCTCAATCAGCCTATACACAATTTCAAGTTTATGAGTAGAGCCTGTCTCTTTACAAAGTTATAACTTAGAAAAGTGATCATAATTACCAATCTTTGAACAATGTAATCAATTAGTAATCAATTTCTGTACATAGATACTGTTATTAGCTTATTGGGTGCCGCTTATTATTGATTAGATCTAAACCTCCTTCACCACACAAGCAACATCCACACTTTCATTGAGGACGGTCCCAGGTATGGACATGGAGGTCATGATCCCCCCCAAAAACAAAAATCGGAAATTTAATGGAGTACGGGTAGGGAGAAAGGGCGATCGCGCAAAAATATATCAGCAGAATCCCATTTGTGACCCCCCCCCCCCCCCCATCTTCGCAGCTAGTGCCTGATTCTCATGCATCTTTGTAGCACGTTCAAAGATTGGTAATAATTATGATCACCATACTATAAGTTTTAACTTTGTAAAGGAAAAACTGAGACAGGCTCTACTCATACACTTTCTCAATAGGTGACTTGATCAATTTGTAAATTATGTCCAAGAAATATTATTTTGGCAGTTAGCAGTCATGGTCTCATCGGAGATAAACGTTGAAAAAGTCAAAAGTGGGAGTCTGAATCAATAAAATATGTATAAAACATGAACCAAACTGAAAACCTGTATAGGTATAAAAAATGTTTTAACATAAAATATCACTTAATAAAACATAAAGAACCAAACATTTTTCATGTGTTATTTTAAAATATATTAAATATTACTATTACGATTTAATGCCACTTTTACGAAAATGTTGTTCATTTTTTGCAGATAAGAACATTCTTGATCTGATTTGGATTTAATGGATAGGGAGTGAAAAGTCACTTGTAAAGTTTAAACGACCATCTAAACGTAAGAAATAATGGTGATAGACCGCTCTTGTAGAGCAATCTACATAAAAATTGCAGGTGTCACACATACATCAAAATCTTCCAATAATATTATTGCAAATCATAGTTGAACCAATAGGATCAATAAATTATTGAAGAATGGTGAATTCCAAAAGTTTTCCAACTAGAAAAAGTTTTCCGATTCGCCCGAACTGGAAAAGTTAGAAAACTTTATCGACGAGAATGGAAAAACAAGAACATTCAGCTGTTGGGAAGTCTCGCAAGTCTATTAACGAACTTGGAACTTGAGGAAGATTCCAATCAATTTTTTTTATTCCATAGTAGAGTTTAACACTTTTACAAATTATAGAACAGTAACGAAAATATTTCTTTATCATTTATAATTTGTTATATATGTAATAATTTGTTATAATTTTGAAATAATGTTTCATATAACACAAAATTAATTTGTCAATAAGTAGCCTTCCTCACACATTTTTCCAGTCCAGGTAGAGATGGGTCATACTAGGTTTTTCTGATACTAAGTATTCCGAGTACTAGTACGTTCTAATACCTATTCCAAATACCTGTTCCAAAATACTAGGTAGTATTTTATATTAGCCAGTTTGCCAGAGTAGACGTACAAGAGTACACGTACAAGAGAGTACCGTACTGCGGTACTGGTACTGTTTCTCACGTTAAATACAGCACGAATCTTTATTACTCGTGTTAAATACAGCACGAATCTAATTATTGAGTTGCTCTCAAATGTGCTGTAGCGAAATGAGACGCGGACTGCAAGACCTTGAGACGCTTGAGTAACAAACTACTTTTTAGTACCCATACTCAAGTACTCAAGAAGTATTTCTACTGGAAAAGTACGCGCGTACGCCATACGCAACCAAAGACAATCTAGACGCATGTGCCTACAATCGAGTATAGTGAATAGAGAGAGAGCGTGAGAGTGAGCGAGAAAGAGTGAGTGAATAGTTGAATAGTTCTATAACGAGAAATGAGCTATTAATAGCTACTGTACAACTGCAAATTACAAAGCTCCACTCCCACTCCGTAAATTGGAGTGGGGACTTGAAGTCGCGTAGTTTACTAGTTTCTAGAAATACTCACAGATATCTGAGTATTTTGTACTTCGAATACTAGGTGCTAGTCCGTACGTTCAAATACTCAGTAAAAATACCTGTTCCAGTAAATACGCCTCATCTCTAAGTCCAGGACGGTATAGTAATATACTATATTAATATTAAAAAATATTACTTTACTATAGTAATATTACTATACCGTCCTGGTTCCAGCCAACATTTCCATTACAGTGCTTGCAACATTTTTAATTCAAGTTTATTTAAAAAAAACTATTTTTTATGCTACATGAATACTCATTTTAAAAACTCAATGTTTCTGAAATTTTAAACCAATTACGGAACCAAAACTTCCGCATGATAGTGATTTAGAGAATTGTCAAGATCTATTGCAAGCGAAGTTGAAAAGTATAGAATATCAAATTGCTAGAAAAATATCAGCTTTGGTTAAATTATAACTTACTTTATCATCATGGAGGCTACTCTTTTTCAGTGCTTTTTTACTTTATTGAATTTTTGATCATTCACAGCATAATTACCTGAAAAAAAAAACAAATCAAGTTACATTTGACCAAACAATGGATTTTATCCATAATTCCATTCACAACTCATAATCTATCAGAAAACTAATACTGTAATTAAAAAAAAAAATTGGAACTAATTCGGATTAGATCGGCCAGCAAAAAAGGCACTGTTCTCTGCTGTAAAATCACTTCCCGGTGGTTCGGAACCCACGTAAAACTGTAGGTCCAACTCATCAATCACCATCATCCAACTCATTACCCACGCACAGGTCTCATACCTATGTGGGCTTCATCTTGAAAAAAATAAATAAAAAAATTCTTGTTAAATAAGAAAATTGAAACAAGCATGATTTGAGTTTTCTTTATAAAACACTGTGCTATCAAGTGAACAAAATTCGCCAAAGTGGAAGAAGTATTTCGCTGAAAATGGAATCAATTAATAAGTTGAATTTAGAAAAATTAAACAATTCATATATTTTTCATATTAATGATAGGTGAGAAGTTGAAAGTGGCAACTGATCTGTGATAAGTTGGAAGCCATTATTTCAGTCATGTCAAAGATACGGCCCGCGGGCCGCATCAGGCCCCTGGGTCGTATCAATACGGCCCGCGATCGCAATGTGTCACAGAAAGAAAAATCATGTTTTTAGAGCTTTAAGACTTCACTCAATTCCTCTACGGAAGTTTTAACAATCGGAATTCAACAATCGTTTTGATTACTACCACAAAATGAATGAAATGGAATTCCAAATTTTCAACAATCCATTCAATTTTAAAGCTTCACAGGCATCAGTTCATTTGAAAATAGAATTGATAGACCAATTGGACAGCAATTTGAAAGAATTATTTAAGAGGTTAACGCTCTTACATTTTAAACACAATATTTCAAGAGTTTGGATAACTACCCGGAATTAAAAAAGCAGCATGCATTCTGTGCATGTTTGGTAGCACCTATTTATGTGAGCAGATGTTTTCCATCATGAAAATAAATAAGAGCAAACATCGCACAAGACTTACGAAAGAACATCTCTAATCAATTCCTAGAATAATTATTACAAAGCATACTTTGTATGATACCTGACATTAATGAGCTTGTCAAAAACAAGAGAAGTCAGGTATCTGGATCCTCGAGCTCAAAATAATTACCTAACCTCTATTATAACTTTCATAGGATTTTTAACAACCGTATATTATATACTATATAATAAAATAAATACAATGTTATAAAAATTCAGTACATTTTTTTATTTGAATCTGGCCCGCCTACACATTTCAAATTTAATGTATGGCCCTCTACAAAATTGAGTTTGACACCTCTGCATTATTTATAAACGTCATGATTGGTTGAGTGCAGTTTCAAAAATTCAACCATTCTTCCTGGCTAAAAGCAAGGTCGAGCAAACCATATTTCTATTAGCTGAGAGTTGGATCCAGAATCAAGTGGCTGAGAACATGGTACATTTTGATTATAGATGCAGCAGCTTTGTGATTGCATAGATGGGCTGGAGGATACATTTGCATCCAGGTTGAATAAAATAAGGTTCCAGAAGTTGTTTTGGGCTGAAAAGCCTGTTATTAAAGTTCCTTTAAATTAATCTTGTCCGGATGAATAAATGAATACCTGAATGATTAAACCAATTCCATTCTAATAGTCTATGTTTCTGCTGTGTTTTATGAAATTTGTATTGTAATATATTTTTGTCTGCAAATAAATAAATATTACAACTGCGTTTGGAGTTTTTCAGTGATATGGGTTTGTTGAAACATCTTGATTTTAGGCCCTTCTTGATTTTACTTCAACTGAATATCATTATAATACTGTTTATTATTTTTACTTTTATCATGATCAAAATGATTGTCATTACTATTATCATTATTCCACTTTTGTTTTTTTGTTTTTTTTTAAATTTTCACTCTGCAGCCGGGGATATTGATCCCAAGATTACAAAGCTGAATCACAAAGTAGAGACAGTTCTATGAGGGTTCCTCTTACCCTTCTATATTATAATGAGAGAAGTGCACAATATTTTCTTAACTAGGCACTGCAGCTTTTTGCATAATTCTAAGGTGCCAATTTCTAGAGCTAGCCTTTCTTTTGCATACAACCATTCTATTGATACCAGTCCATTTGCAGATACAACCGGAATAATTTCAACTTTCTTTAGCAGATACATATCCAGATACAGGTTAATATAAGAATGAGCCAATGGCCAAGACTTCGACTTTTTGTCTAATTCATCTCTCAGATCCAAGCTCTATTTCTCTTTTCTTTTTTTTAAACAATCACATCAATTTCTGCTGTACAATACCTTAAAACATATATTTGTTGTATTTATAATATTTTCTATTCAAACAGTATGTTAACTTTTCCAAAATCACTGTTCATCACTTCAACTAGGGGATCACTTCAACTAAGTGTTGCTAATCTCAATAATACTGTTATCGTTAATGTACATTGTAAATTTACACAAATAAAGTCATCTGAATCTGAATCCTTGAGTTCAACAGATAGAGGCTGGTATTACCTTTTCTTTTCAGCATTTGTACCCACAAGATTTTCATCCAGGGGCACTGCCAAGTCAATGATAAAAGCTTCTGTTATTATTATTACTATTATTATTATTATCATCATTATTATTATCATTATTTTTTTAAATTATTATTATTATTATTATTATTTATATTATTAGCATTTATATTATTAGTATTATTATTGTTATTATGACTGATTTTTGTTATGGTCTTGCAACTGAATAATGAAGATCAAATAGATGATTGAGAACAATTCAAAACAAGAGTTTAGATTGCACTACGAGAGCACTCTAATGCAATTATTGTCGCTGTTTGAACGCGCCTCAAACGTTAGTGAACAGCATGACGAAGGAGTGAACCAGGAATACCAAAAGAATCAATCGATTTCCCTTGATCGATGGTTGTTCTTCAAATAACCAGCTCCAAATGACGTATTGATTTGTTTATTTTTAAGCTTTGCATGCTGGAAAACTCGTTCTGCATGTTTGTAACACAAATAACAAGAGAGAACTGTGACTGGGGTTTGGCTACATTCAACTGGTATTTGGCAACAAGAATGCTGAATGCTGATAAAACGTTGCCAAGCAAACTTTGCTGAACAAAAGCTGATTGTGCCGCGAAGAATGTGTGGCGTTCTGATTGGTGCAGAAATATCTTGGACAAGTTCTGAAGATTTATTTTTATCCAGTTTACCAGTTTCATCACTCTTCAGTTAGCGACTAGATGGAGATGGATGGAAAAGAAAATGGGAAATCAGAGAAAAAGCGAACGATAGGCGAGAAGGAGTGGGGAAGGAGAAAGAGTGAATGTGAGGGGTGAAAGAAATAGAAAGAATACAGATGAAAACCGTTGCGGGGTTTAGAGACAGTTAGATAGATATTTATTGTCAATTTACACAAGGCTTTGCCTAAAAGGTGACTTTATAGACGACCACCATAATTATTATTTAGTGTGAAAAATATATATATATAGACACTAGAGTGCCTACCACGCAGTGTATATATATACTAACTGCCTATTCAATGTCCCGTTGATCCCAGGCTTGAATCCTGGTGAGGCCGAGCATTTTCGTGTAATAAGTTCACCACACTCACGCCCATGTGCTTATAATACTAGCTTTTTTCAATTTCAATTTTCAATTCAATTCTTTATTGCCACAACACAATAAATTAAAGGAAATAGAAGAAACCTAACTAACCAGAAATAAAAAACTGAAATTTTGGTTCAGGCACCACCAGAATAAGAAAATTCTTTGACTGCTGGTGGGAGTAGCAAAGAGTCCGATTCAAATAACATTCAAGATAACAATTTTTTAGTATAAGAAGTTTAGCCATTCAGTTTACAGAATTAAATAGAGGATTTTTATTTCTTATCAGTGCACAGAATTATATATGAGTTTATCATATGAATATGACACTAACCACACCAAGGACTGTTCCAGAGGGGGCCACGAGGGTCATGAATTGAACGCGCAATTCAATAAAACAATACAATAGAACTCTTAAAAACAATACCCTTAAATTCAATAGAACTCTACATCAGAACTTTACAGTAGAAAAGGGATTGGAAGGGCGGCAATATTTTAAGCAAAGGTTAGAAAAACCCCCAAAACTCACCAGTTGGGATCACCCTTGATAACACACAAATAATAGATGAAGAATGATAGAAATTGATAAATAATATGTAATAGTCAATAAACTTTGCACCAACAGATAAAACATATTTTCTCACAAAATTATACGATAATTAACTGCATTCATAACAACATAACAACATTCATAACAAAGACTTTTTCTTGTTTTGCTGACTTTTCCACGTAACATAGTAAACTGTATAATATGATCGTGTAGTAGATAGATAATTGACTTTTATTGAAGCACTTTACAATTAAAATAAGTGCTGTGGGCGAAGTTGAGGCATAAGAGCCCCCTCTTCCACTTAACCTACGGTATTAAAAAAAAAATAACTTTATTTACAATAAAAATGTAGATGAATATAATAATAATTTTACAATGCAAGAAAAGCTGAAAGCAAAGGGAAACTTCAAGATTAAGTTATCACACACGTTGTTTGTGGAATACTATAGCAAGTATATAGTATGATAGAGTATTATATATATAGAGCATATTATGTAGAGTATAGTTATCATTCACAATAGAAAGAAAAGGGTAAAATAGATAAATATGATTATGTTTCGACTTGTAAGCCTATGTAGAAAAATTTGAAAGAGAGAATGGAAGAGTGAGGAGTTGTGGCAAATGGGTGTAGCCCAATTCCCTCTCAGGCGAAAGGTTGTCCCTCGGTTTTCCCCAGATAGAAAGTTGGACATAGCCCGATTCCCTCCCAGCCATTGGTCTATTGCCACTGAACAATATTATTACATAATATTATTACAACCTGCCCACTTCGCTATTACCTCTCATACTGTTAACATGTATCGCCGTGTCAAGTTGTGTCTAGTGAAAGAGGAAGAAATTTATTATTAATGAATAGTTATAAGTTTTTCTTCCAAAAAAGTATTAAAAAGGAAATTTTAATACTTTCCAGAAGGCGAACTGACTCATATCCCTAGACATTCTTCACTGTTTATTCAAACTGTTTATTCTTCGCTGCGTCAGTATTTCAAATATGTTCAAATCTTACATGTGTGTCGATAATGAAGTACTTGCAATAAATTCTAGATTTTCGCTTCAAATATGTTGTGTTAAATCATTTTACCAACGGTAGGGAATCGGGCTAAGATTTTTATATACCTGTTCACGTCTGGGAGGGAATCAGGCTATAATTTTTACCTGGCTGTGGTCCTGAGAGGGAATCGGGCGTAGCCCCGAGGCAAACAAGCCCCCTCTACCCTTATCTACCATTATATCATATTATCTACTATTCAACCGACAGAATCAGATACAAATGACTTTATTTGTGTAAATTTACAATTTACATGAATGATAAAAGTATTATTAATATTAGCAACTCTCAGATCCCATAAGGTACTGTACAGCAGAAATAAATGATGTGATTGTTAAACAAAAACAAAGAAAAGGAGAGCTTGGATCTGAGAGATGAATTACACAGAGGCGAAGTCTTGGCCATAAGAGAGAGAGAGAGAGAGAGAGAGAGAGAGAGAGAAAGAGAGTAAGAGAGAGAGACAGACAGAAAGAGAGAGAGAGAGTGAGAGAGAGAGAAATAGTGACAGTGAGAGAGACAGAGACAGAGTGAGAGAGAGTATAAGAGTAAGAGAGAGTGAGTGAGAAAGAGAGACAGAAACAGAGACAGAGAAACAAAGAGATAGATAGAGAGAGAGAAAGAATGAGAGTAAGAGAGAGTGTGTGAGAGAGAGAGATTGAAAGAGATAATGGGAATGAGAGAAAGTGAGTGAGAGAGAGAGAGTCAGAGACAGAAAAAGAGAGAGAGAATGAGAGTAAGAGAGAGTGATGGAGAGAGAGAGAGAGACAGAAAGAGAGAGAGAGCGTGTGAGTGTTTGAGATTGAGTGAGTGAGAGAGAGTGAATGAGACAGCAGATTGAGTGAGTAAATGACTGAGAAAAAACTGTAAACAGTTTCAAATCTCTCCGAACAGCTGCCATTCACGATTGAGTCGAATGAATTGAGTTGAATTGGTTGGCGAATTCAATTAAGAGTTTCTAAGGGAAACCATCACATCCACGTTCTCTAACTGACGTTAATCCTTCACAAAAATATCAATCGAATTTTTGGATGAATATTAGCAAAACAGTTCGTATTCAACTCCTTCCAACCAAAATTGAACCGTTCATAAGTATTTGCTAAATAGACTCAAATCATCGGTGTATAGCCTACAGCTAGATTTTGTTATGAACTCACCAAATGGAATCAGTTAATAAATAGGTACGGTATGATAATACAGAAGAACCTCGTTTATCCGGACTAACTGGGACCGCAAGCAATCCGGATGATCGAAAATCCGGATAATACGGAGAGTATTTAAGAAATGAACAGAATTGCAATAAAAAGCAAACTTAAACTTACCCATTGTTGTATTGGTCTTCACAAACACTAAATAGTTAACCAAATATAACAAAACACACAAACTATTTTCATTAATTTCAAAAACAAAAATACCCTAAACTTATGGCAATATTATTACTTTTTCGTCCAGCACTTGATCCGGATGGACGGGGTCCGGATAACCGAGATTCTACTGTAGCTATAAAAATGCTTGAAATTTGGTATCCATGAGGAACTGCACGTTTCACTAGTAACTTACAAATAATTGGGCTTTTATTACAAATAAAAGTGATAGCCGAGTGCCGTAGCAGGTACCTGTTCAATCAGAGATAAGCTACAAAACTCCTGAGACATCTTTGTAAGGGGGACCGAATGGATTGATCACCAAAAAAGTCTGTTCCCCGCTGTAAAATCACTTCCCGGTAGTTCGGAACCCACCTAAAACTGTAGGTTCAACTCATCAATCACCATCATCCAATTCATTACCCGCTCACAGGTCTCAGACCTATGTGGTCTTCATCCTCCGAAAAAAAGAAAAAAATTGCATGACTATACAGTCAAATATTTGAGTAGAAAATTAAAATATTTTACTCACTGAGAAGATGGTCATTTCGGACCACGTGGAACTCATCGGTGACCGAAATTGCCATCTGCTCAGTGAGTAAAATATTTTAATTTTCTACTCAAATATTTTACTAGATAGTCGTGTAACAATTTGAAAGTTACGATAAAAATAAATCGATATTTTAATAATTTTGCAATGTTTGTCGACACAGTAGTAGACTAATGCCCGGTTTCTCAGTCGTTCATTAACTTAATGGACCATTAACTCAATGCTGGAGCAATGGGTTAATGATCCATTAAACTTAATGAACAACTTAGAAACCGGGCATAAGAATGTTCAGAATATTCGAATGATTATTCTATTGAATATAATGAACGTTTATTCATTTTAATGAATATTATTTTTCTGAATGTTCTAAGAATGTTGAAACTTTGGTCCCATTCAATTCCTTTATCACTTCCTTGACCCACCAAAATTTGTTAGTCTATTTTATATGCCCGGTTTCTGAGTTGTTCATTAACTTAATGGACCATTAACTCAATGCTGGTGCAATGGGTTAATGATCCATTAAACTTAATAATGAACAACTCAGAAACCGGGCTCTATAAAAAACAGTGATATTTTTCTTGTAATCATAATGGATATTTTAAGAATACCTCCATAAATTCTTATATTGTATAAATGCAAATCAATCTATACTATATTACCATAGTAAGAGTATTATCTATCCTGTAATGCTGTCATTTTTTAATTGTTTTTGCTCGTTTTACGTATTCTATGGTCTCATAACGGTTAGTAATATAATCATTAAGTGAATCATTAGGAAGGGAAGTTATAGCCGAGAGCTGAAGCAAGTATCTGTTCAATCAGATTAGATAAGCAACGCTCTCCTGGGCCCTCTCTGTAAGGTTGGATTGGATTGACTAGCAAAAAAGACTCTGTTCTCTGCTGTAGAATCACTTCCGTGGTTCGGAACCCACCTAAAATTGTCCAGAATGTATCCAATAACATGGCTCAAGCAGCGAGGCGGAACTAACCGTTAAGGTCTCCCGGTCTCTCCACCAATAAAAGCCATACGCATTTACTTTTACTTTTTTATAACAGTTAGTATCTGCACTCTCGAATTCTGGGGAAAAATCCATCATCTTAAAATTTATATAATTAAAAATATAGTCATACTTCCACTCTACTATACCATTGCTTTTTACTTCTTTCCTTTCTATTTGTTTCAAATAAGCTTTTAAATCACATCGATAAATGAGAATTTTAAGGATAATTCTACATCATAAGGAAAACTTACTGTTTAAATTTTTATAACACCAACTTATTAACCTACTGCTCGAAGCTACATAGCACGGGCAAGATTTTCCAATAAAAACTCAATAATCTCATAGCGAACGTTCCGAATTGAAGTAAGCTGTTTTATATAAATCTCGAACTTTTAGAAAAAATACTAAAGCCCGTCAAGAAAAAGGCGAAAGCTCGCTGAAAATATGAAGCTTGTAAGAAAAAAATGGAAGTTGCCCTTCAAAAGGGTTTTTATGTAGACTTGTAGAGCATCACGACTACAAACGACTTTTCCCTACTAGGGTCTCACTCGCTTTATCTTCCTTTCTCCTACTCCCTTATTCTTACCCTCATTCTCTCTCTATCAGCTTCTATCTCGCACGCACAAACACGTTCACCCACGATCTTTCACCAAAGTATTTTTGTATGAAAGAAATTTTTCAAGAACATAAAAGTTCAGTATAGAAAATTCTTCCAATACGATCTTTCCTTCATTCTTCTCAAGTTGGACATTATTTTTTATTTTTTTCGGAGGATGAAGCACACATAAATCTGAGACCTATGCGTGGGTAATGAATTGGATGATGGTGATTGATGAGTTGGACCTACACTTTTAGGTGGGTTTCGAACCACCGGGAAGTGATTTTACTGCAGAGAACAGAGACTTTTTTGCTGGACAATCCAATCGGTCACCCTTACAAAGACCACCCAGGAATCTCGTAGCTTGTCTCTGATTGAACAGATACCTGCTACGGCACTCAGCTATCACTTCCTAGCACATTCAAAGGAAATTCAGAAAATAATAATGGTTGAAATTTTACTGTATATTTATCAGCGCGAATCATAACTGGGGGTTCGGAACCCACCTTAAGTTGAAGGTTAATTAATTTCCTGTTATATGGCTTAAATGGCACGATGAAACTATTATTCACAATATCACAAGTCAAATTTTTAATGGTTGATGAGTGTCAAAATTAAAGTCTGGGTGTTGCACATAAAATCTATTACTTAGTGTTGTTCAATGAAGTGAAGTGCAAACCAATTTTGTAGCCTATATAAGGTATTAAAGGTACCGTATTAAAATACAAGAAAATTAGCAAAAAGTCCCACTGATGAAAATCTGAAGATATGATCAAAAACGTATGCTGAATAATAATTATCAATCTGATAACTCCGACTGCGATCCAGGGAAGCTGTGAAATTTTATTTTTTATTTCAAATACATGTACGAAAATTACAAATAATAGAGGCTTACAGTTAATGCCAAAGCAAACCTCATTCAATGAGTAGATTGTCTCAAACCAAACAAGGAAATCACAAAACAGAAGTTGAAACGCTATGCTAGCAAGGAAACAAAGTTAAAATAGATACAAAAGAAAACGGCATGTAATAAAGGTATAAAGAAAAATAGTCAACTTCATTTGATTTTGATTTTTCCGAAATTAAGAGCCAAACTAAGAGTCAGCCAGAAAAGATACTCCCATTTTCTCCCAGAAACTTAATCTACAAGAATTTGACTCCAGTTCCATCCCAATTTTTTTTTTTTAAATAGATCAGCAGTAAGATCTCCCACAATTTTGACTAGTTATAGCGGATGAACCTCATTAATTGAAAAACCTGCGTTTGTAATTTGAATGTCCTGTTGGGAAAATTAATTTCTCTAAAATTTTATGAGGAAGATTCTCACTTTAAAAATACTAAAAATGCTTGTTTTTAGCGATAAATTTTCATGATTTTTCCGGAGAACCGCCGAGGCTATTCCCCCCAGACCCTTCGGTAAGACTAAAGTTTTAGCCCTCCTTCCCTCTCCTCAAAAGAAAATCCTGACTACGTGCCTATCTGACAATGAATATGAAAAGCAATCTATTTCTTCTAAATGAATATTCTGAATAACATGTTCTGCATCAATGTTATTTTCACCGGTCTGCAAAAGTTCAATTTTCATTCTTTGAGATATTATGTGATTGAGGTAGTTCGATGTAACAGAGCTATCTTAATCCAAACCTAGGCCAGATTATTGAAAAACAGCAGTACATCAAGGAATTGTAGAGACGAGACGTGCGTGTTTACCGCAGATATAGGAATCACATCACATCAGGGATCAGCCGGGTTGAGTAGCCTTGCATCCTCTTTCCTTCCCACACATTTCATCCCTCTCTCCAACCTGGCTCATCAACGTAAACAGCTCTACGAAAGGTGGAGCATGATCTCCATTTTGATTCAACACCTCAAACTCTCATAAGCTACCAGCCCCACCAAATATTCTAGATTGGATTTTCTCTTCCAATATAATATTGACCAAAGTAATTTGCCTACAAACAACCCTGTATCGAAATGGCATACACATCGTTCTAGAAGCCAACCAGAGAAGAGAAAGCACAATTGGAGGGGTGGGGGAGAAGCAGCAAGGGTTCCAGAGGGAGATTTTTGTAGCAAGCAGCGCCGTGACCTGAACCAGACACAAGTTAGCAGGTTTTCCGCTTCAGTTCTCCGGGCAATTGCTTAGAAGCGCCGATTCAGACTCTCAGACTATTTTGTCGATACGAAGCAGATCTGGAGCCAAGCTCAGTCACCTACCGTTCGACTAGCTATTCTGGCTCTTCATCATGTAGTCTGCATCATCTCTAGGTAGTTGGAGATGAACGCTATTTTGACATGAACGCTAGAGAAGAGAGCTGCAGAGATTGTGTTTTGTCTAGACTAGAGTATGAAAATGTTTGCTGATGAGACATTCTATTTTAGTAATGATGATTGGGCAAATTTTTTGTGCTGAGCATAGCCTGAATTAGAATTTTCATATCATCAATTTTTGAGCATGGATAACATACCATAATAAAAATGTTGATCACACAAATACTGATTACAGTATGTAATCAGAATATTAATTAGAATTATGTTTATATATTTTTTTCATGTATTTAAGTACCTCTTTATTCAGCGTATGACTTATACACAGAACATAAAATTTTGTGCTTGGTGTACTTATACTTTAAAATGCACTTGTAGGCATGTTTATGTACAATTAATTAATTTATTCGTCAGTTTCTAAGTCTTAGTTGAAAATTGAGAACAAAATAATCATTGGAGCTATTGACTCCATCTTTATTCGTTAAACAAAATGAAATTGTTTTTTAAAGGCAACTATTCATATTTCTTATACATTCAATAGCTTGTTTGTCAGTTTAACACAACCACAATTATTATCGCTTCAATAGAATAGTCCTTCACAGTGTCTAATATGCTTTAAATGCCTTATATAACTAGGCATACTATGACTAGTACAATTTTTAGTGGTAACTGGCAGTCTTGTTACTGATGCCCAGGCCCCCCCCCCCCCGAAATTTCAGAAATAAAAAATTTTCAAATAACTAATAGATAAGTACTTAGGGTTCTATCTGTATTGTTGTATTATAACGAATAACACAGAAACCCTGATTGTGTAATAGAATAAAGCTACAGTTATAGTCAGATTAATGTATTGATCAAATATTTACTCATATAGAAACTTCTAGATTCTTCATTTAGGTGCTCGAATTGATAATTTTGATTTAAAATGAGCTGCGAGATCAAATAAAACATGTTAGAAAAGTGTAACTACCATAATTATTGAAATATTACATTAAATAAAACGCAATTGTTCAAGTTTGAAGTGGATTAACTTTGTTAATTATTGATAAATCACCTTTTTGAATAAACTCATCTTGTCGAAAATTAAGTTTTGAAGTTAAAATTCAGTATAACCCACTAGCATAAACGCATTCATGAAATCGGGATTTTATTAATGAAAACACACAAATAAATGCAAGTTCTATGCAAGCGTGTAAAATCAGTGTGTTATGATGAAAAATTCCGATTTCATGAACTTGGGTTGGTTGCATTTTGGGCTAATGGCATATATTATAGGAAACTTATAAAAAGGTATATTATAAAAAGATATGCTTTCTTCATGTTTATTTCAGTTATATTTTTATAAACTTGAAATGCAATTTATTATCATTCTAAGAATTTTGAAACTCAGTACATAAGTTACGTATGGTTAGTTTCAATTCAAGGGTTTTGACTCAAAATAGCCACAGATATTAGTATATCAAACCTTATCATTTCAAACCTGGCCACCTAGGTTCTTGGGTAGTAATTTTTCGAATTTCTTTTGACACCAGCATTTTACACCACTAACTTTAAAACAAATCCGGATCCTCCTATCCCCCCTTTGTGAGCCCCCCCCCCCCCCCCCGAAATCTAATCCTGGCTACGCCACTGGTCTACATGGTAATTGTCTCTATACTTATAGGTCGATTTTATACTCAAATTTTGCTGTTATCAATATTGGATTTTCTTTAAAATTAATCAGTTATGTGTGTGGTTTATGTCATTTTTTTCATTTCACAACGTAAAGTATATACTTCTCGCCATGAGCTTAAAGCCTAGTAGCAAATATTATACATCTATCAAAGAATAGTGAAATTACTACTTAATTTATTCATTTATTGACTAGCTTATTTAAAATTCATGTCTTGAAAATCCTATTTCCCATTATGGGAAATACAAAGTGTTGGGGCTAGATAGGTTGAGAGCCCTTCAAACCAGACCCGTTCAGTGGGTTTATTGATTCTTTACATCATGTAATTGTATTGCCAGGCCTTATAAGACCCATTGCATATCCATTTCAGTGGTGGGGGGAGGGAGCAGGGGGGGCAAATGCCCAGGGGCCCGGCCAAGGCCAAAAAAATTTAAATTGTGGTTTGGGAAGCCAGTTCAAGCAGATTTTATGAGTCCGAAAAAATCCTAAATCTCTGCAAAGGTGGGGAATCCTTCAAGAGGAAATACAGTCTTTGTTACACAAACTGTTAGACATAAGATGGTCAACACTGTTTGACGCTGTAAGACCTTCTGCCAAACTTCTCACACGTTCAAAAAGTTGTTGCTAAATGTATGACACTTAATATGACGGCTAAAAGTAAGACTGAACTTCTTGGAATCCAAAAGTCTTTAAAATGCATTATTATGTCTACAATGTATTTTAAAATATTGGTTTCAGTAAACCACTGTAACAAAGTATTGCAACTGAGAGAAGTGACTCTAGATTAGAAAGTTTCTTATATTGACAACCTCATGGAAGAAATGATCAGTTTAAGAAACAATAGTTCCAAACTTGAAGAAGCTAAACTTGTAGCCAACTAAATGCCAACAGAAACAGAATTTTCTGAGAAGAGGAAGACGACAAGAAAACATTTTCACGGAGAGACTTCTGATGAAGAATATGATCATCAGAAGAGCAGCTCAAAGTCAGAAGAGGAGCGACATTTAAGAATTTATTTATTTATTTTTTACAGGGTAATTGATTGTGTTATCGGTGAACTTCGCAAGAGATTTAATAACTCAAGAAAGCATAGCAAGATCTTCCAATATTTGTGGCAATGTCTAGCTAGATAAAGATGAGACTGAAATCGGAAAATCCTGCCAACTGCTGATTTCTACCTATCCAGTAGATACCGGTATATCAGAGGTTCTAGTCGAAGAGATAATTCACTTGAAATCTATTCATGTAGTAAGTTTTGGAGCTTCTAGTTTACCGCCATTTGAAATTCTGAATCAAATGAAATCCATGAAACTAGAGTTTCTGTACCCAAATGTGTGCATAGCTCTATGTTTGTTTTGCACACTTGCAGAGTGAGTAGCAGGAGCTGAGCGTTCTTTCATTGCTTTGAAAAGAATTAAATCCTACAGTAGATCGGATTCATGGGCAAAGAGAGACTGTGTGGTCTAACAACTCTTGCCATGGAATCTTGACCTGGCACGTTCTGTTGATTTCAGTGACATTATTAGTGACTTTGCCAATAAAAAAGCTAGAAAAATAATCATGTGATTTTTACATTAATGAATTGTTTAAATTATAAACAATAGACTTCTAAGTCAGCACTCCAATGGTTGTTTTAAACTGAACTGTTCTTAACAGACATTTAAAAAATAAATGGTACCTATTTACAGTTTCAGTTTGAGTAAAGAAGACAATATGTAGGCCTACTTGTTACTAACACTCAAAAGAACATGATATGGTTAAGGCAAACACTCATATTTTATTTGGGTTTGACGTGGGAGGGGGGGCTATTGTTGAGACCGAAAGGGGCCATCACAAGATATTTGCCTAGGGGCCCGGAATTTGTTTGGCCGGGCCTGCTTCAAATACTCTAGCGGCCGGTTGTACGAAAGCCAATTAAATTTAATCCCCGTAGAATGACGCCATCCTACGGAAATTGAACTTAATGGAGAGAATTTAGTAGCACAAAGGTCAATTACAAGGGATAACGCGGATTAGGCTAACTGACGTAAAATATATTTAACCGCCCGATCACCCTATGATTAAATCTCAGTAATGCCCGTTAGGTTACATTTTATAGGTTACGTTTATTGTACCAGAACATGGAACTGCAAATTAGGTCGTAGGTGTTAAAAACCTTTTAAAATGAATAATAACTATTAAGAATAGGTAATTATTGAGTATCCGAACTTTTCGATTTTTCCAACAATTTTTTTTTTTGTGACATCTACACACCCCATGAAGCAATAATCCGTTGAAATTTTTTGGGGGTCGCGTCTTTTTGACACAAAAATTTAAATTTTCGAAAAAAATTTTTTAATGAAAATTTTATTTTTCATTGAAAAAATTCATAATTTGCAAACATATTATGAACTCCAAACCATAAAACGATATAAATCAAATTAATAATCACATATCTGAAGAAAACTAAGCTTACTAACCTTTCAATACTTCGGGGGATACAACTCCGCAGCCGCTTTAAAAAAATAATGTACACGCTCCTCCCGCTGTTATCGGCGCTTAAACTGAAACTCAGCAAGGTAGCCGGCGAAATGCGCTTTTTTGACTCCAAACCTTGGAATCGTACAGCGCACTTCGCGCCAACTCCTCTCAACCGTATTCGTGTGAGCTTGGGTTTCTGGGTCCACAAAGCAAAATGAATACCAGTCAACCACTGTTGTTGTCGAAATTTGAGAGCGAAATTTAAGATTTCACTTACTGACAACTAATTCAGCACCACACTTCAAACACACTGTAATCTCTTTAAAAATACCGTGCCTGAATAAAAATTCGATCACCTCCTTTTCGCTAAGGAGTACAGATTCTAAAAATTTGAGGCTGCACTCTGTATTACACATTTCACGTAATGAATAAATTAAAACAATCAGCTATTGCCGAAATAAAAATTTGAAAACATATGTTTTCAAACTATTATATTTTTAGATTGATTGGTTACTTGAATTCAGCTCTAGAATTCCACCTGACCAAACCTAACCTAACCTTGCCTAGTCTGGCAGTGTTACAGTGTGATGGAAGTATTCATACGCGGAAGAAAAATAGTTCCATCAGAAAACTCTAATTTAAATGCCAAATAAGCGTTGCCCCCGCAAAATATCAGTGTATTATTACTTACTAGTGTGTTTTGAGTGTGTGGGGAAAAAATTGTTGAAAAATTCGGATACTCAATAAATACCTAAGAATATTATAATAATGAGATAGTTGAATAATGATTCAAATAATTCACAATGAAATGATTCTAATTCATCTTTTTTCTCAACTTCAGAATCAGCTGTTGATGAAATTACAGTGTAGTCAGATTGTGCCCATTCTCTTATCGAGAAATAAATAGATCTTTATGCAACAGAAATAAACCCGTTACACTTACGACGTTTAGTTAACTGACATTAAACTACTTTATTTAATTGGCTTTCGCGCAACCGGCCGTAGGTTTTGAAAGATCGCTAGTTTATTTATTAGCAAACGATGTCTCTGCATACCTTTGAAATCCCAACAAGACCATCGTTGGCCATGCTGCTTCAAGTCCTGTACCGTGGAGGAATATCCTGGAAGGGAAGCTGGAACCCGTGTCTTTGAAAATCGGTGAATCCCGGAAAGTAGGAGCTCATAGTAATCAGCCACGCGGTATTGCGCAATACTTAACGGCAGGGGTTCTCTATCTCTTCGATATCTGGTTCACGCACTTTCGTACACACGGAGGTGAGACTTATTTGTCATAACTTGAGCTGCCTATGGTAGTAACACGCGTACTGCAGTAAATAATTAACTGAAAAGCACTTGAATTCTCGAATAAGAGGATAGCGATTGTACCGTATTGGCGCAATAATCTCGTAATATTCGCATCGAAACTTGGTAGTTACTTCGAAAGTCTAACCGAAAATGGTAAATACGCGTACTGAGGGTAGTAAACCAAGAAGTAATAGACTTCGAACGATTGCATTAAAACTGTACCGAATGTATGAACGGACATAACCGAACGAACATAACCATGAACGGACACGCTTAGACTCACTCAAGACAATACTGAACTGGACGATGGAAGTCATGGCAAGAGAGGGGGAAACTGCAACGGCCGTACAGAGTACCAACACTTGCAACACTGAATGTGGCGCTAAATTTAAATCTGTATGCAGATCAAACTGTTCACAGCTGAATAGCTTGGAACTAGGAAACGACAAGAGAGTTTTGGCGTTTACGCAAAGTGATATTCAATGAATTTCTAGTTAACAATGATTTCTCATTAAACCAGTGAGTATGAGTCTGATTCTCATTATGAAAAGGTTCCAGAATACCTATATTCTTTCATCAATGTATCATTAACCGTGAAAATAAATAGATTATAATTATTAAAATAAAATAACTATGAGTAGTCTAATCTCATAAGTTATTTATTTTTAATTTATTTATTTATCAAGACAACAACAAAATGAATGCGAAGAAGCAACAGAGTCCCAAGAGAGCACTTACTGCAAATTTTGGCTTATCCAAAACTTTGAAGCTAGTTTACAAAAATTTGAATTCACTGAAAACTTCACTCGAAAAAACTGTTTTATTTCACTGAAAGGCTATACATTTGAAAGATCATTAATCCATTCATTTATCATCTATGTACATCAACACATTGCAGAATTGCAGTAGAATGAAGAGGAACTAACTGGCTTTGCAGCCCAAAACTGCTTTCAAATTCATTCGTATCGGAACACTGTATTAATTTATGATAAGAGAAAACAAGGTTGGTAGCTGTTAATTACATGAACATTTACACTATCAGCCTTGTTTACTTTCATTATGGAGTTCCGCAAAATTATTCAACAATGTACTGATAACAGGGCGACATTTCACCAAATTGTTGTAGGGGGAGGGCAAACACCGGGGGGTTTGGAATACCCCCCAAAGAAAGGGGTCCGGGGTTCTTCCCCCGGGAAAATTTTGAAAATAATTGTCATTTTAAGCTTCATTCTGGCTGTTTAAAATTTTAATCCAATATTTTTTTTTAACAAATAGCGCGTTGTAAACTGATAGTGATGAACGACAGTGCCACCTTGATTAGTCTCTGTTATTTAAGTTTAGGAACTATTACTTTTACTGATAAAAAATAACCTTACTTTCAACGTTATTAATTAGCTGCGTTAATACTGCAAAATAAATTATACTACTGCTGTTTAAAATAAATTATTAAATTATATATCAGATCTTTGGGGGGCCTAGGACCCCCTGCCCCCCCCCCCCTCACCAAAATGACGCCCCTGAAAGTATTGATAATTTCTGAATTCTAGTTTTAAAACTGATATCAATTGAAAGACTGTTCTTTGTCGTTACTTAAAGAAAGCCAAACGCAGTTGCAACACCAAAGTAGTTCATCGACCGATTTTCATAATAATTGGTTATTAGCTTATATATTGAGTCAACTGAGGGGGGAGTGGGTGGCGGGCGGGTAAGTTGGAGCTGCTCTTTGAATCAAAATCGTTGGTAAAGTTTACTCTGCGCAAAACAGCATCGCCGATAAAACCCCGCGCACAACTCCTAATCGAATTATCGGGCTTGATGAAGATGATTTCTGTACCAAGTTCATGAATAATTGAGGACGACGCGCGCGGTTCGGATTAGCGGGATCCCTTCACCCCCCCCCCCCCCC
This sequence comes from Conomelus anceps, assembly GCA_948455865.1. Taxonomy (NCBI): domain Eukaryota; kingdom Metazoa; phylum Arthropoda; class Insecta; order Hemiptera; family Delphacidae; genus Conomelus; species Conomelus anceps. The sequence goes on along the minus strand of OX418217.1, from coordinate 12,689,357 downwards.
CCAAACGGCTAGAGGCGCCCAGTTTCGGACGATAACCGATATTCCATTATTCAGCGATTAAGCCCCGCATAGAAAGCCGCCAGACTCCAGAGTTTTAATACATTTTCATTTTTTCCACTACTATAGGTCACCTCCTGCAAATCATCCCCCTCATCCAACCACTCAAAACCCTGAAAAAAATGACACAGTGAAATATCTCGCCTCCTCAATAAACCGCGCTTCGTATTCTAGAGAAATTTCGTTTTTTTTTTTCATTGTGATCATCCAGAAAACATTTGCTCTAATTGATATTCTTCTCTGTCGCAAATTAATTTGTTTTTCTGGTCTCTAAATATTACTCTAGGCAAAATAAAGAAGCACATTTGAATCAACAAACAACTCCGTTTCTAATGAGACTTTTTACATTATTGTTTTGAGTTTTCACCTCCTCCAACTCCATTTCACAACTTTATTTTCTGTCCTTTTCTGCAACTTACAAATTCAACTTTCTATCCCATCTTCACTAATGTCGTTTCACGTTCAAACAGTTTATTTTTTATACACCAATTGAACTTATGAAATTATAATATCTTTTCACCGTTGCACAGCTTCATGTTTTATTTTTATAACTGCCTAAAAACTTCTACATCCTTACAAATTCCCCACAAATAAAAAATCTTATCCTATTCACGTTTTAAGTTCAATCAATATTAATTGCACACTATTCAACCCCACTCTAGAACATGGATAGGGTAATTTGCATTGACAATTTAAATATTTAGAATTGCGATTATCTTATACTTGTAGATCTATTCTTATTACGTATATTATTATATTTACTAATTTATTGAGACTAAACTTTAAATTTATAAAATATAAAACTATCTAAAATTTATAAAACTTTAAACTATAAAAAATTTTTATAATTAAAATTATTCATCCACTTGAAAAGAAATAGAATGAATATTTAAGATTTTGGATATCACAGTTTTCTTCTATAATGAATTGAATTTAAAACTTATCGCATCCTACCCCACTCCTTGTTTGCGTAGTAAGTTCTTTGGACCAAAACATAATAGTGAGGTTTGAAGCGTCACTAAGTCAAAATCGGCTATGTTACTATACATACATGAAACTCATTTCACAGAACATAATTTCATTCATTGCGAGGTAATCCACTCCAGTTTGTCCCTCACATTACCCCATTCACGATGTCTGAATACCATTCAACATATCGTACCTCAATTTACCATGCAGAATAATTAGCCTGTATGCCAACAATATTCATTCTGTACTTTAATCAAAAGGATGAAGACAAACTTTTGCTGACAGTGCTTGCCTTCATGTTTCCATTTGCTAACGAATAGAGGACATCTTGGAAATGAGAATGGAACTCACTGCACGAGAGAAGACACTTGAAAGAAAGAAGAGTGAGAGTCAAAGAAAAAGAGGGAGGAGAGAGTGAGTGAGAAAGCACAAAATAAACTTGAAATGCATCCTATACAAAACTCCTCACAATTTCAGGTCTCGCGCAGCCTATCTCATTCCCACATATTTCGAAAAGTTCACCATGCCACTCATGGCTAAGAGAGGCCGAGAGTACATCCAGCCAAAACTCAAACTTTCTAGTAAATGATCCAAGTTGAAAAAGTGATATTTTCAGCTCGCCTACAACTTAGTTAATTAAAAAGTTACATCGACGGATTAAAAAGAACAATAATAACACTAGCTGTGACGGCTTGTTATTCCGAGTAGCCCATGAAAAATCCGTGGCTCTGTTATTATAAGAGAAAATACAGATCCATAGTAAAAAATGGGCAATCTAATCTATTTCCATTTGGAAATCAAAGTCAATGAGTTATGAGTGTCACGAAGTACTTCAGCCATATTTTATGTGAAAATACTGCCATTCATTTTTAGGAACAAGGCTTTATCAGAAGATACCGAATTCTTCGAAAAAATACATGACTCAGTTACAACAAGAGTAAATTGATATCGATACAGTATCAAAATAAAGTAATATCAAATCTATTTCCATCTGGAGTTAAGAGCGTCACAAAATATCTCAACCGAAAGTCCCTTCATCGATTTTACCTGTGAGAAATATGAAAATTAATTTGGAAATTGAATAAGCTGACGTCAAGGGTTTTAAAACACACATATTTCCAATTTTGTAAATCATTTAAAACAAGTTTTTTTTCAAGGAAACCGAAAGTGTTCATTGACTAAAAATTTCAATTACTCACTAGTTGTAATTCTAGTTTTCCATTTTTTTCATGGAGAGGTGTAGGCCAAATTCTGACATATAAGCATATACAGAGGGGATTAGAATATATTGAGAACAACGATTTCTACACCAGCTGATGGTTTTCTACACTAATTATAATTTTCATTATTATTCAAGTTCGTCAAAAAGAAACTAAAATAATATTCACCTTCATAGAATAATTAGACTTAACAGTAGCAGAGTCAGAGAACACGACACGCACCTGAAACAGAGAATAAATTATTTTTTAAATTAAATTGAATGATTAATTATTGATTTATCAAACGATCATTTCATAGGACGATAAATAATTAGTTTGAATTTTAAAGTGCGGTGTGTATACGATTAAATATGAATGGAAGACCATATTTTTGTGGTCTACTATGTTTCCAATGACATGATACCTTCTATGTTTCATAATTCATGATTCATTAATTCATTCATTCGGCCAGGTGGCCTGTTGACCATCCTTTTCTGGTAGAATAATTATTGACATCTACCACAATATTGCTATAATCAAGATAAATTATTATTATACTAAGAGAATAAGGTTGAAAGGTCAAGAATTATGAACAGCAAATATGTAGATCCCTTTTATTCATGAATAAAACATGTTCAATGTTTATGATTTATAATATTCCTCTCTTATAACGTATAACTATATACAGTAAATATACTCTACAAGGAAAGTAGGACTGAATAATATGTAAACTAAATAGTTAAACTTTATGATGGAAAATTGCACTATTTAGTGGAAAAGTTTTAATGAATATTGGATTGTGCGCTTAGATTATGTACCTAACAATTTCATACAACAAAGTTTGATAGACAAGATTTTATAAAAAGTTGTTATATAACTCTTATAAAAATGGAAAACTATTCATATTAATAAACATAAAAACTTTGTTACATAACACTTTTTGGAGACTGCACTCTTTGTGAAAAGCTGTACAACATGCTCCAGAATGTAAGAATACGTGAAAAATTAGAGAATACTTCTTGCATTCATTGTACAACATGATGGTTACTGTGGAATATAATGTACAAGGCACTGTATAACAGTGTTTTGTTACATAGTCTAAACGCCCCCTCAGGTAAAGTAAAATAAGTTTGTTTTATTGGTGGGGAGACCCTTATGGGTCGTTCCACCTCGCCGCTTGAGCCATGTTATTGGACCTACAATTTTAGGTGGGTTCCGAACGTAATTTTACAGCCCGAACCACCGGGAAGTGATTTTACAGCAGAGAATAGTGTTTTTTTGCTGACCAATTCAATCGGTTACCCTTACTAAGAGGGCCCAGAAGAGCGTTGCTTATCTAATCTGATTGAGCAGATACCTGATACGGCTCACGGCTATCACTTCCCCTAAGGTACAGCACATTGTTCAATGGATAAACGTACATTTTCGTATTTATGAAAGAATAATCCTAATTCTTTGTTCTTGAACGTTATACGAATACTGATAACGTAATGAGTTAATATCAAGATTACGTGTTGTAACGAATTTTAGTTATATTCATTACGTAATTCGAATTTCTCTCAATTATTATTTTCTCTGGGAATCAGAAATATTCCCATCAAATGTTTGTTGTGGTAGGTAAACAGTATTATCTGACAATAACACAAGTATCAGTAAAGAAGACAGAACTGTGACGATGGTCAAGAGATCAAAGTAATATTCCATCTCTAATTCGATTTATATTTCAGACTCTCATTGTCGTCTTTGTTATTGTACGATTCAAAGAACAAGAGAATATTCTCTTTTCTATAAAATTTTCTACCTCTGAATTAATTTAAATAATGAAGTACATTGTTCAACGTTGTTATTGTAAAACTCAAACCATCGTGAGAATGTATTCTCTCCATCTTTGTCTACTCCCTCTCACTCAAAACAAAACAAAGACAAGAGCAAAGGACAGTGAATGACCACTGGCCAATGATAGTTATGAGAACTGTCTTGACGCATGCGCAATTAATATGGTTTTCGCTTATTTCTGAAAGTGAAAACGAGTGGACGATCAATTACTCTGCTGACCATCGACAAACTTACGAGTAAAATTTCATTATGTGAATAACATAACTAAAATGTTTCTAAGTCCTCTAAGATGTAAATAAGTAGTTGTTAAAATAGTAGGTTGGAACCATTATTCTTAGTTATACTTTCGTTCCAGTTTTATGTTAGTTCAAGTTATGTGAGTTTAGTTTACAAAATGTCGACTCTACAAGATTTATATTATGGATAATTATCTCCGCTATAAAGCGGTCCTTGAGACGGGTTTCCTTGAGACGGGTTTTCTTGAATGGGAATTCAACTCTATGGCACGAGATATTTGACTGAAGACTTCATTCCTAGACGTGGAATTTGACTTGAGAAGACGGGTCTCTTACCTGTGACCTGATACGTGTCGTCTTGATTTAGTGATCTGCAAAACCTGAGTTCAATTTAATAGAGACTTTCCACTTCGTATTCAGAATTGACTGTGAATAATATCACCAGATAAAGGGAGCGTACGTACGTTTTATTTCGACAGAACTTCGCTATGCCAAGGTAACACCGTTTACATTACTACGTATTAAATTCGTTAACTTCGTTTCCGACGTAATGGTACCAATAATCTCGATATCTTCGTAACAAAGGACTTATTTTAACAACTGGGCCCAGGCTAAATATTCTATTGAATTTTTTTATGTAATATTTTGAAAGGTTAACATAACATCTTTTATTTGTAAAGTGCCAAATTATTAATTTTGTTATTATAATGAGTTCCAACCATTTCTTGTGTTTTTGTGACTTGATTCCCGCCTCTAGATAAAATGGATGAGAAACCTAATTAGTGATTGTCTTGTCTTTCTAAATTAAATTCCAAATTATTTCTAAATTATCGATTCTTCTAAATACAAGGCAATTCCAGTGTTGATTGCGTACACCGAGGATTGCGTACATGGGCGTGTCAGCGAGGATTGCGTACATCTTTTACCTGTGAAAGATGACAAGGGTCGGCCATGCATCAAGAACATTTTGACAGGCGAGGATTGCGTACAGCTTTCTCTTGTTTTCTAATGTCTGTCCTTGATTAGAATTTTCTCCTTTTCGCTATGAAAAATTGTTCTTTTCTCACCTAACAGATTCAATCACAACGTCCGTCCTTGATAAGTTTGCTCCTTTCAGTTTATTGTATAAATCGATATGGCATTAATTGCTGGTTTTTTCACTTATAGTCCTCACTTATAGCGTATTAACCTAACCTAACCTAACCTAACATAACCTAACCTAACCTAACCTCACCTAAATATGCTACTAGCTAGCTACAATTTGATAGGTACTCGAGATAGAAAGGCCAACTCAAACTCAAATTTTTGTAGACAACAAAATTCAGTGAAAAAAAACAGCAATTAATGCCATATTGATTTGTACACAATCTTCGCCTGTCAAAATGTTCTTGACCGGTAAAAGATGTACGCAATCCTCGCTGACACGCCCATGTACGCAATCCTCGGTGTACGCAATCAGCACGCAACCAATATCAAAGTTGAAAAACATTTACAGATTAAAAGAGATGAAATTGAATGAGGAAAGAGAATACAAGTAGAAAAAGAGAAGAAATTGAAGGGAAACGAGAACAACGAAGAGGATCCACAATGCTTCAACAAATTAATAATGCCTTGGAATACAATCATACTCTAGTTATAAAATAAAGGTTTAAATACCTGCGTTCTGATATCCAATAACTATTTGTTCACTACCGGTTTCAACCCTCCTATGGGGTCATCATCAGGTGGTTGTGGACGTTATTATATCATTGCCGATTTGGCAATTCGTCGTAATGTAAAACGTCGGAAAATAAAAAACACACACAACACATAACACAAAACGAATACGAGGATGACAGGACGGACGAATTGCCAAATCGGCAATGATATAATAACGTCCACAACCACCTGATGATGACCCCATAGGAGGGTTGAAACCGGTAGTGAACAAATAGTTATTGGATATCAAAACGCAGGTATTTAAACCTTTATTTATATTTATACTGGTATCCGGAGGCCAAAGAATTCAATATGATACTCTAGTTATTTATATATAATTTATATTATATATCGAATTTATTTATTTTCGAACTGAACTCGTTCCATTTCTCAATAAATCATTTCAGAAAAGACAAGACATGGATATTATACCTATATATTTAACCAATATATATTATACCCATATTTTCAAGCATTTATATCCTTCTGCGCATTTCATGACAAGGTGACATTGCATTTCTGAATTATTGAGTACTGTCACTACGAAAACTTAACATAAACCTGTACTTGAAGTTCGTTACAATTTTCGTTTGATATTCAAAGCATCCTCATAAACTTTCTCATCACGTACGTTGCCGGAAAAATAAACTTTTCATAGTGATATGGAAGATTTTATTTTTGAAACTCTTGAGGGAAAAGTTGCTGGATGCATGGTTACAAAAAAGTTTCTGAAGAGTCAACGGAAAATCCTTTCAAGTTAACGCAGAAACTTGTCAACAATCTGAGTGGTCTGCAGAAACTTTTTTGAAATCTTGAGTTTGTCACTTTTAGCAAAGTAGGGGTTTCTTGTGTCATTTTGGCCGATGGCAGGATAGAATGTTGTTGGTGCACTTCAAGATGATGCTACAAACTTCCACCGTATTTATTTAAACTTTTATCCAGCATTAGTATCAATCTTGTGAATAGTTCGAGGTGAAAGGAACCCTTTGTAGTAAAGGGAGAATTTTTGTGTAAAGGCCGATTCAGACGCTAAGTCTCTTCTGTGCAGACAGAACATTGTGGATGAAACGTTATGAAGACCGTATATAAACATGGAAACCATTGGCGCAAAACTATCGATTTGTTGTCCACACGCATCCTTTTATGTGTACCGGTACAGCTAAACAAAACAAGTGACCTTGTACAGAACGACTTAAGATTTGTAGTGGACTACTTTGTGCTACAGTGTCTTTTATCCCGCTATTTCATATCAACCAATTTTCTATTCAAGCTTATATTTTGCTATCGATGCTATTTTTAATCGACTTCCAAAACAGCAGGAGGTTCTTAATTCGACCAGTTTTTGTATTTATGTTTTTAAAATAACGAGCAAAATGGCTTAGTCTCGTCTCCCACACACAGGTATCACAAGTGTAAGTATATTTTGCAAATACAGTAGATTAATTGAATGAATTTAAGAATTTTTTCTGCACATTCTGTCTTATTACTTCTTGTAACATAAATGGAGCGTTATTAAGCAGAAAGGAACCAAGGCCACAAAACAAAAATTTTGAGTTATGAAGCATCAAAGTTGAAGTCTCATGATAAATCCAATTTTATTTCAAATCTGTTAATTCCATACTAACATTATTAAAGTTATTTTTTAGTAGTAAAATAACGTTCTTGGACTATCAGTGTCATTAGATATAATTTTTTTAATAGGGTTGGTTCCTTTTTGTTATTCGAATAACAACTGCTTTGTCTTTAATCAGAAAGGAACCAGACAGCTGGTTCTGTTCTCTGAAATTGTAAACAGTATTATTGCATCTTTTGTAAGGGAACCAATGAGAGTTGGTTCTATTATATGAAATTGGCTAATTGAAAACAGTATAAGTTAATAATTATTTTTGTAAAGGAGCCAAGTTTAGTGAAAATGAATAAAAAAAGAGATATTGGTAGAAATCTTTATATATTTTAAGATTATTCTTATAATTAATTTATCTTATTAGAGAATCAGATTTTCATTTCAAATTATTATTATTTTCAAAAAGCATGCTCAAGTTACGAATGAAGCTCAACTTATATGTGCTGGAATCAGCTGAACAGAACTATTATAACTTGGTTCTGTTTAATCCAAGTGATGCAATCAGTAAAAGAGAACTAAGGTGCCTTGGTTCCCTTCTGCTGAATTTGAGTGTACATGTTCTCTTTTCAAATGTAGAACCAACCACACTTGGTTCGATTCTGTTGAAATAGCAAGTTCAGTTTTTAAAACAATAAAATAGGAACCAATAGTGGTTCTTTTATGCTGAAACCATAAGCTCAAATCAGAATTCAAGAAATTTTTCCAACTCTTTTTTGATAGGGTTTCTTTCATTTCTGGGCTGGTGCCTTTCAGCTGAATATTAAAAATCATATTCCCTAACCAAATTGCATAGTATCTCATAATTTAACACTTTGAGGGTTGGTTCCTTTCTGCTTAATACCGCTCAATGTATATCTATTTGTTTTAAAAATAAATTTGAGTTTTGTACTTTTGTGAATAAACTTGTAGAAGAATTAACTTCCGATTTGATCATTTAAAATTCAAGCAATGAGATTTCAGAACAAAATTATGGAAAAATGTCTATTATACACATTTCAATCATCTAATAGTCGCAAACCCAAGAATTAATAATAAAAAAGCTCAAAACTCAAGTCCCAGTGAACTGTCTTATTAAATCAACTAGTCAAAGCTTTGGAACTTCAGTTATATCTAATGGCGGCTATGGTAGCGCAGTTGGTTGGAGCGCTTCTCTATGATAAGATAAGGGGCTCTGGCTGGCTTCGTTTCCTACAGCCTTGGGTT